>CM029359.1:30392380-30762613 GCA_017140985.1 Hormaphis cornu
CATAACTTTTGAAAACGTTCCGGAAAGTCTGACACTTTTATACATAGTTTAAATTAAAGCTTATGTGACGTACTTTCTTTTGAAAAAAAAATTGAGGGACCACGACTTATCTTCATGGTGAAAATGAACTTTAAAGTTAAAAAATGTAAGAACCATTTTTATTCAAAATCGTAAAATTTCTTATATATTTAAAATTAAAACTTCATTATAACGACATAACTTTTTAACATAATATGTAAAAAGGTGATAAAGGTGGGGAAGTAGCTCCCACTTCAAACACATTATTTAATGAAATTTGTCCTTATTAATAAATATTAATCTAAAAATTTAACATTATCTACAGATTTGCATCGAAGCGTTTTTTACGATAGTGATTTTAATCACTGTCAGATATCACTACTATACCCCATCACTACTATGCTCCGACAAGACTGCACACTCCACTCGACTGTGCTACCGTTTTATTTTTGCTGCTTTTGGTTTGCTAGTGTACAATGTATTATTACTTTAATTAACACAAGTATTTTGGGCTCCATATTCAGATAATCAAAGACTTTCTAAACACTATCTTATAACTTTTGTTCTAAATACAAAACGTTAATTCAAATTTGAATTAAAAATAATAATTTTCACAAAAACAAGTCGTGTGTTCTTAAACTAAAAAAGTAAATTATTTAAAATTATCTAAAAATTAATATTTTGGTTTATCTTATGGTTATCTACCATAGTTTATCTCAAGCTACTCCAACTCTCAAAATTAGAATGTCTGAGGTATCAGCTGAAGATAAGACACATTATACGAGTATTTATTTAGTGTTCATATATTTGGTATTTGATAGTAATAAACTTTAAGAAAAAGCTTTTACTCTTAAATTTGTTATTAACTACAATAAATATTAGAAAGTGAACACATAAGTAATTGTAAACATAGAATAATTAATTTTTATTTACATTATAGGTTCACGATCTTTTATATATGTTTCCTATTACAAGTAGTGGTGAAGTAACTATGATTTGGGCTACAGAAGACTCGGGATTTCGACATTTATATTTAATTACTAGTATTATAACAAAAATATCTCATGAAAATAGTATACAAAATGTTGATCCCATTGAAAGTAAATAATTTTTGTTTTAAATAAAATTCATTAATTTTAATAAAATAAGATTTTTTTTTAGATAACATGATGATGTCTAAACTTGCATTAACTAGTGGAAATTGGGAAGTGTGTGGAAAAGGACTTTGGGTTGATTTAAAGTATCAAATAGTGTATTTTATGGCTGTTAGAGAATCTCCATTAGAAAAACATTTGTATGCTGTATCATTAAAAAGTCCTGGACATATTAAACTACTCACCAAACCAGGATATTCATATGAAATTGATATTGACAAGGTAAATCAATTTAGTTACTAAAAAAATTTAAATAATGTTTAACAAGCAGTGACTTGAAGTAAGCTTGAATTGAGAAAAAATGATAACAAACCAGGAGAGGAGCAGAGCTAATAAAAAATAATTTTTGTCTTATTGCGGATATACTTCTAAGAAAACCAAATTAGAATAGGTACTCTAATATATGTTTAAAAAAAAAGGTGATGAAGCTGCGCCAAATCAAACACTGTTTCTAAGTTATTGTTTATTAATCTAATGATCATCCCAACGCACACTCATGTACAGGTTATACTTACAAAATATAGCGCTTGAGGCATAGTTGGAAAGCTCTGATCATCATCACTTCAGTTTGTTTATTTGTTAATTTATTTAGAAAAAAATTTATTACAAGTATTATTTTATTAATTAAAATTTAAAAGATTTTTAAATTTACAACAATGTGTAAAACAAAATTTATTTTCTGAAACAAGAGTTTTAAAAACATTTCATTGACTATACAAAAGATTAAATAGTTTCCTAATAAATAATAATGTAATTATGTTGGTTATGTTTTAATAATAAAACTTATTTAAATTATTATTTCTCTCTAATTTTTAATAATTTTTATTTAGTTATTTAAAATATTGTTATGAAGTATAAAATAATTTTTTTTGTCCAACTATTTTGACAAATTTAACAGTGTTTAAATAAAAATTATTTTGATTATTTATTGATATTATTAGATCAATTAATTCAATTTTTAAAAATTTCTTTTAGATTTTATATTTGTCTGGAATTACTTATATGGTGACTGCCCTTCATTATCTAAAAAAATAGACTCAAGTGTAAATTAATTCTTAACAGCCAAGACGTCACATTTAGCCAGCCTCCTTTCCCCAATAGTGAATTTTGTTCCCTCTCCTTGATGGTATCATTGTTATTTCAATTCTTCAATTTTTTCTTAAACATTCAATTTTGTGGTGTGTCTCCATTTCACTATTCTAGAGACCAGTTACAAGCTCTGCTTTGTGGTTAGGTTTTGTAAATTTACCTTATATTATAATGTATATAAATATATAATGTATTATATTCTACTGCAAAATAAAATGTTATTAAAGATCACATTTCCTTCTATGTTCCACTTTACTTCACTTTTTATATCCAGTATTTGTACAGAGTTGTACGTAAGTATAATAAAACCTCCTAATTTATTTACAAAATTAATTAGACACTTAATACATTTGTTATTTTACTACTAGTATATAAATAAATATGTATGTTTCTTTCCACTGTAAATAACTTGGTATTTTTTTAAATAAATGCTATGTTAAATTTTATGGTTGGTGTTAGTAAAATAAATAACTACATGTGTTATTTTTAAACATTTAGAACTGTGAAATTTGTGTAGCTGGTTACAGTAGCATAAAAAATCCTCCATCTTGTCAAGTTTTTCGAATTGAACATACAAATATGTCTGTCGATGGAATATATTTACAATCAGTTGGATTTCTAGTAGAAAGTTCTGGTAAATAATACATATATTTTTATTTTTAACATTATTAATAATAGTAGTATATTCATGTTTTAAATATATTATACAGAAGCAAACAGCGTTCTTCAAAGCCCTACACTAATCACTCACCAGATTAGTTCTGGTGACGTTTTATTTGCAATGGTGTTCAAACCACATAATTATGTACCTGGTCAAAAATATCCAACTATTCTTCATGTATATGGTGGACCAGAAGTACAACTTGTAACAAATACATTTAAAGTAAATTTATTTAATTTGTGTTATTCAGTATACTTAATTATTTTCAACATCAAGTTATAACTTTGATATTTTTTCTTAGGGAGCTAAACACATAAGAATGCATATGTTAGCATCTCAAGGCTATGTAGTTGTTGCGATTGATTCTCGTGGTTCAAGGCACAGAGGTTTAATGTTTGAAAGTCATATAAAAGGGAGATTAGTAAGTGTTTCTGGGTAATTTCAGTTTTAATGATAAATCAAATTTGGCCCCCACACAAACTTGTTCATTATCTTTTTGAAGAAATAAACGAATAATAATAAAAAAATTATAATTTAAGGGCACTGTGGAACTCTCAGATCAAATAGAAGTTCTTCAATGGTTAGCCGAAAATCTTGGGTGTATAGACATGAGTCGGTTAGCAATCCATGGATGGTCATATGGAGGCTATCTAAGTCTTATGGGACTTGCTACTTACTCAAATATTTTCAAAGTAAATTACAAAATGGTTTTGAGTACTTATTTAAGTATAAATCTATTCTTACACATAGTATTTTACAAATTAATTTTAATTATTACAGCTAGCAATAGCTGGAGCACCTGTCACATCATGGTCTATGTATGATACAGGTTATACTGAAAGATACATGGATTTGCCACAATATAATTCTGTTGGATACATGAATGGTTCAGTTTTAAGTTACGTCAGTCGGTTGCCTGATGAGTATGTTCTTTTATTGTTTTAAATAATTGTGTATAATTTTATACAAAACTGTATGTTTATATACACACTTTGTCTCCATTTACAGCTAATTAGTATTATCCAAATTATATGTGTAATATGTATAAAATATACTATTTACATATTTTTATGTATATACATAATAATATGTTAAACATAATGGTTTCATTTTGTTTTAGAGAAAACAGGTTACTTATCATACATGGACTGATAGATGAAAATGTGCATTTCTCTCATACTAGTCTACTTATTAGTACACTTGTAAAGTTTGGAAAACCATACCAACTTCAGGTATTACCTACTTTATATTAATGCTTATAATTATTTTAGAAATAATTGTTTAGCCAAATTATGTACAATGTTACTAACTAATATACTTCAACTTAAATATTATTTTTTTGTTAAAATATTTCTTATTAATGTTCTTAAAATGTATTAAAAGAACATAAAACCTTAACGTAATATCCTGTGCAGAAAAAAAAAATTCAACACTATTGATAAAATGAAAATAAGAAAAATGTTGTAAGATACACACTAGTCTCTACCTACTATTTGTTAAATGAATTCAGTTACCTAATTTATACTTGGTGTTAGAGCGCAAATATTTGTAAAGGTATATAATATGTTACATAGTTGGCCTATCTTTGATACAATGAAAGCAACATGGTATTTACAAGTACAACTATGTTGTAACTTACACCAAAATGTTACTTCTTACTTGTACTTTTTATTTTAGCTAATCTGAAGCATATTAATTTTTTAAATATTTTGCTGTTTACTCTACACACAATCTAAGATATTAATATATGTCTTAAAAAAAGCTACATTATTATAATTTATAAATTAATATGATTAATTTTGGAACTTTATTGACTTCCCTGAAATCAAGTACAACTTTCAATTTTTATTCTCATATTTATCCACAGTAATAATTTTCATACATAACAAACAAAACATGTACTTTATCCTTTTTAAAAATGCTATACTTTGCAATCAATCTATAACAATTTTCAAAATCGTTCTTTTAGTAAGCAATTTATTATATTATAGTATTTTAAAAATTTAGTTGCGAATTTTTTTAAATATATTACTGTAGTATTTTGTATGCTTCAACGTTTATTATTGTTATTGTTTTAGATCTATCCGAATGAACGACATAGCTTAAGAAGTTTGGATGCTACAAAACATTACGATGCTACATTCTTATCGTTTCTCCAAAATTATTTATAACCTTGGAAGTATTTATTAAACACTCAATACAATTTAATATTAATATCATTTTATTTACATAATTACTGTTAATTCTAGTTAAATTTTTTATTTAATTCTATTTTATATACAAAAATTAATAAAATAAATACAAATGTATCCTATTTTATATGAATTATTTGTAGTAGCTTATGACTGTAAAATTATTAATATTTAACAGTTATTGTAAATTTGTAGATCACAAATATCTAAATTTAATAAAATCATTTTTGTATTGTAAGTACTTAATTTTTTTTAGATCTTGAGCGTTAGCGAAGAATGTTTTGTTTTTACAATGATGTTTTTTTTTTTTTTTTTTTTTGTGAACACTTTTAAGGGTATTAAAACTGCTCAGATTTTAACGTATGATACCTTAAAAGATAGATAATTGATCCAAGATGGTACTTAAATTGAAGCGTTTTTTGAAATTTTGATTATTTTTTAAGTCCTAAGGAAAAAACTAAAACAGCCCAATTTTCAAAATTGCTCCGTTCCGCTTGAAATTTATATATGTCATAAAGAAGGGTTTTATGAGTGTAACTGAATTTTTTAATTGATTTAGATCATTTTTGAGCAAGTTATGGAACTTTTTGGACATTTAGCTCTGCATATTTTTGAGAAAAAACATTTTTACATACTCAAACGCAAAGTTAAAATAGTACTTTCTATCTAAATATATTGAAGTAAAATATATTGTACTCCAGTCTTTTTGAACTAGTTAAATAGAAAAAAAGTAAGTTCAAAATCTTTTGAAATTAGTTCATTAGTTTTATTAGTTCATAAGCAACACTAGTTTATTATTTGCGCTTGTGACTATTGTACCCCACTGTTTTTATTTATGGCATAACTTTATCGTTATTCATTTCTAAGTAGCCTAATTTTCAATAACACGCAACACTTACAGTTGTTATTGCCATTATTGATTTAGTTAACTTTCAGACGTGAGTGTACGTTGTTAAACCCGTCTCACGTCTGGGTTACATATGTACACAGCACGACTATTGCCGTAAACTATGTGTGTTAGCCTTACCAGTTAATTATAAAATAAGACACAGACAAAAGTAAAAATAAGAATTGATACATTTTTATAAGGCAGAGTTCAGTCTACAGTCACGGGTGACCAGGCACGTAACCAGGGGGGGGGCCAGGGTGGGCCGGGCACCCCTAAAAAAATCATTGGCCCTTAGCTGGCACCCCCGGAACATATATAAACTCCCCTCCCCCGAAATTTTTTCTTATTACGCCCCTGTCTTTAGATAGTTTTTAGTGGCTGAGGCTGTTGGCCGTTGGGGGCCAAAAATATATGGCCCCCCTGTTGACAAAATCCTGGTTACGTGCCTGCGGGTGACTATATTAATATTAAAAAGTCAGAATCACTCAAGGCCGCAAGGGAGGTTTGATGTAGAGGGTCAGTGTTTTGGAAAGTTTATATAGAAGTTGTATATTAAATATATATTTATGTATACAAAAATAACAATTCTGAGTGAGCTCAGTGACTCAAATAGAGAAATAATAAGAAATTAATCACAAAGTTTAGTTTATTAGTTAAAATAACGTGTGAAAATTTCCAACCATTAAGACCATTATTTTAAGTTATTACGTTTTTATTATCAATGGCACAACATTTCATTGTTATAATCAAAATAACACCGTTTTTAAATACTTTTTATAAACGCTTTCAGAGTTTACTGGGCTGATTTTTTTGAAATATTTTTATTCCGATAGATAGCAAATTTTGTTTTACATAACATACTTATACTAATACTTATATAATTTTCAATACTACACCACCCAACCCCGCCGGCCATTGATGCTCCGTCTATTAAGTGTAAGGTTTATAGGTGGGTTCACAACTCACCGTGCCGTGTCGTGTCGTGTAAAATATTATCTTTTGATTGATTCATTCAAATGCGGGAAATTTTGATCGTATCAGTAGTTAGTAGTTAGTAAACAGTATTGACCAAACTTAACCAGAATGTAACCACAAATCCAAAAGTTGGATAGATAAATTCAACTATTCGGTAACTGTGGTACCATGTTGATTGATACGATCAAAATTCTATATCGCATTGAATGAGCCAATCAAAAGATAGTATTTCACTCGACACGACACGGCATGGTGAGTTGTGAACCCACCTTATGGGTAAATCTTATATGTCCACCTTGGTAATAACCATAGATAATACATATTATCTATGGTAATAACACAGAATCAAGATGAATTTCATTTATTCTGTAGTAATAACATAAAGACTAGAAATCTCTATAAAATTTTTTTATACTCTTCATGGATTGATCATAAAGTAAAAAAAGAGAGATCGATAAACCGTAATCACAAATTATAATATTAAATATCTTTTTGAACATGCAGCTCATTTAATAACATGCTATTTGTATTACTCAGTGATGCAGCTCTATTAATGAAAAAAGACATGCAGTAAGAACATGATCAATTATTGTTTTAGGATATAACACGTAAAGTTCTCACTAATCATTGTGCTTTACTCTTTATACATACCTAAGAAGTATTTTTAATTTTTTATCAATAGTTATTACTTATTAGTAATAACCTAAGAAAAACTGAGTTGTTACTTGTTTTCATTGATCGTAATAATAAGTATTATAAGATGATAAGTATTTTTTTTTTTTATCATTATTTAAAATAGATGTCAATAGTCAAAACATTCCATGATCTAAATTCTGAACAAACGAGACGACAGGTACAGGTTTTACAGTTATAATCAAATTTCAATTACAGTATATTATTTTGTACATAATTGTTTGTCTAAACTATAAAAAATATTTTATTTTATTTAAAATTAAGCAAAAGATTTTCAAATGTCCGACGTGAATCAAAAGACTGTGGCAGCTTCCGATGATACACACGAAAATACACAATCAAAAAATAATACTATAGGTAAGTTATTTGAAGTACATAATGAGATAAAATATATGTATGTCTACATTTTAGCCTGACAAAAAGTCCCGGCTTCTTTTTCTTCGTTGACAACGTATTATAAGGCAAACTAACAATAAAATTAGGAGGAATAAAAGTATCCCAGACAGCACTAATAACCCAATTTCTGCCATACTCAAGTATTCTGAAACAAAAAGTACAAATATTTATGATAGAAATTGACTGAAATAATTTTTTTCTTGTACTTATGTAATCGATTAGGTCATTAAATTTTGGAATCTTTGTATACTTTAAAAATCAATACTTCTGCGGACTTTTTTATACGTACATTTACATATACCTAACTGTACTAAAATTTGTATTAGGCACTATTTGCATCTAATAATAACAATTTTATTTTAAAACTTGAATACCTAGGTACATTCTAAATTTACACTTACGTTTTTCAGCATCTATTGTTTTTTTGGCCATATTGCCTCGTAGATCAGTAGCAATTATTTCAAATTTTGGATAACAACATGTTGATGTATAATAGACAATTACTGGTTCTCTAGTTCCAACATTAAACTCATTTCGAAATCGTAAATTATTAGGTATTGAGGATATCATAGCTAATCCTAAAACATAAAATGCAAATTCATACCTATCTAAACCATAAACTTCCCTTTCTCATGAAACAATATTATTGAAATTTAACAAAATTAACACTTTTACATTAACATAATTTATAGTATTTAAAACCAATTTTAAAACGTGTTTAAAAATATTAAATTCCAACATGGAAATTTTGTAACAATTACAACTGATAAAAAATTATTTGTAAAAAATTACAAATAGGTATCTATATTTAAATACATTTTTTGTTATTTTATATTATATTTCAGAGTATAATCTTAATGTATAATCTTGAAAAATGTTGAAAAGGATTTTTTGTTAAATTGTTTTAGATTTTTATTAATCAGTTATTACGTACTGTAGGAACCTATATCAACTGAAAACTATTTTGTTTTTTCAACAATAAATGATTTATCATGTTTTAAATGAATGACTGGAATAAATTCTATGTTGGGTGAAAAGTTGTTTGGTGTAGTTATTACATTTTAATATTTGTACTTTGATATTTAATTTGCTAGGTCAATGTTTTGGAAGTAGTGATTCTAACGTACTATTTAGTATCTGAAAACAATGATATATGATACAAACACTATTAATGTATTACCTAATATATAAAAATTAAATTATTATAGTAATTTTTTTTAGTTCAAGTTTATTCTATGAAAATTACATTTATTTATGAAATGTACCAAATTAGGTGATCTTAATTTGTGTTTATTTATGAGAACATAAATGAGCTATTATAGTTGTTGCTAAAAACAAAGAAGTTAATTACCTACTTGCGTAAGTGGTTAGGTAGATGGTTCTTTTTCTTTGGACATAATAGATTATAAAGCTCACCCAGAAAAGTTTTTTTAAAGGCGATGGTTTATCATTGCTTTCAGATTCCACAAACATTTTAGATTCTGAGAGCATTAAAAAATATACTGTTTTTTTTTCTGTGAACACTTTGCTGGCCAGAGCCCAATCAAAAAATGTAGTAGCACCAAAAAGTATGGAAAGTGGACTTATATTGTACCTAACATACTTAAAGCTTGTTTTTGAGTAATTGCCTAAAAACTAAAAAACCAAAAATAATTTAAAAATAGTGAAGCAAATATTGGTCTAATCTTTTTATGCAATACATTATTATTTATTAA
Organism: Hormaphis cornu; assembly: GCA_017140985.1. Lineage (NCBI taxonomy): Eukaryota > Metazoa > Arthropoda > Insecta > Hemiptera > Hormaphididae > Hormaphis > Hormaphis cornu. Next base: position 30,402,163 of record CM029359.1, read on the forward strand.
TATAACATAGTAAACATAGTATTTCATAAAAGAAAAGGAAGGAAGGGTGTAAATTTGAAGTCAAGTGAGGAGTTGTTTGGGGTTATTGCCCTAAAAAATAAAGCACAAATAAATGGGTAAACATTAACTATGGACAAAAGTAAAGTTCTGTAACAAATTTTCAAATTTTTTAAGTTATATAAGTATGGAAATATGTTTTTAAGTTTGTTATAAAATTTCAAATGTATAAACAGAAAATTAATGGTTTTATAGAACAAAAAATGCAAAAATTGATAAAAAAATTTAAACCAAAAGGTGCATTAAGACAGTTCAGTGTGGACACCAATTCTGCTTAAATACTATTCATCACAATTAGCCATTCTATTCTACAGCAATTGTTCACGTTTGACAATGTTTGCTATTCAAACAAACCTTAACAAATACAAACGCTCACTGTACACACATCAAATGGTTGTTTGATAGCTTTAATAATATGTAAATGTGGCTTAAAAAAGTGTCAAAATTAGTTATCAGAAGCACTTAGAAATTTGCAAAAAATGTATTATCTAGATCTTAGAAAATTTACCTATTTTTTGAGAAACTATATGAAAAAATCAAAACTATTTTACTATCAGAAAAAACGTTTACATGGAAAAAAACATCTATACATCTTTCTTGATGCACAATACTATTAAAATAATGAAATTGGAGATAGAGAAGCTTACAAATGTCTTACAACTTTCAAAATTTGCTTTACTTGTTTAAAAGCTTCTATTACCTGTTTTCCAACAATAACATAAACATACAAGATCCCCCCAAAGTATTTTACTAAGTATCTTTACCTATAGCACAATATATTTACTAAATACAATAAGTTAAAATATTGCTTAATAAGCATGAAGCATGTTACAATGTTCCACTCATCAGTCATTGTTCAAATATTTTCAAATAATAACCTGAATTGTCATCTTGAATAGTGGCTTCAATACTCCATTTTTCAGATGCACAGTTGTGTGGAGAATCTGCAAAACGGCAATCTCCATTAAATATATAATCAATTGTGGGTCGTGTTGTATCTCCACTCTGAAAATATATTCATATATAGTCAATCATTAACTTGTAAATTAATATGTATGTAATATTTCCTTACTGGTTTTCCTATGTAAAAATTAACTTTAATTGACACAAGTTCTGGTTGTTGGACAGAAAATGTTATTTGATCATTAGTCCCTTCTGGTCCTATTACTTCTAATATCACCATTACATCAAATGGTGCACTATTCGGAGGTAGTAGAATACTAAAATATTAATGTTCCAATTAAATATACAACTAACTTTTACAAAATTATTGCTCCTAACAAGTTTTTAAATAGTATTCTAGAATCTAGACTATATAATTGATGTTTACCGTTATAATAAGTCATTATAATTAATATTCACTTTTTTCAATGTTCTTAAGTTTTAACTATACTCAATACTTATAACTCAATTTATAACTGGTCAAACAAAAAGTGAAAATATTAAAGTACATTTAAGTGAAATCATATTCGAAAAGTATAATTTATAATTATATATCGGTAAAACATAATAAATTAATATTTAGCTTTTCCAAAAAGCTAAGCTAACAAGTTACAAATAATGTTGCTTAATGATTCTTTATAAATTATTTTATTAATATCTATATATTGTATATGTTATAGGTTCTGCAAGTTACAAAATTATTTTTATTGTTATTTTATAAAATTGTATTATTTATTATATAATATTTTTTAACTTGCAGAACCAATAACATGTATTATTTATAAACATGAAATAAACATTTTCATGAACTGAACATACATATTGTGAAATTTGGCCTAATGAGAAATTTTAGTAAATTAAATATTACAAATATTAAAATTATTAAAAGAACATTCAGTTTATATAATGTGTAGGCTGTAAAATTATATATTTACAATTGGTCAAATGTAAAAAATTGTTGATTGATAATTTAAATCTAATAAGTAATTTATTATTATGATTATCAATATTATTTCAAAAAAATTTTACTCTACATCAGTGGTTCTCAACCTTTTGGATTCATGTCACCCTTATCCATGAGAGTTCAACACTATATGTCTGCCTAACAAAAAATTACCATATTATTATTGTTTTCTCTGAGGATTTTGTGTCACCCCCGTTGAGAACCACTGTTCTACACAAATATATTATACTTAAAAATCAATACTTTATAGTTTATATTCTGAGCGTAGCAAGGATTGTATTGTTTTTTAACTATACATTATTAGAGTTATTAAGTAAGTATAATTGAAAATTTCCTATATAAACCTTACCGTGTGGGTAACACTGATCTAATTAAACCCATTTGATCATAGCAATGAAAAGTATACTCCAAAGGTAACCAATGTTTGTTTATCACTCTGAAATACAACTTTACTGTTTCTCCTGGAATGCCTGTTAGAATAGAATATGGAGAGAGTTCCAACATAAAACTGTTTGCTCCAATTATAGTTTCATCAGACCATACTTTGTCTGAAGCTTCACCTATGTAATTTAACATTTGCTTAGTTTAATAATAATTCATTATAAGTATGTATATATGATTATTTAATAAATTATTACAATTATTTTGTTTAATAAAATAAATAATATATATTGATATAAACAGCATTAGTACCTAACCAGAAAGAATCTATTTAGATTTTTTTGTTAGCGTGTAGTCAGTTATATGTATAATTTTCCATTCTTATTTTTAAACATTATATCATTGATTATATCAACTAGCTAAAAAGTGAAATTCATTACTTTGTTTGCCATAAAACAATTTATGATCAACAAGATTCATGAATTGTCTAAACAGATTTCTCTCCAATATTACAACTAAGTTCAAACATTTTATTAGACAACAAAACCCTAACTTAGGCTTGTACCTAGCCCAATCTAGGAAACTGTTGGGTGACACTACTGGAGTACTGAGTGTTTACCTGTTTGTTATTTTGAATTTAGCACTTTCATAATAAATTATTTACTAATTACTGAATTTGTATGAATTGTTAAACTATATACTAATACTTTATTGTTGACTGTTGCTAATAAAAAAAATATGTATACCAATCCTAGGTATTTATAGTCTTCTTCCGAGAACATTATGATAATGTTTGTTTTAATGTTGATTTATGTTTTATATTGAATCATCCCTCCTCAATAATTATTAATTTTTATTATGTACACGCTAAATGTTAAATCATTACCACTTAAGTACACAGCAATAATGTAAAAATAAATTAAAAATAATTATTTTTTACTTAATAATATATACTTTGGTTAACAACTTACTTTATAGTTACCTAAAATTACTACTACTAACACTTTTAGTGATTATTTTCTCTGATGAACCTTATAGTTTTTATTGGAAATTGTTTATTTTTGTATTTATTTCAATTTTCTAACAATTTATTGTTGTATATTTGAATTGGGAGTGACTTGTTTAAACTTAAAACTTAAATAAATGAATTTGTAATTTTAATCTCAAAACCAATAATAACTTATTCAAAAATAATATTTGTTGTTTAACATTGATGATGGAAACATTGTTTTTGAAATACATATTTGCTGTAATAAAAACAAAATTTTTTGTAGTAATTGGTTTTATTATTTTATCTTTACATTAATTATTCTATGAGTAACTCAATACCAAAATAACTTATATTATATTATGCAAATTAAATTTTATTTTATTTCATCAATTTATAAGATTGCTAACTGTATGATGCAGTTGTTTTCATACGTAAGTAGCCATTATTATAAAGTTTTATAACTATTTATTGACAGGAGGTAATAATGATAACGTCATTTTCTTTTAATTGTGTACGCACGCATTGTTCAAGGTTATTGTCTCATATATCATCAGTTGCTGTATTTGTAATTTATTTATTGCAATATACAATCAAAACAAACGTAAATGTTATTTAAGATAAATTATATTTATTAATTGTCTCAGTTTGCTAGTTAATGTTTACCACTTTGTACTTCTGATTAGGTATGCACATTTTCATTAATTAACCAAATTACTAGTTTGTTCCCAAACATTTATACTCTTAGCACAATTCATATTTATAAATTAATAGAATTATCATTATTTTGCCTGTTATACAGTTTTGGAGGAGTACGCATTTTGTAAGTATAGATTATAATTATCTAGGTAGGTATTTGGATTTAGCAAAATTAAGTAAAAAGTACATAGGTACTTAAAAACAAAGAATAGTATAGGTATCAATTTAAATGAAAAAATAATTATTTCACTGTTACTGTAACAAAATAAATTTGTTAAAACTCATAACTCATTTCATATTATATTTATATTTTTATGAGTACCATAGTCTTATCCATAACCTAGTGAATATTTCCATCTAAAATGTTCTAGTAGACAATAGTTATATTTTTATGTATATTTTATGTATTTATTTTTACTATAGATGTTTTATTTTCAATGCATTAAGTATAACACAACAATTATTATTTTTTATAAATTAATTGTGGTAACTATTTTACTTTGTATAAACTATGTGCAAATGCTATTAAGGATCAATAATTTATGTTATTAAAAGTAATTATAATAAAGCTTAAATTTAAAAACAGATTCCTAAATATTTGTCAATGTGTGTTTTATCAAATTCTTATGGTTGAAGTAATTTGTATACTTATTTTGAAAACATATTTAGTACCGTTTGAATGATTTTGTTCATTAGAATCAATATTTTTAGTTTCTGGAACTTGATTTACAATTGCTAAGGCCAATGGTTTTTGTTCTTCGCAATCTTCACAGTTGCCATTTTTACACCATATAATTTTTACCTAAACATTTTAGAAAAAATCAGGTTTGATTTTATGAAAATACAATTTGTTTTATACTTGAGGTACATATTTGTTGTGTTGAAATACATTCAACATTGATTTGTCAGCAAATAACATAAGTTCGCTATTTGAAGGTTTCAACAACTGTATTAGTTTGGAATAATATTTTTGACCCCGTTCTTGCATTGGCACATTGTGGTTTTGGCGGTAGTGAAATGTCAAATCGTTAACATTTTGTAAAACTTCACTTTGAACCACACTCTCTGTAAACAGGAAGTACAGCAGTCATTTATTATATAGATAAATAAATACTGTTAGTGATACTTGTGTACCTTCAGTACAACGCATGACGTTAAGATTTCAGCTACACTTTCCTGGTATTTTAGTACTTACGAACTATAATGACTAATATATATTATTTAAATGTAAACATATCAAAACAGATAAAAGTATTGTGTTATCAAAAATAAACAATGATAGTACTTTATGTTCATAGAAAAAAAGTTTGAACACAAAACAGATGAAATGTAGTGAGGAGTGCTTTGTTTTTTCTCTGATTATTATTAAGTTTTCACATCTCAAAAGTTAAGTAAAATCTAATACAACATATTTTCTTACTTGTTAAAAAGTCTCGAAATTTTGTTCACACAATTTCAATTTATAATCTATTGGTACCTAGTTTACATTTACCTATTGCTACTTTGTTATTTTCTTTCTTTTTTTTAAGGCAGCTACTCCCCTAAAACTGGTTAAAATTAATTCAAATAATAAATTTTTACACTTTAATAAATCACGTGAAGTGCAAACTTTGAAAATTTTTTGAGTTATAATTATAAAACATTGACACCTGCATTTTGTTGAGCATTTAACTCACTTATCTTGCTTAGAACCATAATTTTTGGAAGAAATGATTTGTTCCTTACAAATTTATAATATAAAACATCAAGTTACACCTTCCAAAGGTTTTTACTCTCCAAGATAATTACTGTTACATCCAATTTTGAACATTGTGTATAGTGTAGATATATTTATTATATAGATACCTAATTTTCTTTGTAGTAGTTAATATGTGAGTAAATTTAATAATAATAAGACAAAATATTTGAAAATTCAAACATAAGGGATTAATTAACTATCTATTTGTTATGATTCTTATTTTTGTATTTTAATTTACAAAAAATGATTTTAAATTAGAAAAATTATATTTTTTTTTTATTTTATAACATTAACAATATGTTAATTCAATAGGTATAACAAATTTTTGAACAGTTTCAAGTTTCCTCATTTTTAGCTTTGTTAGCTTATTACTTTTTTTTAATTTTCCAATAATACTTATTGCCTACTAGCTATTGGTTTTCATAATTAACATAGGTAGGCGTAATTTCTTACGTGTGTAAAGTAGGTTGCTGAATAAACCAAGTTGCTCTTGATAACTACCCCCTACTACCCTCTTTACAGTTAACTGTTGTCTGAACAGTTTTTTATTTTTGTTTACTAGGTAACTTAAAATGTAATGTTTTTCTGACTATAGTATGGATCTTATGTAGTATAGTATTAACTAGGTATACTGTCAGACTACCTAATGCACAAATATTTCAAAAATGTTCCTTATGTAAAGTGCATGATTCCCCAATCATCAAATTTCTAATTGAAAGTGCATGCAGAAGTTTGTGCTCCCAAAATTACATCAAATTACTCACATTTTATTATTTACAATAAAAAAAGAAACAAAAAAATCTGACTAGTTCATAACATAAATTTATTTAATAGGTACTAATATTGTTACACATAGACTTATTACACAACTATATAATATATTATTATTATGTTTCCTAATCATTGTGGAATTAAGAAAAATGTGACGTCTTTATTTGTTATTTGGTCATTGTCTATTTCAATCATAATTTTTAGAGTCGTCTTAGTTATTATGGGAATTGAAATCGTCGATTTTTTTCTCTGTCTATTACATGTAAATTACAAAGACTTTAGAGTTTAGACGGTTTTTATTTCCTACCTGCTGATTGGTCTAGTGATATGATAAGGATTCTGAAAACAAATGTTAATTTGTTATGACGTCTACTTTTGATGGACTTTACTGAATATTTAACTCTATTAATTTAAAACAAAAATTATTTAATTTGTAAATGTAGTGGATAAAATCGAAAATGCTTAAAAGTAGACGTCATGACGAATTTGAATCAGTTTTCAGAATTTATATAGCATTACGTTAGAAATAAAAACCGTGTAAGAAAAAAAATTGCAGCTTAAAAATGATTCATAGACATTGTCAGTCATGAAAATGATTGATCTACAACAATTCATAGACACAAAATAGACAATTCCAAATGCAACGTGTTTTGTGTTCTTTATTTTTAACATTTTGAGACAATCAGGTATTTTTAACCTATTGGTGATGGAATTATCTTTTTTTTCTAAACTAAAAAATCTTCCTTGAAAAAAACATTTTTTTTTAAACATTTGACCAATTTTCAATTTTTAAATCTTGTACAAAAAAATATGTTTTTAATGTTTGGATTGTAAAAAGTGATTATTGTTTTAGAACAAAAGCTGCTAGATGATCCCAATGGACAATGATTTAAAATAAATTAAGTTCTCTATTTAGCCTAAAACTAGTCAAAACAATTTGAAACTTGTATCGTGCATTGACATGATAATAATCAATTTTTTGTCAAAAAAATCAATTAAATTATCATATTATATTTTACCAAAATAAGTTATCACACAATTTTATCAATATTTTATTTTTTTTATGCTTTTAAAAACTATTATATAAGAGCATTTCGTTTAAATTTTTTGGTTGCAGATACGTAATACTTTAATGTAAATTACGTAACATAGGTGATATATTTTAAAATCTTAACTCTTAAGTATTTTTTCAGAAAACTAACCAACTTCTTTGTTTTTTTCAATTAATTTAAATGTAAAAACTTAATTAACTATTATGACTCAATAAGTTTAGAAGTATGATATTGAAAATTAATTAATATAATTAGTATACCAGACAACTACAATGTAAATAATTTTAAAATAAATAAGCATTTTACTAGTCATGTTAAATAGTATAAGTAATTATTCTTCAATAGATCTAATTTAAAATAGGTAATTCATAAAATGTTTAGTGGTTTTATGTTTTATTACAAAGACATGGAGTACACAATATTAAAACTATTGTTCTCAACAGTTTTCAAATTATTGTTGTGATTTGTCAATGATCCATTGAAGCAATTCAAGCAATGCGCCTTAAGTAGCAATAAGAATATTTGATTATTATTATTATTATAAATTATTTTACCAACCCAAAAAAAATATACACAAAAAAATCCATTTAACTGTGTTTTGTCAGTGCTTTTTTTTTTTTTTTTTTCATACAATTACACAAATACTTTTTTGTTGGTATTATATTATTTAAAAGTTGATTAGTATGTAAATTGAAAAGTAGAAATTCAACAAAAAGCATGGGTTTTCTCTCATTTATTTACTTATTTAATGATGTAATTTATGATATTATTTATGACATTTAAGACTTATAAGAATAATTATTATTCTATTGAATTATAAATATTTTTTATTTTAATATTACTTTTTATATTATTTACTATTTATTATCATCATTTATAAATTAATTTTAGTTGGGTATAATATATTAATATTGATTTATTAATTGTTATTAATTGTACCTTTAAAGATAAAAAAGATTTTCTTATTTTAAATAATTCAAACATTTTAAACTATACAATTTAAAACTTTTGTTACTGCCTTTCTTGCTCCCGAGTTAATTTTTTGTTAAATAATAAATAATTCACTAGGTATAGCTTAAAGTTCAAAAAATGTATAGTAAAATGATAAATAACCATAATTAATTTTCTAGTTGTATTAATGGATTTTAATTATAAATTGAAAAGCGTAGAGTATTAAATATTAATAATATCACTTATTAATCATTATTTTTAAATATATCTTATATTCTATTTAACACAAAAAATATAACATTACCTTCTTTTTCATCTAGTCCAGATATAATGATATTTGTATCATATTTAGCCCAATATCTTGTAGTTTCAAAAAATGTGTTCATACATTGCAAAGTATTTTCGTTCCAATCTGTCAATATGGTTATGTTATGCGCAATAAAACAAGGAATAGAATAATACAGTACAATTATTATATTTAATAAATACATGATGGTACTTGACAGAATCAATGCTTAAGAGCTATTGGAAAAGCTTTTGACATAATTTAGGTTTATATAATAATTTGTACATTGTTATCTATTTCAAATATTTATTTATGTAGGATAGGTTTCCTTTATGTGTCTTTCCTAAAAATACCAAAATATTTTTGTTTTTAGATAAGAGTACAAATATTCATTCCCAAGAAACCAGTTTTCCATTACTACAGAACATTAGTGAAATAAATTTACAAGAATCCAATACATGTTTAAAAACTGCAGGAGAACAACTTGAAAAATATTTTCAAAGGAACTATGGATTTTCTGATCTAGATGAATATAACACTCATATTGTACCACCAAAAAAATCATTGGAGGTTAATCAATATAATACCATACCGTCTAAAGGTATGCAGTTTGGCATGTTTTATTGTTTATAAACTTTATACCTTTTTTAAGTTAGAAACTTAGCTCTTGCCATGTTTTACAACAATAATTACAGATTGTATTGAATCATCCACAAGTTATGTTTTAAACGTTCAGAGTAATTCAAAATTTACAGAAACATCAAGACCGTTGGAAAATAAAGGTTTTAATACTATGAATAATTCAAAAAATGTATCTACACCAAATTTAAAAGTATAAAATAAACAGTTGTTAAATAGTAGTTTATAGTAATGCTAATAATTAAATTGTTTCAGGATGTCTTATCTTGCAACTATGAACCTATTAAATGGCATTGGTTTTATTGTAAGTATGCTAACAAAAATGTCTGGCTTCCATTCAGCCAAAAAGACTCTGACGCAGTTGAACATGCTTTCATTTCAAGTAAGTAAAATTTAAATATAGTGTATTGTATCAATTGATTAAATTTTTTTAGATGATACATGTAATGAATCAATAATACCAACTGACGGTAGTCGATTTGATGTTTATTTAAATCAAAGAATTCGTAAACCAGTTTATTGGTCTGATCAAATAACTAGCGTAAGGCGTTGTTCGTGGTTCCTTCGTAGTCAAAGTGGTTCTAAATTTATTCCATATGAAGAATCAGTAGCTATTCATTTAGAAGTATTAATGAATTTAAAAATTTATATGAGAAATTTATATAAATAGAATCGGTATCTATACCTAGGAAGAATATAAAAAGGCATGGGAAACTAACAAATGGGGACGTAAAGTTCCAGTTGGGAATTATGAAGAAGTAATTTTGCATAGCCCTACTGCTATTATACATAGTGGAGCATCTATAACACTTTTAAATTATACTGAAGATGTTCAACAGATGGATCAAACCACAAACACTGTAAAATATAGTTACATGTTGAATTAGTTTCATTTTAGCTTGAAATGATGTATATCGATATTATTTACAGTCTTCGTTGAAACAATGCATAGTCAAACGAGGTTTTGAAGAATTTGTAATTCCTGGTGATGAACCATTAAAAGTTGATCACTTATTATTTATTGTCCATGGAATTGGGTCGTATTGTGATTTAAAAATGAGACCTATTTATGAAGTTGGTATGTGTAAACTGTAAGGTATAAAATATAAAACAAACGTAAATTGAATTTAATAAAAACTCAACACTAGGATTTTTAAAACCTTATAAAGCCTTTTTTAATCCCTATATTTACATAATATATTATATTGTACTTTTCTAAAAAAACTTTTAGTGGACGACTTTCGAAATTTAGCTCTTCAACTAACACAGTCACATTTCAAAACAGCATGTCAATCTGGTAAAATCGGTAGAATTGAAGTCTTACCAGTTTCATGGCATATGGCTCTACATAGTGAAAACATTGATAACAAGCTCAAAAGTATTTCTCTGCCATCAATTCCACGAATCAGAAATTTTAACAATGACACTATTTTGGATGTCCTGTTTTATACAAGTCCCACCTTCTGTCAAGTGAGATATTAGTAAACCAAATCTAATTTTTATTATTGAAACCATTTGTTTTATTTTTTTTTTTTGTATTTCAGACTATAATTAATGCTGTTGGAAATGAAATGAATCGCATGTATAATCAGTACTTATTAAGAAATCCTAATTTTAATGGACATGTTTCAATAGGTGGTCATAGTCTTGGTTCTTTGATTTCATTTGATTTATTGTGCAATCAAAAACTACCAAGTCCAAGCAGACAAACTGTAAGTTGTGTAGTTTGAATAAGCTTACATTTTATAATTAACTGACTTCAAACAGCTTTCTGTCATCTGTCACATACTTAACATAACAAATTGACAAATTAGCTATATTTATTCCCAATGTAGATTGCAATTTGGATTTAAATTTGCCATAAATGTACCTTTGGATTGATGTTTATGGTTTAAATTTTTTTTTTTCTTGTATTTATTAGTGTGAATTTCATTGTTTCCAATTTATCTGAATTTCGGTAGCAATAAAACATCATCTGTTATGGTCCACATAATTTAGTGCTAATATTTGTTAGGTTTATTATTTTTTTTATTAAAGAAAAAGTCCTCTACTACTATGGCCATTAGACAACACGTTCAACATATTACAATATACAGGTTTTAAATTTATTGATGAAAGAAACTTGAAAAGTTTAAGTTTTTCATGCATGATTTTTAAATATACAAAAATTAAAGTGTTCACATTTCTCTAAGGTTTGAAATCGACTACCAACTTTTTTTTATGAAAATTATACATCAATTACTATTTATATTTATAAGTATAGGTTATATAATTATAGGTAACCAATTACTGTATAATTTTCAGTTAACAGTATTCGGTTTGCATTATACTATTATAATACAGATACAATTCCATTAAAAAATAAACTCACTTTACCTCATCTAAGTCACCACAAACTGCAGTACTAATTAAAAATCTTTTTCTTTTTTTTTTCTTTTTTACAGTTTTACAGGTTACCGTTACCGTTCAAATGTATCTTTAAACTATATGTAAATGGGTAACTTATTTATTTGATAGTAAATTCACCATTTTTCCTTACTGGTTGCTCTATGTAACATCTGCAAAAAATGTTCTGTTAAAATCATACAACATTTGATTCTTTTATAATTTCCTATATACTTATTTACTGTCTAATTTTAGAAATTAGACCGTTCCTGGAAACAAAATATGTGTTGTTGTTTGCACATCCCTAAAGTGTTGTTGAATTATTTGTTACTACTAAAATTCTTAGAGCTACATTTGATGTTGTCAAGGTCAGTTGGCGTTGTGTGAATATAAAGGATGGAAATTTAGCGTTGGTCCTATTTCATCCATCAGTTGTGTTGTGTAGTATACAAACCTACTCTTGTTACACAATGTTCAAAAAAATATGAAATAGTAAAAACATGTTATCACAGAAAATTTACTGGGCTTTTCATAACATTCAAGTTAAAGAAAGCCAGTTTAAATTGAAATTTATGACAAATTCAAATTTATTTTTAAAATGTCTATTTCGTAAATAAATTACCTACAATGAAAATCTCAATTTCAGCTTATTCAATGTTTTAAATAAAATATTTGTTCAAAAATGTATGAAAAACATGTTTGTGTAATGTATTTGAATGTTATTTATGTAACTTTTATATCTTATTTGTCTTACCATAGGAGTTATCTGTATCACCAGTTGTTGAAAAACAAAAAGCTAAACTAAGTCGAGGTGCATCATATGTCACATTAGGAAAAGCTGGTACTGGACAACCGTACATCACTTATCCACAACTCAAATTTCAACTTGATTATTTTTTTGGTTTTGGATCACCTATTGGTACCTATAATTATTGCTTAAAAATTATTTTTGAAATGAAATTATTATTTTGAGCTAAATCTTGTATTGTTTATACTGAACAATAGTATACATAGTACTTGTAGTTTTGCATAGTAATAACTAATAACCAATAATAATAATTACCTAGTATTTTTGTATACCTATTATTAATGTTAAATATTTTCATTTAGGTATGTTTGTAACAGTTCGAGGTATTGACAGCTTGGGAGAGAATTTTAAATTTCCTACTTGTCCTGGGTTTCTAAATATTTTTCATCCATATGATCCAGTTGCCTACCGTATTGAACCATTGATTAATCCTACTTTTGAAAATATACCTCCTTTTCAAGTGCCACACCACAAAGGTCGTAAAAGGATGCATTTAGGTAACCATTAATTAAGCAACAATATTTTATAGTTTTATTATTTTGTAAAGTATAATAATATTTAATATTAATAGAACTAAAAGATACTATGGCACATGTTGGAGCTGCTTTAAAGACACACCTTGTAAATTCTGTAAGGACTACTTGGAACACTGTTTCTCAGTTAGCTATGTTTTCTAAAGTTATGTCAAATTATTCAATAGAATACGACCCTAAACAAGTAAGTAAAATTACTTTATAACATAAATTCATAGTATATTAATATATTCTCAATATACTATTATATATTATAGTTACCTATAAGGGTTTCTATACGGCCCAGAACCCATTTGTAGGAACAGTACCAATTTTTGACCAAGTGACCTAAGTATTCCAATTCATTTTTGAGACAGAGGGCCGAGAGGCAGTCAAATATTGGAAATTTTAATCAGGGGTGTATAATTTCAAAATTCAAAACAAATTAATAATTTTTTACAATTACTTTTTTAAACATCATTTGTTAGTTTGTCAATAGTGAATAATAAAGTAATATTTTTCAAACTATTTAATGTAGTATGATTTAGTTTTAAGTGTTTTGACTTGTTTTACTTTAAAATTGATTCAGCTCTAATTTGGTAATCCCATTTGACAATTATTTTAAAAATCCTAGAAGTTTCAACCTACATTGAATGTTCTTGCTTTGTTAGATATTGCGTAATAGGAACTATCAACCCATATTCCAATTTCAAACTAAACAAAGTTGTCATTATATATTTGGGTAGTCTAAAGCCATATTTTTGAACTCTTGTAACTCTAGCTCTTTTGGTGTTGGAAGTTTGCGGTTTTGACCACCCTATTTCCTTAAGGTTCTACAGCGTCCTAGTAAGTATTGTATTTTTACCTTTAAGAGATTGGACGCTTGGGATCCCTATTCCAATAACATGTAAAACTCTCTAGACATTAATACAAATAATGTTTACATTATTACCTATCCATTTTCAAAATTTTAATTTTCGGATCATTATTAAAATGTTTTTTCAAAAACTTGTGAAGCACTATCTTGATCCATTTATTTCCATTTTTTGAGATACTATATGTAAAGATAAAAGCACTCTTTCTACCCGAAAAATAAGTGACAGAAAAAACATTGTTAAATCAACACAATTTGTTTCATTCAATTATTAAAAAAAACAAAATATAGTACAAAAAAATAAAACAATCCTGTTTTAAGCATGATGTGTGGTAATTTTACTCTACATTATGAATTTGTTGATACATACTTAATTAATTTTAAAAAATGTTTAATAATGATTTTTTTATTTAGAATATAGATCAGAAATCACAACCTCAATTAGCTGACTCTGCCAAGCCTATCAGTAACTTAGAAACATCCCAATGTCAGAATAATAAACCTGGTGTTCTAAATAAAGGAAACAGAGTAGATTATGTTTTGCAAGAGGCTCCAATTGAAAGTTTTAATGAATATTTGTTTGCAGTTGGCAGTCACTTATGTTACTGGTATGTAGGTATATGTTAATTAGCATTTTTGTGAGGTATAATTTGATCAATAAGTACATACCATAAAAACAATGAGTAACAATAACAATCTATACTCTATTCAAATAGAGATCAGTACCGGGCGGCCACCTTTTATCGTTTGCAACAGTCAAGCATGGTCCCCCGCCGTTATGACACGCAAGTCCACATTACAAAACAAAACCACAATTATGCTCACAACTTGGCTGTCCGGTACTGATCTCATTTTAAACAGAGTATAAAATTCTTAAAAATCTAAAGATACCTATACTTGACTCAGTTAACAGATTCTGTTGACAACCAACAATTTAGTGTTCAATCTCTTAATGTGAAAAAAGTATAAAACAGTTCCTTTATTTCGAAATTTGTTTTCACAGGGAATCAGAAGACACTATTTTATTAGTTTTGAAGGAAATGTATTCAATTATGGATGTATCACCAGATAATCAAGTTCAGCATGCAATACTACCATTTGACATACACGACGCTGATAATAACTATTCAACTAGTTTACAATTTGAGCAACCGCCTGGGTTCAACATGATGTATGGTTCATTATCATCACTTTATGACGACAAATGAGTTTATAGATATAAAAATGAAACATAATGTTTAGGATTAGTATGTATTTTGTTGAAAATCCAGTTTAAAGGCATTTTATACTTACTGTGATAATTTTTTTTTTATTATCAATGTAATAATAATACTAACATAAAAGTTGAAAAATATTTTTTTATATTATATATATTTATATCACAGTCACATCAAAATCCAACATACATTTTATGGTGGGGTATTTATAAAGTATAAACATACATTTATATTCTAGTTTTGTTCTTAATTAATATAAAAAAACAATTATTGCTTTCTAATGTGTTTGTGTGACATTAAATACTTGTATGTTTATTGTTAAATTTTGTTTAAAAAAACAATTTTACAATTCACACAAATAAATTGACATGATTTTTTTTTTTTCGTGATTCACAATGTCTATCTAGTCCAACTAATAAATTATTATTATTAGACACATTTTGGGCTGTCTTGTAATGTTAAAAATAAAAACTAATAGTTTTAAACTATAAATATTATTCACAATAAGAATCTATTAGAGCAGCCAAGTTACGTTAGGCGCACATTGGACAGAGCAAAACAAAAACATCACATTCTATAAATAGCCTACCAGTTGTTACTTGGCATGTTGTGTGATCTAGGAATACGTCACAGTAGATTCATGTGGTGTGGAAAAGGTTTGTTTGAGACAAGGCTGCCATCAATATAAATTGTACACCACATGGTTTGGATCTCATTGTGAGTTCAGTATATAAATATTTGAAAATAAATGAAAAAATTTAAATTTAAAAAAATATGGAATGAAATATATAAATTAAAGTGTGGGAATATTGGATTGATAAGTTTAAATTTGAGTATTTAAAATTTAATATTACTGCCTTTATAATTTTAATATAAATACGTAATACTGTGCATCATTGTAATGAAAAGTCTTTTGAATTTTACGCCTTTACAAATAACTGTTAAAACTTCATTTATTAATAATTACCGATTCTTTAGATTAAATTGATAGTATTCGCTATAAAAACATAGCTTTGATTTACACAATAATTGCTTCAAACTTAATAATTTTTACGTAAGATATAGTAAAAAAAAAACAAATCAATACAAGAAGTATAAATTATAATTTTTTTTTATTGTCTTTTAATGTTTTCTTTAATAAAAACCATGGTTGTAATAACAAAATACCCCCAATGCAATAAGTTATCTTTGGACCAATTGACCAGTACACTGAAACACAAATAAATCAATTTTAGTAAATAAATTACAAAGCGCAGAATATTATCAAATAATAAGAAATTACAGATTGAAGCAAAAACAGGTCCAACTGCTCTGGCTAAAGCTCCTAAAGATCTAAATGTGCCCATAACTTTACCTTTATGAGCACCAGATCCATAGTGTGATACTAAAGTAGTCATGCATGGAACAACAATAGAAGTGGCTGGAAAATAAACAATAAGTTCAAGTTTAGATCGTTTTGTAGTTTATTTATGTTGGTTGTCACAAGCTTACAAACACAAGCTTACACAACCAATTAAATAGATTCAACCTTAATTTAATAGATGTAAAAATAGGTTGATATTTACTTTACCTTACTTGAATGTATTATTACGGTGAGCCAGTTTTGCTAGTATTTTATGCAGATAAACACAAAAATGTGATTAAAAAAAAAAAAATTGAAGATGCAGAACTCAAGACTTTTAAAAATAAAACTACTAATTAAAAGTAGAGACAGTGCTAAATTTAAAATTACTAAGTTAAATCTAGATAGGCTACAATATGTCAATATATCGACAAGTAATAATGTTTAATGCCTCAGTATTTATTTACTTAGTATGGATTGTAGAGGTGTTCCTAAAACAAATGGTTTATTTTTTGGCAATACTAGCCATATTTGAATCAGAAAAACACGTTTGTTTACAATTTAAATAATATACTTTTTCTCCAAATAATGGTCCTAATATAAGTATTATTTTAAATCAACTAAGATGTGTAAAATATTTGAACTTTGAATCTTTCATATTAACTAAAGCAAATATATTTAACAAATACTTACAAACAGCATAAAGAAATAAACCAAAAATTAAAAGTGGAGCAGATTCAGCCATTCCAACACATATAAATGATGGAACAATAAGCAAAAGACCCTAAAAAAATAGGTATTACAATTTTTTATAGTTATTATCTACTAATTAGAAATATTATACATGTATTAAACAACTAATTAATGTACCGTGGTTGCGGTTTTAGCTGTACGTGCTGGAGGTATTCTTCGAACCCAACCACCTTGTAAAATAGCCATAGTTATACCAATACCAAAAAACATCCAACCTTGTTGCATTGAGGTGTATCCAAATTTGTTGTGAGTTAAAAACGTTAAAGTAAATTCCAGACCCGAGTAAAGGAATAAATACACAAAATAAACACGGCCTAAGGTACACAACTCCTTAATATCTAAAATTGTATAATTGAATAATAAAACTTTTTATTATGAGTTATGACAAACAAAACTACAAATAATAACATTGAGAATAAATATTACCAGCACATGGAACAACCCCATTCAACAATTTAAATTTGAATAAATCTACTACATTAATATACGTGAATGCTTCTGATAATTTTCCAGCAACAGATGAAGCTCTGTTTTTCTATAAATATTAAATATTAAACTGACAATAATGTATACAGCAATCAACATAAAATTTAAATAACAAATATTACTTTTGGAAGTGACTCTTTAAATGCAAAAATCACAAACACAATATTAACAACTGTCAGAACAACAGCTAGTAAAGCGGGTTGAACAAACCAAGCACCTTCTTGACTATGCGACCATTTAGCATACGCTGCTCCAATCATGGGACCAAACACAAATCCCACAGAAAATGCTATTCCAATCATTGCCTAAACATTTTACAAACATATAATTACAGAACACTTTCATAATACGTAGTTTGGTAAGGAGTGTTGACTGTTGTCTGAACACCTATGCCGTTCAGACCATGTATCTACCCCAGTAAAACTTGTAGTATACATTAATACAGATTGTAAATAATATTTTTGTTTTGTTTTAAATAAAAAAATGTTTAGTTTAAATCACTGGAGGTTGAACGAAGGAGTCCAAGGGTATAGACTCCTACATTCTGAGTTTATGCTGTGTACAACCAGTACACAGCATAAATATTCCTTTAAAATATGTAAAATGCTAAATATTTACAAATATATTTCATTAAGAGGAATTAAATGAATCCCCAAAGAAAAAATCCAAAAACCAACAATAGTTAAAAGAATTGCTTACAAAAATGTATTTAATGAGTAGGTACTTATGTAAAATTAAAGTTTCAAATTTGAACTTTTTTTATCTTAGTTAAAGCAGACTTCACACTAAATTATTTTAGGAAATATTATCTTTCTTTTTTTTACAGGTGCCTACTAATTTGTAAAACAGTTTTTTTTAAATATGCAATTGATTTAATGTCAGTTGTCTAAATTTATTATAATACAATAGTATAATATAATATTTAGTCAATTATTCAGTTGTGATAAATCATCCAGAAATCAAGTAGTTTTATTCATTTACACATTTTTTTTTAGTGTATTATTTGAACTACAAGTTGCAACATATACACACATTTTTACAGAAGTCATTAAGATGAAAAAAATAATTAACATGAAATAAATACTAACTACATGGTATTATACCCAATAAGTATTAAAGGGTTTTACAAGTTAGTATGGGTAGATTATAGTGCACTATACCCAAACCAAATTTTTGCAACAATATATAATTTGTATTTTATTAAAGTGTACAAATTGATAGTTACTAAATAACAAATACAAAAATATACTAACCATTCCTCTTCCACGTTTTTCTGGTACATAAACATCTGAAACTATAGCCATTGATAAACTCACATTGCCTTTACTGAGACCGCCAATAATACGCGCCCAAACAAACAATGAAAATGTTGTTGCTTTTGACCAAATTACATAAGAAGATAATATACCAACCTTAAATGTATCAATTTAAGTATATTAAATAAAATATTTATTCACAGTATTATTCAAAATAAAATTATGATAGTTACTCACTAAACATAGTATCATGACTGGTTTGCGTCCATAAACATCACTAATCCCACCAAGAATAGGTGAAGAAGCAAATTGTAAAAATGAAAACAATGAACCTAATATACCTATTTCAAAATAATATTTTATACAAATAATTTCTAGAAATTTATTACCTAATTTTTATTAAATTGTACAGTACATACCACCAAATAAAACTCCGTTAAACTTGTCTGGTACACCAATTAGTTTTTGAAAAACCAATATCTGTTCTTCCAGCCATTGATACAACCCGCCCGAGTCATTATGTTTGTAATAATCAAGTAGTGACGGAAAAAGTGGTAATATCATGGTAAACGCCAATAAATCGAACAACAATGAGATAAATACCACATAACCAGTGACATTTTGATTGTTTTCTGTGGCCATATGAATAAAGTGAAACGAAAAAATATTTAGGCAATTAGGTATGTATTTTATTACTCAGTTTTGTTGAGCTGTTCACAATAAATTTCCTGAATGTTTTGTGCGAAAAAAAAATTCTTTTCACATGTTAAAATGGATTTGGGTGCTTTACGTTCTGAACTCAATTGATACAAAAAATTAAACTTTGCTCTCATTATTACATAACAACTGTTCAGCCGTTCAGATAATAATAATAATATGTAAATTATCTACTTTCACTTTAAAACTAGAAAGCTATTTAGTGTTTATCAATTTCAAAACATATTTGAAGTTTTGTGCAAAGGTATAGAAATAGAAGGGATAGAATCCAGGATTAGTAGACAAATCCAAGAACAAGAAATACGTATAGTACATTTGTACCGTTGTACGTCTATGGAATATTTAAAAATGTTGAAGAAATGCGCCTTTTAAACTTGATAAGATGAATTAGCATTTTGCTCAAAGTTTGTAGATAATACCATTGATTAAATATTTAATCAATGATATATCTGTGGTTCTACAATTATACCAGGCACGACATAGATAATTATGAGAATTCTTTATTATCTATTAAGGTGGATATATATTTATCACATACTTCTATACTATATAACTGTTATAATAATAATAATTACTGTTATTCACGGACTAAGACAGTATCTATAGTATCTATCTTAGTCTATGCTGTTATTATTATAGTACAGAAGTCTGTGATATTTATATACACATATATATATATATATATATATATATATATATATATATATAAAATATCCACCTTGTTATCTCTATTATGAAAATCTGTAAACTGTAGTAGCACAGAATAGATGAAATATAGATAAATATTTTATAATAGATGACTATTCTGTGGTAGTAGTGCAATCTATATAATATGTGTATGAATCACATAGATCCACGATTTAAGAGTTACTTACTTTTTTTAATTAGATAGATTTAAGTTTAAGTTTAACTAAGATAGATCTTTTTTCTATGGGTAGATCATGATAAAATAAATATAAAATAATTATTTTTATAATTTTGTATTTAATTATTTTGTCTTGAGAGTAATATAGATGATAGATGATTACCTGCTGATCAATACCGGTTGCTTAGATTCTGATGTCAATTGACATAACAACATACCTATTAGGTATGTCCTACTTTAGACTAACAATGTAAGTATTTACCAGCTATTTTTCAAATACTTTTACTTAAGGTAACTTAAACTTATGCACCAAAATTTACTTACGGGTTACAAGTTTCTAACACTGTAAACGCCACACACCAATATAAAATTGAAAAAAGGTGGACGATAAATTATTTAAGTGATTTATTATAAATAAAATAATTGTTTAATATATTTTATTCATTTGACAAACATTATTTCTTTAAATATTTACACATACAAAAAGTATAATATTATATTTTATTCACTTTTGCTGCTATTACTTTGCTCTAGTTCACTTTCTACTTCACTGTCATCGATAATAAGTAGGATTGGATGAATGAACTTGCCACATTGTTAACAACGTTATATTCCTGAATTGTCTCTCCAAGTAATAATTTCAAACCATATTTAAAAACTAACCCCACCAATGCCTCATGCATAAGTCTGATTTAATGATCTTTATATATCTTATTGATAGAAAGGTAAATATGAGCAACTAATCTCCATAAAATTGTCTTGGCTTATGGCTATATCATCTAGTTGTATGTGTGTGTTTGCATGCATATCTATTGGTGACTAAATAAATTTCTACACAGTCATATAAATAGTTTATTAAATCTATGCAAATTAATGATATTATTTTTTAATTAAAAAAGCATTTTTTTTATTGATATTGATTTGTTGTATGAATAAATGTTTTTAAAGGATTTTTACATCTTATTTTATAAACAGTAGTGGTTAATGAAAAAATTTTGACTTCAATGGGCTGGACATGCTTGCGAAGCCAGAACCATCTCATAAAGATTATCGTGGACCCAGTAGGTAAAAGATCACTGGGAAGACCACTATTGAGATGGGAAGATGTGATAAGAAAAGACGTGGATACACTGAACGGAGGACGGGATTGGAAAACAAGAGCAGTGGATAGGAAAGGCTTGAGGATTGGATGTGTAATGGGATGGTCTTCATGGATGGAAAACCTAAGAAGAAGAAGAAGTGGTTAATGAATTTTTAAAAACACTTCAGTAAAATTTAAGCGTTACTAATAAATATTCATTATTGGCCACCTTTTTTTAATTTTAGACTTTTGGGCGTCGCCCTCTGCTAGCAAAGAGTATACCTCATCTGGACGACACCTTACTTCTACGGCTCCACCATACTGTTTTTGGTGTCAAGATTGGCTAAAAACGCGTAGCTTTAATAAATAATTACTATAAGTAGTTTGCAAAATATCACCAATGCATTTGGTAGATTCCCTAAGACAACATTTCTTTTAAATAATATTATAAACAATTTTTACATATTCAATAATCAGGGAATATCATGTGATAGTCCATACTTACATGAAAATATTTTTTAGAGCAAGAGTTACTAATGTATGGCAATGTTTCCAAAATTCATTCACCAATTATATTCATACTCAAAATATAACCCTAGAACGAGTTTGTGATGCACTAATAGAGCCTTTATTCAAATTTGTTGACAAGTATACTTCAATTTTAGGGCAAGTAAGTTAAAATATATCTATATGTTATTTTCAGAAAACACAATTTTTTTTTTAATTTTGTGATTTGTTTTTTATATGCTTATTTTTAATTTGTAGATTATGGTTGTCCTTGTAATTTTGTTAACTACATTTGTTGTCATCATAGCTTACTGGATTGGTTTACCATATTGGTGGAATACTAATAAACCTTTAACAGTACTTTTATTAGTAATTGGAAATTGGTTATTAATGAATGTTGTATTCCATTATTACATGGGAGTTACTACTCCTCCAGGACTTCCAACTTCGGTGTGATATTTTAACTATTTAATAGTTTTGATCTAAAACTAGTTATTGAATTAAATTAGTTAACTAATTAATCATTATTTTTATAGAGCTGTTTGATTTACAATGATATTGTTATATGTAAAAAGTGTGATTCTCCCAAGCCACCCCGTACACACCATTGTTCAGTTTGCAACAAATGTATTCTCAAAATGGATCATCATTGTCGTATCCTTATCTTATATTAATACAATATTATTCAATTTAATTATTATTTATACATATATCCCTTGAAATCTAATGCTATGACTTTTATTACTCATTAGCCATCATAGATTACTAAAAATAAAATTTTAAGTTCTATATAAGTTGATTAAATTTTTTTATGATATTCCTTTCATTAAAGAAATTTATATTATGCTCTTGAGAATTTTTTTTTTGGTTTTTCTTCAATAAAAAGTTTAATTTTGAAGTAAAAGCTTTAAATTATCAATATAAGGTTAAATATGTGTAGTTGTTGTTGAATTTTGTTGAATTTTTTTTTTTGTCATTTTAAATTGGAAAATTGGCATATTTCTGATATGAGTGATACAAAAAAAATTTTGTAACTAAAATTAATTTTTTAAAACTTGAAAATATAGTGTGTTATATGAAACAAAATTTGTATTTTAATACATTTAAACCACAACTTTTTGTTTTTATTTTGTGTTTAGCCATTTATATTTGTTGGTCTCCAAACATAGTTTGACTTTATTTTTGCAGATAATTCAATATTCAATGAATAATGTTGAGCTTAAAGATTATAATTACAATTACATAATTACATTTAAAAATAAAAAAATTGTTACTGAAAATTTGTTGATAAAAAATACTTATTTGCATTTATAACATCTGTATTGTGTTTGTTGACTGTTATTAATGGCTAGGTACTGTCAATCAGTTTTGCTTCAATGTTTATAATATTTTAGTATTTTTTAAGTAATTTATATGAACTGCTTGGCGTAGTCATTACAGGTAAAAAAAAAGCTTTGTCTTGAAATTTTATAATTTAGCTTAAGAGAAAAGAGTTGATATCCAATGAGTTTAACACTTACATGTTAAAATTTATGACTACTCAAAATATTATTGCAACGTTTTTCTTAAAACAATTATTGAAGCTTGGTTAAATAATTGTGTTGGGTTTTACAATCATCGATATTTTTTTCTCTACATGGTCTATACAACATTGGGTTCATTATTCTTAATTATATTTGGTGCTGACATCGTATTCAAAGAGGTATTCTACAAAGAAGAAGATCCAGTTGGACATCCAGTTAAAGTTGATATTTCTTTACCCAAAGTAACAAAAAAGAAACTGAAATTCTGAACATAATATTTAATTATTAAATTTTAATTTTCAGGCAGACTGGATTCTAACTTTCCAAGATGAATATGATAACAATATTGAATATGACCGCATTGCTGAATGGAGATTTTGGTGCATTATGGTCATTACTTTTATAGCATGTGGTAATTTTCAAACATCTTATTATTTAATCTTATTATACATGCTAATCATAAAATTTTTTCAGGAGTTTTTATTGCATTAACTATTTTAACTATATGGCATTGCCTTATAATAAGTAATGGTGAAACAAGTATTGAAGGACATATAAATAAATTTGAAACAGAAAGATTGTCTGCAATAAATTTTAAATACATCAATGTTTATGATTATGGAGTAAAAATAAATTGGATTCTCTTCCTTGGACTTCATAGTGGAAGGTAGTTTATGTACATAAAGAATATAAATATAATATCTAAATTTTAAGTATCACAATATTGACATTATAACCCAAAAAATGACCATTTTATAGTATAATCTACTAAACAAATTCATGATTTAATAACTTGAAAATGATGTTAGAAGTATTAATTCTTTTAAATTTCAGTCAGTATTTTAAATTTTAATTTTTTTTAATTTGGCACCAACAATTAGGCAGCTTAACTAAGCCTTGACTGGGTAGTTTGGCAGAGTAGTGGTAACTACGCTTTAAGTGCGTCACTAGTTTAGAAGTTGTGATTCAAACGCATTTTTTATTGTCTGAAAGCAACAATAAATCATTGTTTTCAAAAATACGATTCTGAACAAGCTCATTTGTCTAGTGTACGTCATGGTAAAAACAAATTTAACAATAAAAGTTTTACAAAAATTCCAAAAAACGTATCCACGTACAAAGAATATTAATTTAAATAAGGTGTAAAAATTTCCATTTGGACTATTATTTGAGGAGTTACTACAATTTTATTATCAATTGCACAATAGTCCATAATTTTATTGTTATAAACCAAATTACACCATTTTAATATTTTTTTTTATATGCTTTCAAATTCTACTGGAAGGATTTCTTTTAAAATTTTATTTTATTAGATAGCAAATTTTGTTTTACATAACATATTTGAATTTCAATTCTTAAATAACAAATTTGTGCGATTTATGAATTTTTTTTCTAAAAATAAGTCAAAGGTATGACCAATTTTCGTTCATTTTCTAATTTTAAACGACTAAAAACAAAAATTGTGACTATGAATTTTTGAAATTTTTTAGCAGAATATGTGTATACTTGTTAATCTTGTATTAAAGTTTCAAAATTTTTGTTGAAAATTAAATCTTTTATCGAACATAAGTGGCAAACAGTATATAAGCCATACAAATTTATTTTTGTTCTATGCCTTGGCTAAAGCCTATAACTGTCTTAACAACAAAGTGATAATTGTATCATTTTTAATAATAGTGATTATTTCTTTCTTTTTAGTGCAAATAGAGTTTGATTATTTTGTTACCATTTCAGAGATTGGAGACACGTAATATTTCCTTCTACACATAAACCATTAGGAAATGGATTTGTATGGCCAACCAAAAATGATATGTTTGAAGTACTCTACTATAGACAATTTAATACATAATGTAAGTATTAAATGTAATATTTATACAAAAATAAAGTAATGGCTTGAAAATCTAAAACAATATTATATTTTTGTATTACAATAGGCGCGTTTGCGGGGAAGCAACCAAAAGGAACCAGGTTACCTAAATTTTTTACTTGGTTTGTTGATAAATTTACGGGATTGCCAAACCTAAATGTTTGTTGACTACCATTTTTATCATTTTTTGATTTCTTATTATGATTATACTTAGCAACCTAACATGGAAAACACCTATTTTGATGTTCAGATAAATTTGGGTAACTAGGTAGTTGAAACAAGAAAACAATCTGAGTGAACAATTGCACAAAAACAATTATTTGGTTGCTAAATGCAGCGACCTGGTTGATTTTAATTGCTTTGCAAAAATATTACTGTCAACTCAATTTTCAATACTTGTAGTTTGCAGTAGCGGTGCGTGCATAAAATTTATGGGGAGACTTAATTTTTTATTATTTTCAAATACTTTTTTTTGAAATATTGGAGTTTAATCAATGGTATAATTGGATACATTTTACTTACTAAAATAATACCTTTGGTTAATTTTATTTTTATAAATTTAACTGCAATATTAATTATTTTAAACTACTGAAAAATGTATATATTTTATATTACATTAAAATAAAATGATTCGATTCCATAATTTAAACAATTATTCAGTATAAAACGCAAAAAAGTAAAACGCACAGTACACATGAAAAACGATTATAGCGACGCCCGTTGAAGGAGACTAGTCTCCAGGACTCCGTATAAAACCATTATGGCAATGATTCCCCCCCAACTTTGTAATAACCTCCTACCTATTAGAATTGAGACTGTCGTTCAATTGTCTCTTCTATATTACATCTATTATTACGGGCCGTAATTTACGGCACACCGCAGATTGGTATCGCGTTATCGTCGTTATCGGCAATTCTAAGAATAGCTCAGAACGTATGTACTGAACGTAGTCAACAATAGATGTATAATATTGTATATTTATATTCTAAGATTATTTAAAACATTTGTGAAAACATTTAGACAATTTTTTTGCCCGGCTATAATTATTGGGGAGACGCCGTCTCAAAGTTTACCCTGACGCACCGCCCCTGGTAGTTTGTTAGCAATTGATTTGTTGGTAGGTAATAGGTATGTACCAAGTATCAACAGACCAATGTTTTCTTTCATATTATATTATGTGGAACAACTCAATTATCATCAACCTGTGTAGTTGTATCAATTATGAGACTAACTCCATTCTTACAGTTATGCCATTGTAAATTAGATTAAAATTAATCTTAAAAATTGTTAAAATTCAACCCTTCAAGTGGTTCAAACAAGTAAAATGAAAATTGAAATTTTCACTTTGTATTGAACGAATGAAGTTAAAACATCAAATTTCAACTTAATAAAATTAAGTATGGAAATTGTAATTTTAATTCTTCAATATTTTACACATTCTGATTATTAAAACTCACATGTTCATATAATATTATGTATTGGTTAATTTTCTTTTTTAGATATTTGTACATTATACTATTATATATACTACTTGGTTCATTATTTTTTTTTTTAGCTGTTCAGGTTTTACTTCATAAGTGGTTCAAATTAATTGATATTTAAAATAAAATATTTACACATTATGCAATAGGTATAGTTCAAATGTCATAAAAATGTTTTGACCTAATCTGCACCCCAAACAGTACCTACTCTTCTTTTGATTTGTGATTCTCTTTTTTTTAGAATACTCCAAATTTCAATTTTCAATTTTATGTAAATACTTTTCTTTATTTTTAAATATTAAATTAATATTCTTTCTTAGATTTATAATATTTGCCTCACCATACACAAATTAACTTATAATAAATAAAAAGTTTTTAACTATTTTAAAGTCTTAAAATTTTTTATAAAAATAAGTTTGAAGTAGTATAATTTTTAACTTATAAATTTAATACAAGTGTATCATAATAAATAATTATAAAGTATCATCATCATCATTATTATTTTTTTTAATCTTTAGGGCCAAACAATTTGTTCTATCCAAGGTAAAAATGCGGACACTCTAGTATAAACACCTGGTGAATTTTCAGCTGCACAGAATTTTCCAAATGATGTTATCCCAATCAAATTAAAAATACATGAATTTTTCTCTGATCTTATTACAAGCGGTCCTCCAGAATCTCCCTAAAAATAGTAAGTAACAAGTTCATAAGCTTAATGTACTCTCATATTTATCTATTATTATAATATGAATTTATATAATAATTGTACTTACCAAACAAGTATCATGACCTCCTTCTAAATATCCAGCGCACATCATAGAGTTTGTAATACCTTTATTCAGAGTATTTTTTTTACTTTCTGCTTCATATAATTTATTACACTGTTGATTATCGATTACATCCAAATCTACTTTTAATAAATCATCACTTGACCTGTCACCTAAGTAAAATAATAGGTTACATATTTTTGAAATGTATACCATTTAGTTACCTTATAGTACCATAAGCAACGCTTCCCCATCCAGTAGCAGTAACTTTATGTGAATAAATGTTGTTGTTGTTATAAAGACAAGCTGGTCGAATATGATCATTAAATTTAACTGCTTTATTCATTCGTATTAAGGCAATATCATTATATTTTGATGTTGATACATAGTTGGGATGTACAATTATTTCATCAACCAACAAATCTATAGGATTTGCCCCATCATTATTTTTCTTTAAGTTCAGTTCTCCCAATCTAATTTGTACTGGTTCACCTCTATCAAATAGCATTTATTAATTGTAATACATTTTGAATTCACATTATTTGTATAGTTACTAATATTTTAATGTAAATATTCCTCAACTTACAATGCACTATGAGTACAATGAGCAGCTGTCAAGACATACTGTTCACTAATTAATGTTCCACCACAATTCCATGGATTTCCAGCAATTGCCCTGAACCCAATTGCTACCTATATAAAATAAATTATTATAAAATATTATTTGGATGTAATTTATTTTTAAAAGACATAATACCATGTGTGGAAATTCTCCTAACTCTGCCTTAGCTCCACCAACTATTAATCCAACACTTTTTGAATCACATTTTTCTATTGACACTGGTTTTGGCGATGTGTCGATTGACAAAGGTAATGCAGAAATAGTTGTTGTTAAAGTCCTAGAGTACTCTTCACATTCTGTAATAAAAATAAATATTAATTTCGGATAGCATTTTGTTGTTTATAGTCTATTTTAATTTAATTATTACTTATTTCACTGATACGTTTTGTATTTTTATTTGGCCTATTTTGATAATATGTTTTTGTGGTTGATGCAAGTGTTGTCTGATATTTATTATCAGTAGATTCATCAGGAAATACTATACTGCTACTAGTTGCATGATGGTTAGTAAAGCCAGAGTGAACTTGACTATTTGGATATTGTGAATTATTTTCGTTGTTTCCCCAATTATTGTTATTTTGAGGCCTTTGAAAATTAGGAGTATAATAACTTGGATTTTCATTGAAATTGTTATTTTGATTTAATTGGGATGCTCCATAGTTAGGTTGATTATTATTATTATTAGGCTGATAATGATTTGGCCTTTGTGATACAGAACTGGAGCTTTTGTTATTATTTTGATTTGGTCTTTTTGTTTCAGAACTTGGTGAATTATTATTATTGTTATAGTTTTGATTCGGTCTTTGTGACACGGAATCTGCAAAGTTATTATTGTTATCATAGTTTTGATTTCGGTTTGGTCTTTGCAATTTTCGATTGTTATTATTTAGATTTGCTGTGTTTGTTTCGTAATATGCTTGGTTGTTATAAATATTTGGATTCTGATTAGGTTTAAGTGTTTCATAGTTAGGACTATTGTAGTAATTTTGAGGTTTTCTTGTTGTTTGATCACTTTTAAAGATATTTTCAATATTTGAGTTTTTGTCATTATTGCTGCTATGAAAAATGTTTTCATTTGTTGGTCTTGGAGAAGTAATTTTGTTTTTATTTGGTTTATTCACTACATCTTGTTCAAAGTTTTGAAGAGGTCTATCTTCCACAAACTCCATGGGGTTTAAATTCTGATGTAAAACATTACCTAAAAAATTTGGAAGTTCTGGTGTATGATGACTAAAAAAATTAATACTTGGCAACGGTTTTTGAGATGGTTTAGGTGCATGAAAAAAGTCTGGAAAAAAACCAAATCGTGATTCTAATGATTGATTATCCTTTTGGTTGTTGCTTGTATTAAAATTTTGTTTATTTTTTAATTGAGTTTTAGCACAGCAAATAATAGTTTTTTCTGAATTACAAATAACTCCTAAATAAGTATCTTCAGAACATTTATTTTTAAACAGACAAATTCCAGTGACTCCATTTGTGTTTGTACATTCTTCGCCAACATCTGAAAAAATTTATATTAATTATTTTAGAAAAAAAATATATATATATATATATTAGGTAGTTGTATATCTATTAAGTAAGTATAGTAAATTACAAATTGATATAGTTGGTATAATTATCCCCTGAAATTGTTTGTAATTAAAATAATTTTTACCAAATAAGTATTAAATAAGATAATAAGAGTTAAAAATCTAAGTCAATAGTCATACATAAATAACCAATTTATAAATTTAAAAAGCTAATTCATAGTGAAAGTGACTTTTACTATTGACTTTTAGTATATACAATTACAATCACTATACATCAATTTAGATAGAAACAAGCATGTATTTTTATTTTTGTACAATATTGACAAAATTTACATTATAATTTACGTTTATGTTTTTTGAGATAATTTATGTTTTGTTTTAAGGACTTTTAAGTATACCTAATGTAATGAGTAAAAATAACAGTAGAATATATTTATTGACAACTTTGTTGTATTACTTTGGCTTATTATCCAAGTTATAAGTAGGTTTTATTTTAAATAAAATCATACAATATGCAATAAATATTATATATATATATATATATATATATATATATATATACATAAATTTATATAATATGTACTACAATTTTGAGTAAAGAATATTTTTTAAGCGTCTCAATATTTTATTTAAATAAGTTTTTTTATAAAAAAATTCCAACTATCAAAAATTTGTCTATGACAATTTTAAATTAAATGTATCTATGCATTAAAAATGTACATAAAATGCAAAAATATTCATGAACAATTTGAATAGGGATCAAAATTATGCAATTTACAAGACCATTAAATACAAAAATTAACAAAATATAAACTGCAAAAATGTATTTACATGAAACCTAAAGGTGATCCAAAGTTCAAACAACTAGTGTACTTGGCAATTACAACTAATGTAACCAGCTGTTATTGGCAATCCATAGAAATGGGCTGTCTTAAAAGTAGTCGAACAAATTGAACACAACCCAACAAAAATTTATAAAACAATGATCAAGATAGAAAAGCAGTTCTAGAAAATGACGTGTAGTTGCATTTTGCTGTATAAACATATTATCTTTGGAACTAGATGTGTTAATTAATTAATTAAGACTATACAGTGTTGACTGATTTGCATTTCATTGCTATAAATATTTGTATTTTATTTGTTAAATCAAATGTAAATATAACATTACATATTTGTACACTTAAATTATGCACATTTGTGCAATAAATAATGAAATGTAAAAAATTATGCAACAAACATTTTTCCATTTAAAATTAATGTATCATGAAACAAATTTGTATCAAACCAGAATTTCAATATACATTTTCCAAATAAATATGCAAATGCTTATAGTTCCAAGCCTTGCTCATTATTATTGTAAATGATTGTACTATTAATAGTTAGAAAGTGTAAACTTTTCATACTTCATATATTTTTGATAAATGTATTTTTTACATGTACCCATCAATTCATCAATTTTTGTGTATTGGTGCTACGCTCCCTGTATTCGTAGTTACAAGTGAATGCTCAATTTCAACAAAGAAGTTAATAATTGTAAAGATAGTCTTAAAACTAAAACTTCACAAAATTTATAATTAGTTCTGTGATTTTTTTGTTATATCTATATTTTATATTATAAAAAAAAAGTATTATAAGTAGGTATAGTTAATTCTTTCATAATCAAATTTTGTATGTTTGTTAAAAAAAATGTTCTGATTTTCAATAAATGATTATTAAAAAAAATTCTTAAAACTTTTTTCTGTGTTTTCTACGTCCCTGATTAATGTGTCATACTCAATCATTTTATGTTTTTATTATTTTTAAATTATTCTATGTTCTATGACCTATTAAAATACGTAAAATAAGTCAGTTTTATATTGGCTTTTATGATAAATAAAAATATGATAAAATTACAAGAACAAAATATATATAATATATATATACATATATAATGTCTAATGTCTATGGTACGGATATAAAATAGTCAATGAACCATGATGTATAGAATTAAATAACAATATGCAGCAATAAGCTCAATGTTTTTTTTTCTCACCATGCCGGAAGGAAGGAAATCGCTTGCGCATTACTGCCTCCCACCGGCATAAGCATAAAGTTACTATTTGTTTTCAAATCAATGGCTGATGGAATATGAATATATTTTTATTTATTATATGCGTAATGCGTTATCATTTCACATATTAAGAACTATATTATAATTATACCAAATGCCATAATACTGTCATTAATTTTGTTATGATAATAACGTAATCTCTAAACATACTCGGTCAGTGATTGACCAGAGGATGTATCTATAAATCATAGACATTAATTATTGTTATGTTTATAGGTTACATTAGAGTTCTATAAAGTTCGAATGTTTGTGTACTTATTATATTATACTTATAGATATACTTATAGATACTTTATAGATATCAATATCATATTAAACAATAGTAAGCGATAAGTAAAATTTGTAAGATCTATACAAACATTTTAATTTTAATTATAATCGCCACTCACACACCATACCCCCCTATCAATAAAAAAATTATTTATACTTTTTGAGTGTAAAGGGTGAAAGGTAATAAATTATTTTTTTTTTTTACCTCAGTTAAGGCGTTTCATTATATCATACAGAATAAACTTTTATTAAATTCTTAGCATAGTACAAATGTGACTTCAGAATGACATATTTTTTTTTATAACACTTTTGGGTAGTTTAAATGCTTCAATTTTTTATCTTTATTTAAATCATTTATTATTATTTTTATTTTAATTATTTGGTTTTTTTTTTTTTTTTCAATCCAAGGGTAACAATAATTATTAATTGAAATTTGTAAGCATTATTGGAATGGGCAAAGTTTAAACGTTATAATAATTTTTAAATAAAACAAAATTGTCTGTTTGCATCCAACAATATTTGTCCATTAGTTTTCAAAATTGTATAAAAAAAGATTAAATCTTAGGTTGGGTGGGAATAGCTATTTGGAGTAACAACAATTTTGGTGCCTGCCTGCAGTACTTTGGGTAAAACACTGTTTGGAAGTTGTAGGTAGTTGGATGTTTAATGTTTACATTAAATCTGTAAAAATTACAATTCTGAGCGAGCTTAGTGAGTTGTAAAATGTTAAGTTAAACTTAAAGCTCAAATTATTTTGAAACTTTTATGACGTACAAAACTTATCTATTTCATAAATGTGTAAAAAATTTCAATTGGTTTGGCAATGAATAAGTGTAAAAAAGCAAATTATAAGAATTTTGACGGTTTTCATTTTTGACGTATTATTAGATCGGTACTCGGTAGTAATGATGCAAAAAAGACCTGAAAACTGATTTGAATTTGTTATGACGTTTACTGTTAATCAAATTCATTACATTTTTTATTTTCTTGGCTTAAGTTTTCCAAAATTTGGAATTTGAATTATTTACCTAGATATTTTTTTTTTAATTCAATTTGTAAAAATTTTGGGAACAAAACGTTTAAACTTCATTCATCCCCAGTAGTTAAAATTAATTTGAACTACTTTTGTAGAGTTATAATAAAATAACGATGTATAGATGTCTAAACAAATTTAATTTAACCGACTATTAGCAATAAATATTTTTGCATTAAATGCCAAATAATTTTTTGTTTATAAGCTTATGCTAATCTATTATTAAACGCAACATCAACAGTTTGAAAAATTTTTTAAGTTTAAAATTAAATTAAATTTACCCAGCCGTGAACGTTACAACGTGAAAAATTTCGTAAAATTTCGTTCAATTTTGTTTTCGGATCTTCAAAATAAACAAAATTCAAAAAAAACTTTAACCAAAATATAATCTCGGACCAAAAGGTATTATATATAAAAAACGGAGCAATTCTTCAGACTTCAACCAACCAAAAAGTGTTTCCAGAAGAAAAAAAACATTGTAAAACCAATAAGTTTTAAAAATTATTTTTTTTATTTTATTTTATGAAGTATTAATTGTTACACTTACCTTGCTCGAGAGCACGGCAATAAGTCACCATAACCATAGCACCGATTGCTATCCATTTCCAGCTTTGTTTACAGTACATAGTATTATTCACACAAGTTTGATAAAGTGTATACATTTATTAATCATACGAAGATAAAGAAAACATTCTGTAGTAATATATTAATTAATATATAATAAATATTATATATTATGGTTACTGCCTTACAGTATGCAAAACACGTACTATTACACGACACGGAACCACAACACTTGGTCGACTAATGGTTTAAGTATAAAATTATGATGAGGCTAGTTGCGTTTTACAATTATATTGATTGTTGGTCAACAAAATGACCAGAAAACACCACGATTCTGGTTTCCCCCCTTAAAAATATTACATTACTCATTGATATGTATTGTAGTAAATAATATAAAAATGTTGTTTTTAAATTATAATATATTCAACACTTCATACCCTACCACTGGACGTCACTCGTAAGTGGACAGTGGGAATGGCATGCTGTTGTATAACTTGTATAGGAAATGAGTTGGTATCTTATTTTCGGAAAAACCTTGAACATTTATCATAACAACTTCCTAACACATTATTATCTTCAATAAATTGTAAATAGAATTATTCAATAAATCGACAATTATTGTTAAAAAATTGTATTGAAAGCGTAGTTACCAAAAGCACTGATTTTTGTAACAAAAAGTTTCCTATAAAATCAAGGCCTAAAGAAATAACCGTATTGCTCATTTTGGCTATCTATAGCAACTTTTTTTCATCTTAATAAAACACGAGAGCTGTTTTACATAATATTTTAGTCATAACTTTTTAATACGTTTAATTTAGCAATACCATTGAAATATACATGTTTATTTAATCAATGGCAATATACAGCTTTGGTCGGACTTTTCTCTCGATTTTTTAGATTCTGAGCGGTGCAAAAAATGTATTGTTATTTGATTTTACAATGATGCTTTTTTTTTTTGTCTGAGAACACTATGACGGCCAGAGGGAGCATATCCAATCGCAAAGTGTCACAGCACTAATAATTTGAAAGCGTACTTAGATGGTATCTCACTTGAAGCTATTGATTTTACAAAGATGTGTGTTTTTTTTTTTTTCTGTCACATGCATAGAGCCTATGGATCTTATACATATATCCTATAGGATCTTCCTCAGATCTTGACGGTTGAAACGTTTTCTGAAATCCCAACTTATATCCTTGGTGCAATGTACTAAACGTTTTGCCAAATTTTTTATTCCAAAAAGGTTATACCCAAATAACCAAAAAAAAAAACGGTAAATAGTACGACAAACAAACAACTAAAATTTGACACATTGCAACCACAAATAAACAAAAAATATAGAATTTATAATAGAATAGAATAGAATCTATAATAGAATTTTCATGATAGCGCCTAGGATATTGCTCCGATCTTTACGGTTGAAACGTTTTCTGAAAGATCAACTTATATCCTTGATGCATTATGCACATGTTTTTTCAAAATTTTCATTTAATATAATGTTATACTAAAAAACCAAAAAAACCATAGAAAAAAAACGGTACTATAAACAACTAAAATTTGACACATAGCAACCATAAATAAATACAAATTAATAGAATTTTTTACAAAATTTGTGTTTGAGACAATCCTTAGGGGTGTAATTTTCGAATAAAAATTAGTCTATGTCACTCAGGAATAATGTTACTTTCTAATGCTAATAGAATTTTCAAAATCGCTTGGATGGTTCCTGGAGGTATTTGATTACTAAACTGGCTAAAAATCGTTTTTTTCGAAAGCAATGATTTATCATTGCTTTCAGATATTAAATTACCTATATGTTACAACCACAACTTAGAAACCAGTGACCAGCCGAAACTGTAGTTGTTAATCTACCAACGCGAACTTAAGTGATTCAGTGCTTTTTTGAGATTTTGTTTTGTTTTTGAATTATGACTCAAAAACCAAAAAAAAAATTGTTTGTACATTTTTGGCAAACCACAACGTTAATTGTATTCACTTAAACGGGGAGCAGGTATCATCGATTTTTATTTTGAATAGGTACCTACACGAAGACCACAAAAAAGTTTAGATTTAGATTTTATAATATATTTTATATGAAAACATTTTCTGAGTTATGTGCCAAAAATGATGAAAATTGGAAAATCACCAAATTCGATTATTTGCGGTTTTAAGTGGAAAGAGCAAAGTGATCAATAGCGATTTATAGCACAAAAAAGTTCAGGAATTAAATTAAATTTTTTAATTTGAATTTAAATTGGATCTTATTTGAAATAATTTTTTTTTTATTCGAAATCACGCAATTTTGAACTATAAAGCCCGATTAAGAGTAGAGTATTAGTCCGGTGGGATCAAAACCAATACTATTCTATTTTTTGAATTTCTAGTAGTTTTAAATGGAAAAATAAACAATCATTTTTTTGATATCACTTGCATATCTGTGATTTATTTTTCCAAAAACATTTTGTAACTAACAAATACGTTAATAAGTTGTGCTCCGATCTTTTCATGCATTACTTACCTTCTATATTATAGGTTGTTAAATTTCTTTCTGCAGTGTTTTGTGTATTTTAACCAATTAATAAGTTGTCTATCGGTGAATAATGATTTTTGACAGTATTGATTTAGATTTTAGAGTTTAGACAATGAAGTAATTAGAAAATTAAGGGATGCTGTAAAGTAGTATAGATACTAGGTATACTATACTTATACTTTGTATCTCTGGGCTCTTGCCTCTTCTACTATTTTTAATGGTGTAGTGTAAAATAGTTAAAGTAATAAGTATTACATAAAAATAAGGAAGTAAAGTATAAACTTTAAAAAGGAAAGGACAAAAGGGAGTAAATTCAAGGTAGGGTAAAATCGGTTGTTTGGCATAAAGATTATGCTTTGGAGTGGGTCACTTTCATTGTTTTTAGCATCAAGTAAAAACTAATAGCTTATTTTTCTAAATTTGCAACACAAATTATTAACTTTTTTAAGTTTGAAATTGTTTAAGTATTAAAGGATTGATTATTATCTCGTGGTTTGTTTCACAAAAAAATTTTATTTTTATGTTATAAATTTGATTCTAAATCAGAAGCGGTTTGAAATATTTAAGTCAACGGTTCAAGTAGTACAAAGTACACAACCCCACCCCCCTAAAAAACAGAACCCTTGTCCGTTTTGGTCCCAAAATATTGTAAACAATATTGAAAATATACAATATGTAAACATATTATATTATAATTTTATAATACGTTTCCAGGTAGGACACTCAGCACCCATCCACCCGGCACCCACCCAAATTGTTTGGTGGTTCAGTGAACTATAAAATATATGTTTGAACCGCCTCTGTTTTAAATAGTGTATTTTAGGTACTTAGTATGGGCATTGATTATAGTATAGGTAGGAATTATATTGATGATGTTTTTTATAAATTTAGTTTTTTTACCAGAACGTATATTTGGATTGAAAATCATGGTTTATGAATAAATCTATACAGACATGACAAGTTTTAAATTGCACTCGTTACACATTGAAACACATAATTTATAAAAATTTGTACATTCAATAAGAAAAATTGTATCTTTGTTCACACCGGAAAAAATAAATTTTAGTCCATCTTATTGTTATATACCTGTTGGTATTTTAGAATGTAATTGAACTTGTGATGTTTCTGTTTTTTTGTTATTCATTTATATGAAACTTATTCAAAACAGAATCCATTCTTTTAATTATATTGACAAGTGGCATCATTTGTTGATTCTCATGGTTTAATTTGTTTAAATATTCGTAATTTGTTGTCTGGTGACTAATGTTTCCAAAAACCTTTTGTTTGCTCTCCACAGGAATCACAAATCTCAGGCCTACATCAATTTTATTTTCTCTAAAACACAATCCATTATCAAGATTTGTTCATAATAATTTCCTTCATAAATCCAAGGTAATAACTTACTTTTTATACTGAGCTACATAAACTGGTGAACTTTTACCTGGAGTGTATACTCCAAATGCAATTATGTGGTCATGAGGATGGTAATCCACTGCACTGCTTGTGGCTAACAATAGATTTTGCCTGTGTGTAAAAAAAGCTAACTGTTTAGCAGTATATGCCTCCCAGACATTAACAAGACCATCCTCACCACAACCAAATACAAGATTACCGCAAGGACTCAACACACATCCTGTTTGCACTT
Organism: Hormaphis cornu; assembly: GCA_017140985.1. NCBI lineage: Eukaryota > Metazoa > Arthropoda > Insecta > Hemiptera > Hormaphididae > Hormaphis > Hormaphis cornu. Next base: position 30,440,376 of record CM029359.1, read on the forward strand.
TGTTGTTCACTCCGCCCTATTACAGTTGATTTTATTCATAATTTTTAACTTGGAAAATATACACTTACCCTATACCATTGTATAATAGCTGTTGTATTTAAATCCATCATACGCAAGGTACTATCTCTAGTTTGAATCAATAATCGCTTACCAGCTGGATGGAAAATTATGTTACTAATTATAACTTGTCGTATCTCTGGCACTGAAATAGTTCTCTTTACTTCTAGTCTAAAGTCATATTTATAAAATAAGTTCAAACTTGTAAACACTTGTTCATTTTATAATTATTTAATACCTTGTTAATTACCTATTATTTATAAGTGTCCATTCAATAATTAACCCATGGCTGTCAGCTGAAAGTACTGTACTTTCAAAATGAGTAATACTAGATATAAAACCTTTGTGTAATTTCATTTCTTGGCATAGTGTCCATTTATGGCATTCAAAAGTCCATAGTCGTAGTATACTATCATAACATCCAGTTATAATAACAGAGTTATTATATTCGGCACAGTATACATAAGATGGATGTGGAAGAATCTAAAAATGATTTGTTTTATATTATTATTTAATATGTTTCTTCTATTAATTTGTTCATACTAAGAACTCTGTTTGACTGTAATTTGTAAGTGACCAAACGCATGCAGTATAATCAGAGGAAGTTGTTAATAAATTATTATTGTCATTACTCCATCTTAATGTATATACTAAACCTGTATAAGTAAAAATATTCATCAACAACTATATATTTGTATTATGGTATTAGGTTGGTAACTATTATCTAAAGTACTAAGTTGTAAATTACTGAATCTGAATTGGTATTGGACAGGCAGGGGCGTATTTAGATAATTTTTTTGGGGGGGGGCTAAGATATTTTCTCCAACCAAAATTACCCATTTTAGTGTATTAAAAACAAAAGTTAGGTATTTTTATAAACATTTCCTGGATTTCGGGAGAGGCTGAAGCCCCCTCTCAGCCCTCCCCATAAATACGCCACTGTGGACAGGGCTAGATAGGATCTATGAGCTCTCAAGATATTCTTGAAGGGCCGATCGCATTTGTGCTGATATATTATGACCTTTTGTCTGAATTATGATGTAGTTCAGAAAAAAAAGTGGTTTATATAGGTGTAAATCCTAGGACTTAGGTGTTTAATAATTTTTAAACCCTCCTTACATTTTTGGGTTGGTTGTATTGCAATATAGACATGTAAAATTTTTATCTCAAAGGGTTAAATTTAGGTAAATTTAGTGTTTAGAATACATTTTCTAAATTTAAATTTTAAGTCATTCAGTTAATAATCGTTTAACTAGTTGAAAAATTATTGTTGTAAAAGGTTAATGGCCGGTGTTTACTAGGATAGGATAATTAGTATATTACAGTTGTTATTCTCAATTACAATTTTAAACAAGATTAATATGCAAGTCCTAAAACAATTAAATAATTAGACTTCAAATTAGGACATCTTAATTTGTTGGGAAATTTTGCTTGATTGTCAAAATAAACAACCTTATAATGTGCTTATTTAAAAATAAAAAATTTTTCTTAGAGCCAGGTTGTAAAAGTTTACTTGTATAAAAAAAACACCACCAGAAAAACAGATTCTATTTTAAAATATAAATATAATACTGTGTTAATATTGTATAAATTAACTTGTCATAATTCATAATCATTCATAAATCTATTTATTCTCTATACAGTATATACTATATAATATAGTGTATAAGCATCATTATTTAAAATAAATGTCTATTTATGGTAAAAAACTAATGCATTTCTATTTATAAATTTAACGATTTAGCATTTAAGTTTCTTTATTTATTAATTAAAATAAATTACAATACTAATACGTTTAAAACTAAATGATTTTTTCTTTGCTTTACTTAGAAAATAAAAATTTGGTAAATTTTTAACTATTTTTACCTTGATGACCTACAAATTGTTTTAGTAATTTATATTCTGGTACAGAATAAATATTTATATTTTTCCCAGTAGCAACTGCAATCTTTAATCCATCATTACTAAATTTTAAATACATGCATCCTTCCAAATTTGGTTGAAGTTTTGAAATTTCAGAGTTTGGTATTTTACACTTTTGACCAGGAAAACGTTTCCATTTAATATCATGTTCCTAAACAAATTATTACTAAGTATAAATTTGTTTTGTTGATTTATAAAAATTGAAATCATATATTTCTATAATACCTGATAGATTTCTGAACATGAACTAATTGAATCAGATTTAATTTCATTTTGTAATGTAGAATTACAAATAGACTTAAACTCTTGATAATTGTGTTCAGATGCTTTGTCTGTCTTTGAGTACATTTTTTTAGTAAGACTAATGTAAAGAGTGCTTGGATATTTTTTAAATATTCCTTTTTTAAACCAATATGTTACCTAAAAATATAAATAATGATTATTTTTATTATATAAAAGTACCAAACCCAGTTTTATAATTTGTTTTACAATACATTTTATAATTTTATAAACAAGATTAGTATTATTATGTGGAAGGGTTTAATGTTAAACTCACTTAAACCAGCCACGGCACACTCTCATTGATAAAAAAAATATACCGTAGAATGGGGTTACTTTGTGACTTACTTTGAGGTAAATTTGGACAACTACATTTTTATATTTCAGATTTAAATTTTTGAAGTAGAGTTATAATTTTCAAATAAATATCTTTGAAGTTATGTACAACATGATTATTGAATTTTAAAGCATTTTATAATTGGTTTTTATCATTTGTATAAAAATCCCCCACAAATAAATTTAATTTATGCTACTGAGTAAACAGTGCTGTAACTAGACTTCTGGGGGCCCCGGACAAAGGCCATATTTAAAAAAATATTTGTTAGAGAATTTGTGGATAATGGAAAATTGGGGTCCCAAAACTAGTGATAAGGTGGCCATTGTGGTTTTTGCAGCATTGCTGAAAAGTTACTTACTATTGGTTGATTATCGTCAAAAGCCTTCGGTTTTGCTCTAGGCTTATACAACTGTAATCTGATTTGTTTTCCTATATTGATAATGCCATTTGATCCAATTGGTTTTATAAATGCCCAAGCTATTCTATGCCAGTTGTTTACTGAAATTGAAGGTCGAATATTCCCAATAAAGTCTACAATCTCAAATAATATCACAGTATTTTCTGTTATTATATGTTTGTATTCTTCATTGAAAACTATTTTTTCATCCCAATTGGGTATAATTGTTCTAAATAATTAAATGTTTGATTTAAAATAAAATAAATTGTATTTATTGATTAACAATAATAATAAATTATTATTTATTGTAAGTATATTATGTTACTTGTGAAATTTAAAATCAAACTCTCTTGTTGAAATTGGTTCTATGTAAACTTTTTCACCTTTTATTTCATTTAAATTGCTTTTTTTTAGATGCTTCCATGTAGATGTATCTACAATATGAGTTATGACACTTGGATGTCTTATTATATTATTTACTTTCAATGAATCCGTTTTATGGATAAAAATTTCTAGTTTATAAAGTTCACTTTCTTCTTAATATGCAAATGAATGAAAATATCAATTATGAAAATTATAAAATATTACCAAATAAAAATACCTTTTGATTCTTTATTTGTAGCTTTTGGACTGGCCATATTCTTCATGATACTCATTTCCATACTATTCATATCGGTATTTTTTCTAATTTTTTTTCTAATAAAGTTTAATAAATTAAGTATTGTACATAATAATTTTGTTTTAAAATCATTGAATGTTTCAAATTTTATTATTATACTGAACATTACTATTTAAAGTAATCAATCAAACATTTAACATTTCTGCCAGTGATTTTTTATTTACAATTTTAACTTGAAATTACTAATTTAAAATATTGATTATACAGGAATTTCAGTATATTTGGAATATTATGTTATGGAAAAATGTTATATAAAATACATTTTAATATTATAGAATGTAACCTATTTAGAACAAATGTGATGGAGGTAAAATATGTAATGACTCTTAATTTTTGCAGTATCTATGGATCAAGTTATTTTTATAGTTTATCTAAAATTTAAATTTAAAAAAAATGAGGTATTTAAGATTGTTGTGTGTAAGATTGTCGGAGAAGCAACTTTGCTTTAGAAAAAATCATAGCATTGGGTGAGTGCTACTAGCTTGATGTTTATATAAAGTTCAAAATAAAAAACAATTCATTGCTTACAAAAATTACCATTTTGATTGATAACAGTGAGCCTCATACTTACAAATTTTAAACTTTGAAGTTGTATAACAATTTAAAATTATGTATTTTCAGAATTTTTGAACATTTAAAAAAATTAATTCCAGTTACATTTGTATGATAGTTTTACTCAATGCACTGACCCGTGAAAATTGTAATGTAAAAAAAAAAAAACCAAAACCAAAATTTCTGGTACCATCTATTAAAAACCTATATTTTTCAGGGCATTACTCATTCAAATTGCAGCACACATTCTACACAAGCTAAAAGTGTTTTCAAAAAACTAGAAGAAAAAAAACCATTGTAAAATTGATAAATTCCTCTCTCTGCTCAGAACCTAAAACAGTAATAGAGAGACTACATTTAAAATTAGTATAAAATCAGGAAAGTTCTATTTATTTAACTAATTTAGTAAAGATATGTTTAAACTTGAAATATTTTGAAAACATATCCCCTTACTAAATTATTTGTTTGTCATTATAGTATACCTAAATTAGCAAATATTGTGTTTTTGGAAATTTCCAAACATATTGATGTTCAATGTTTTTATTTAAACTTATGTATTATAATATTAAATATTTTTAATTTGTACTATGTATTTTATTTCATTATATACTATACTTGAATGGAATTATTTTGTTTGAACTATCTGTTATTTCACTACTATCACTTAATTCAATAGATACACTTTCTGGGGTTACTGATCGACTGTTTTGTAAGCTGCTCTTGTATGATATACTAGTAGCAGATATACTTCCTTCACTAGAGCCATTAGTATTAGAAGATTTGTTACTTGATATTGACCGAGGATGAGGAACGGGTATTTCTATATTATATGTTTAAAAATTAAATTAAATTTAAGAATTAGTATTTCAATAATATTTTTTATTTATTTGAAAATTTACTTTGGTTTTTTTGCCAACGTTGCGATAATGATGGTGAAGAAGTGTGACTAATATATGATGATTCAGAACCATTCCTATTGATATTATCAACACAAATTAGAAATAAAAATCAATTAATTGTACAAAAAAAAAAACACAATATTATAATTATAATGTTAAATGCATTATAGTTGTTAAAACTAACATAGGTATATAATATATACCAACTTAATTGGCTATAAGAATGCCAGAATTTATCTTATTATAATTGTTTTAAAAAAAATAGTAAGACTACAAAGTATTTGTAGTTTGTCATTATTTCTGAGTAAATCAATTTAATATAATTTTAAATTATATAAAATTAATTATAATAATCCTAATCATTTATAATTTATTTTGTTAATTGCTTATTATTATTTATAGTATATGTGCGTATTAAGAAAATAATAATAATAACAACAAAAACATTATAATATATGTATGAGGGATTCTAAAAATGCAATAATGCACCAATCTTTTTAAGATTAAAACTTGTATTGTGAAGTTGCATAACATGAGCCTGTGCATGTTTACACTAAAAGGCAAGCGTTGTGCAACTTCACAAAACAAGTTTTTTTGTTACAGAGATTGGTGCATTATTACATTTTTAGGACTCCTCCTATATGATCCAGCCCAAAGGACCAATATTTGTGGATAGAAAATATATTACGCTTAAATAATATAAATAATTTTAAAATTTGTATATGATGGTAGTTTATGGAAATATTTTTTTAATATAAATACCTCTCACTACAATTAGAACTTGACCCTGGAGACTGAATATCAGTTAAGTTCAGTATTTTTTTTTTTCTTGGTTTTGTTTTTGGTGGTTTCTGTGATATTAATAGGAAAACAAATAATTAGTTTTATTTCAAACAAATCAATAATTTTATTGAAACAATTTGTACCTTTAATATATCACTAAATGTTTATTCAAAATAATATTCATGAAATACTTTTTTTACAGTTTTGAATAATTTACTTAGTAGATACCTAATAAAACTTAAAAGAAATCATAAATAACATAGGTATGAAATATGTACATCAGACGGCAATATTTTATTTATTATAAAAAGTAATGTTTTAAGTATGATAAAAGTTTCAAAAATTAAAAGTAGTAATAATATTATTATTATTTATTATTATTAGTGAGAAATAACTTTGCTTTGGAGTGGGTTACTGTTTGGGAAAGTTTAGTTAGAAGTTGTATATTACATGTGTAAGCAATTTATATACGTCTAAAGGGGCTTTGTTATCTATAAAATAGAAGTCATGGCCTAAAAAACAAGTAAATTTTATTAAAAACATGTTTGCAATAACTTTTGCTATTTTTTCCTTAGTTTTTTTTTTTTTATTGTAAATTGTAACGTTTTAATTAATTTTTAACCATCAAGTACCATGCGAGTTGCAACAAACATAAACTACCCAAAACAGGGTATGAGTGTAAAGATTGGAGCATTTTTAAAAAAATTATTTTGGTTTCATAGTGATTAAAAAAAAGAAGCACACCATTACATCATTTGCTTCATTTAGAATCTAATAGGTACTTCAAAACTTGAAAAATTTGGTAATCAATTTGATTTTTTTAATTGAATTATATTTTTATTAATTTTCAACGTTAAGTGTCAATGTTTACGATATTTTCAATAAACTTTAACATTTAAGTTTTAAAACATGAAACAATTGTTTCTCCATAAAGTTACTCAAAAACTGAATTTGTAAATACAAATTACAAATTTGTTTAGTGTTATTAATATTTATACAATCTGTTCACAAACAGAACAATAATAATAATTGAACATCAAGAGCTTTTTTGGGGTGTAACTTGTTCAGAAACATCATTGTTAAATCAATACATTCTTTGCTTCATTCTGAATCTAAAAATGTTTGTAAACTATTTTTTCAGAAAAAAAAATTATATATGTATATATATACTACTTGAAGGTAAATATTTGTAGGAACCCAATTAATATATCTTAGAAAAATAAAGAAATATACTAACAACAATAAGATGTTGACACTCCAAAAACTTATTATTTGGAGAAAATCTCTCTTCGCTCTCCTCCGTCTTCCTACTTTAGAGTTCATCACCATATTATTTTTAAGTCTAAATCACAACTAACAGCATTTTTTATTATATTTTACAATTTATCATTACTTGACAAATTATATTTTATAGTGAAAGTTTTTCATCATAATTTATTGCAAAATTATAATTATATTAATTGTATGTACAGTATACGTGCGAGACGTGAATAATATATATGTAGTCATTATATTATGCTTCAATTTGTTACAAATCTTCTAAATTCATTATTATAATTTTTACCTATATTACAATCATACTTACTTCAATTAAGTTCTCTTTAGAATCTGATACAGTACTGTATAAACTGCCATTTAATTTGTTGAGTTCAATCACAGGATCCATTATTAATTTTAAAGTCAGAGTAAAAGTACCTGTTTTATTTAGTTTTTAATTAATAAATGTTTATACTGATGTACCTGGCTAACAAAATTAGTGTTACAATGATAACCTTTGTATTTATTAATTTCATATTTTGTTTGTATAGGAATCAGGGGTGTAACCATGGAAACAATTATTTACTGTTTACATTTTATGGTAATAGTTCAAAAAAAAAGTATACAAATATAAATTAAAAACCTATAGGTAGTATCATATACCAAATGAACATGTACGGATAGATTTTAGAGAAATGTATTATTTTTCATCAATAATTTTTGGTCTTTCCTTTTTTGTATCATGACAAAATATATATTTTGTTACAATGTTTATAATATTATAATACAATATATTATATTGTTCGTCGACTGGGTGCCGCGCTGGTTCGAATCCCGGGTCCCACTCCCGGGAAAAAGTTTTTTGCGTTTTTTTTCAAGTATTTTTTTATTTTCAAATCTTGTAATTAACATTTAACCCACATTCCATTGTCCTATCTAGCTGAAATTTTGCATACAGCTTTGTTTAGGATGACAACACGTTGTGGAAAAGTCAGTAAAGGGACTATGATTAGTTTTTATTTTTATTTTTGTGATCACATTTTCTAGTAGAAAAAATGCTCCAATATTAACGTACATTACCTCAAAAGATCGATAGTTGATCCAAAATGGTACTTTATTTGAAACGTTGATTATTTTTTGGTTCTGAGGAAAAAACGAAAACGGTTAAATTCCCAAAAGTACTCCGTTTTACTTGAAATTTATATGTGTCATTAAAAAAGGTTTAACGAGTTATCTGCTTAGTTTTCAAACTGTTTTGATCATTTTTAAGGGACTAATGGAACTTGGGGGAAACAAATAATTACGGGAAACGTGTTTTTTTCACATCGTTTTAGATGTTTTTGATCATAACATCCAAATTAAAGATTGGACCAAGCTAAAACTTTTATACAATACCAAAATAGGAAAGATACAGATTTGACAAGAGTATTTATTGTTACATTTGTTTTTACCACGACGTATCCTAGACAACTGAGCTCACTCTGAATCGTATTTTTGAAGACAATGATTTATCATTGTTTTCAGAAATTAAATAATGCATTTAAACCACAACTTCTAAACTAATGTCCCACCCAAAGCGTAGTCGCTACCCCGTCAAACTACCCACGCAACCTAGACTGATCCCGGCGCTTACTTTTTAAACTTCTATTTAAAAAACTTAAAGTTCTGCAAGTTTTACTAGTTGATAAAAGATGTTATAATATCTATGCATATTGCATATAATATAGATATATAATATATATCTGTGTTCTATGTAACAGATATATCGATAGGAATATATACTATATAATTCCCACGTTTACACTCTGTATATAGTATTATAGCATGATCACGGTATGGAAGATCTATACCATAGATATAATATTGATCTATACCGTGGCATGATCTTAGATAAAAATACTGATATTATAGTATTATCACAGAATAAATGAAATTCATTTATTGTTTATATTTCATATTTTATTCTGTGGTATTGTCATAGACCTTATACTTAGTATTATAATATAATTATATTATAATTTTTTTTATAGCCACAGAGATTATATAAAACATCGGTCAGATATCTGTGATAGTGTGATTATCAAAATTAAGATTTTATTAATTTCATTGTGTAATCGACTCTATCATGTGATAATACAGATAATTGATGAGATTATCATGTAAACATTGACTACCACGCAAATGACTCCCGGCTTCAAATAATGACAATATGACATCCTTAGATCTTGTGATATGACAACAGTTAGCTATCTATAAAAATAGATTTTATAGTGTTTTATATATCAGTCTGTGGTATTAGCATAGAATAAATGAAATTTATAAATTTATAAATAACCGTGATTCTTAGTATAAGGTCAGGGGTATTATAGCAGTATTATAGTACAAGTATATCTAAAACAGGGTTCCACAGTCAAGTTTCGGAGAGGAGCGCGTGCTGATCAAAAAAAGATTTATTTATAGCCTACCTATACAGTATACACATTACAGTCATTACATTACACAGTCTAATTTATTTTGTGACATGCAGATTGCATGTCTTGTCTATCTTAGGCACTATAATATTATTATTATTATTATTATACTTATCTAGTTCCCTAGTCTATCTATAAAATAATTTATAGTATCTAGGAATCAGCTGTATTTATTATTGCCGTAGGGCTTAGTGATTACTGATTACTGACTTATAGTCTATCAACAACCGTAGTCGTGACAATATCACTATAAAATCACATTAATATGTCCACGACGCTTACCGACGAGGTAGTCATAAGTCATAACTAATAATAATAATAATTCGTAATAAAAGTAACGAGTAACGACCATTTTCAGTTTCAAAAAGTAAAAACTTCACTTAGGTGTTGTTGCACGTAAGTCCTAGGTTGTTTTTGGATTTTTTTTATTAATGACAAGATAAGTTGATTTCCACTTTTTGGAAATTTATTTTATTCCATTCACCATGCTGTTTTTTTTTTTTCAAATTTTTTTTTGCAGATTAACAATTGTAATGCAGTCTTTTGTAAATATTCTTAAATTTTCGTATTCCAAAATAAATATACAACAAGTCCGTCATCGTTACTGGAAAGATCAGCAAGGTGCTCAGCCAGTAATCCGACGTTATGGTTACAAAGATAATAAGCTTCTTCAGTCTGGGTTATTGCCACGATCAGCTGAAGAAAAAAATAGACTACCCATGCCAATCTACAAACCAAAAGATGTTTGGAATGAACGAAGAGCGCTTTTCGGCCAAAATGATTATATTGATATTTTAGGAGATGACTCTGTACACCCCGTCCGAGTAATGTACAATGTTCCATCCTGGCTGAGAGGAGTAAAAGGCAATGAATTTCAAGTATTGTTGAGAAAAAGAAAAATGTTACAACATGGAGTTTACCCATTGGCAAGACCGACCAAATGGACTCAAATGCAAAAGAGAATTAAATATTTATATACTTTCTTAAATAGAAAAACTAGAACTGGAATGGAAAAGTAATTTTTTGTTAAATCTGTGAATGATTATTAGTGCTAAAATTAAATTGATATTTTTTGTACTAAAATAAAATTGTATTGGTACATTATGAACAATTATTAACTTATTTTATTGATATTAACATGGGTTCACTTGTAATTTAAACATAAACGCAATGCTAAAATAGTAATATTTCTTGTAATTACTTTATATTAATATTTATAAAGTTTTTTATACCTAAAAATTACATTCTTTATATTTAATGTGAACTATAGTAAAAGTTTTTACTCGTTTTTTTCTTACTCGTATGTCTAATTTTTATAGTCTACACCCTACAACTGATTTTTAAAGTTACACTTCATCAAAATTGAAATTGATAATTTTTTGTTTGTAATAAGGTATGGTAATTTTATGGTATTGTCATTGAATATGCTAAAACATCTAAGTATTTAGGTAGTAGATTTATGTACTTTACCTTTGTCAATATACCAGTTGCCACTGCAAACCTGGGACTTCTCTTTAATGATTTTAATATTAATAAATTTACTATAGTTATTGGTAATTCTATTAATTAACTAAAAATGTTCAATAAGTAGTACTAAAGTGTCTGTGAAAAATTATTTAAAGTACCTACCTAGTTTTTTGAACAATCTTATTATAAGTTGAACAAGAAACTTAAGTATTTGAAAGTAAGTGATCTTTAAATTTTGATGATTTCATATAATCCAAGCATAAATAGTGTACAAAATTTCAATTATGTATAAAAAATTGTGTTAAATCGATAAGAAACTACATAATGTATAAAATAACTTAGGTGTATTAATTTTTACACTGGTTAACTATATCAAACGTGTCATGGACTAATACTATAGCGCCTAATAAATACTATTGTTATGACACTATTCTTATGGGTTAACTGAGCTCACAATTATAATAAATGCTTACAATATCTAACTAAGCATTCCTAAATTTGTTACAGCAATGAGCAAACTATAGGAGAAATGCAGAATATAAAACAAAATAATGTTTTGAAATTAACATAAAAATGATTTATTTTTGTAAATAAAATCGTAACCAGAACAATTTTTTTATATAAAATTTATAAGAAAAATTTAAAAAACAAAAAAAAATTGATTTTCGGTACAGTAACTAATTTAAATTTTTTTTATTAACAATTTATTACTCTACCTAAATTTGTGTCAGTGGCACCAAACCCTACACTTATGTATTGCATATGTAATACATTCATTTACCTTTCTTTGGTTCTGGAATGGATAAAATGCCCTTTTCATTTTTCAGTTTTCTTGCCTGACGAACTATATGTTCAGTTACATTAAATTCGGACATGATTTTTTCTTTTGACCAAGAGGGCGGAGCTAGAGTTAACACTTGAATTTTTTTAGCTCTATTTACATTAGCCACTTTGTCTTTCATTAACATTATCATGGCATCAAAATCTTGTGCCTTCCTTATCATTTCTGCATCCACATTACCCTCAGCAATATCGGAATCTTCAACTTCACTGTAATCTAATGCACAGTATACTTTTTCTTTCAAAACTTGATTTACTTTTTCTAATTTTCGTTTGCCATATGAGGCCTTACTGTGACTAGGAAGCGCATGAAGCTTTAATGGAGAGCATCCCAAATCTTCCAAAGTTTTATTAGCATCCTCAATACTTTGCTTTTTTATTTGTACTGGAGTAAATTTCACATCTGGATCTTCTTTGTCACTTCCACTGTCGTCATTTTCTTCAGCTTTTTTCCCACATAAGTTCCGACATGTTGGGCATAATTTTTGTCCTGATTTTATGTTTACTCCTCTACCAGTTAATGATTTTGCGAAAGCCAAACTTACTAGCCTCAAGGATTTGTTGACAGATTTTTTGTGCATTTTATAAGGGTCACAGCAAGTTCTTTGATGCCTTTCAAAAATCTTTAAATAATAGTAACTGTGATGTCCACATATAGTATTTTCTTGACCCTCAATAAGGGTTATACTTGACCTAAGCAATATTAAATCTTTTAAATCATCTTTCAGTTCAGAAAAGTTCTTGAGATTTCTTTTTGATGTGTATGTTGTTAAGTGGCATGGGGTCTCAAGTAATATTCCAAAAGTACATGGATTCAAATTTTCCATTGTGATTCAAGAATTGCAAAAAAAGCTGTAAATACTATTATTAAAAAAAAAATATCATCAACTAAACACTACACTTGATAACTTAATTTAAAAGAACACACTCAATTCATAAAAATATGAGAATGACAAAATGTTGCACAAATTTAAAACATGACCAGCTCTACAGAAAGACTGAAAACAACTGAACACTGATGACAAATGATATGTTTGGTGCATGTCACTGCCAGCAGTTTTCATGTCTGTGCATGGAGAGCAAGTTGCTGCAGGCATACAGCTACTGCTCTTCAGCTTCCTTTGGAGGCATTAATGTTAACTACTCCACAAAAAACTACTGAACTGATTGTTATGAAATTTTAAACATAGATTAGAATCTAGATAAAGATTAGATAAAGATAGATATATAAAGAACTTTATCACACCTGAACTGATATAGGCTATGTTTTCTACATCTCTACGCTACCAGGGGGTGCTGAAATGCAAAACTCTTACCGTTTGAGCAATTGGCACCAAATTTTACATAATTTTATTAAAAATGGCATTATTTAAAAATGAACCCACAAAAAAGCCAATTGGTGTTTTATATTAATAAAAAGCTCATAGTCTTAGGTTTTATTTGGAACCTTTTCCAGCTTCCCAGGTGTTTGGAGAAAAAAGTTACAAGCATTTCTGTAAACCCTTGTTTTAGCTTCGGAAACCACAATAATGTCATGCAATATGAATTTTATGATTTTTTTTAATACTATGACTACTTAAATGAATGCATTTTTGTAAACTGTGTACTTCTATTAAACTGTGGAAAAATTTCCAGATCAAAATCTTTATTAATACCTGAAATTTTATAGTTTTTGTAAATATTATTCATTTCCCGCAAGCGATTCTGCAGAACCAAATTATCACAATATTCATATTTTTAAAATTCTATTTAAAAAAAAATATACATCCTAGAACAATAAAACTTCACATGTCTTATTAGGGCATAAATATAAACAAATGTACAAAGTTTCATGCAAATCTAAAATAGTGGGTGACATGACCTGGGTGATTTCACATGGAATGACCCATGATTTAGGTGGGTGGTGGTATTGAAAAGTAGCTTTTTAGTAGTTTTAAAAGTTTTTACCCCCAAAAATTGAAGGAGGTGGTGGTGTGTTTCAGATTTTTTAATTTGTGCAATACATGAAAAGTCTGACTGGTGCCACTGATTTATGTTATGTAATAACTATAATAATGAGTTATTACCCTAAAAATTATTAAATGTTCACAAAATGTATGAAGTTTTTAGCAGCATTTTATTTTTTTTTGGCTCTGTTGATATCATGTAATATTTAAAATGCTCATTTCAGGTATTCAGCAACTGCATAAGAGCAATTAATAGTAACTATAAATAATATTCTTTAGCAAGTTTATTTTCGCTCATGAACCAACAGTAATGGGAGGATTTGTGTTAGCACTGCTACTCCCCTTACTGCTGATTTTGAGTGTTGAGTGAGCTCAGTTTAGGTATAAAAAATTGAACCGTAAAAATTTTTTTATTGCTTCACGTGCCATTTATCGCTTTGCAGCTTTTACCAGAGCTTTTCATCCTCTGTATACCCAATACTCGTTCCATTTCTTAATCTTTTTAAGTCTTAGCAGGTAACATTTTGGACTTTGGTGCATCTGGTGCCTTTTATAAAAAATGTATCACGATATTTTCCAATTAGAATTAGGCATGCGTATAATATGAAAACAAAACATTAATGGTCAATGCTTAAATATTAATTTAACTTAATGTTAAATTTTAATGCTGCAGATTTTGGTAATAGATCCCCGAATTAAGAGCAAAACGTTACATCGCATAAACAAGTATATTATAAGGTGTACGTATACGGGGTAAAGGTTTTTTGACAGGGGCGGCTTTCATTGCTCACCAATGAGGGGGCGTCCAAATATTTGGATAGCAACACGTAAGACTCAATACGACGTCGATGGTAAATAGTGGCCAATTAAGAAAAAACCACGCTCCAAGGAGAACTACGATATTGTCGATATTATAGTACAGAAACAGTGTATCAGGTACCAACACTTTTAAATTAAATATTTTTAAATTTTATGAAAGTAATTGGTTTTAATCATTGAGTAAAGAATATTGGTAGACACTAAACAGTGTTTTGATTGTAGCCGTGATATAAACCAACCTATATAACCTATATAACCTTTTTTATAGACTTTGCATTGCATTTATCATTTAATCTCTTTTCTATGTGTACCATTGATAACAGAAAATTTGCTTAGAAGCACGGTTATTATATAGAAGTGAAAAGCATAGTATCACAGAACAATAGTAAGGTCACAGAATAGATGAAATCAAATTTATAATCTTATAAGTATTATATATCAAACAAGTCAACTTATGTTTTAAAGTTTAATTTTAAAATTTAAATTCATAATTCAAATTCAAGTAAATAAATTTATAAATTTAAATTTAAATCGATAGTTAAACCTCTAGTTAAATTAATTGTAATTATTATATTACAAAATACATTTCAAATCAGAATTAATTTTAATTTGTTGATAATTAAGAAAATGCTTGATGTTGATGTTAAAACACATGAAATGATGCTGGATAATTACATTTTGAACATCAAAAGAAAGTAAGTTTTCAGTACGAATAGTGACGGATTTTGTTGTTTTAAATGTTGATAAATACTTATACATATCATATACTTGGAACTTGGGCAGGTCTAAGCTATAACTTTATTATATTGTACACTTTTTTTTTACTTGCCAAAATGACTTCTTAGATTCTGAGCACAACAAAAAACGTATTGTTTTTGCAATGAAGTTTTTTTTCTTTTTCTGTGAACATTTTTTTGGGTTTATGGAATGCTCTGATTTTAAAAGTCAGTAACTTTTTTGATAGGTTTATGAACTCCGTGGGTACTTAGGTCACAATTTTTCTTTTTAAATTTGATTACTTATAGAATTATACCCTAAAAACCCTCTAAAAACCAAAAAAATACAATTGAAAACTTAATGGCAAAAATTTTGAAATTCTCAAGTTTGAAAAAGTTTAGATTTTGGTTTTTATATGTATTTTATTTGAAAGATTATTTTATATTTTGATTATTTTTAGAGTCATTTGCCTAAAACAACAAAAATTTGGAATATCACTAAATTTGATTATTTGTGTTTTTGAGTGGAAGAAGCAATCTGCTTTATAACACAAAAAAGTTAGGGAATTTGATTTAAATTAAATGTTATTCAAAACTATTTTTAAAATTTTAATTATTTAGTGAATTTTGATTCAAAAACATACAAATTTAAACTAAAAATCCAAATGGAGAGGCAAATTGATTGGTCTGACCTTTTCATGCAGTATAACATAACATAGTTAATATAGTATTGCATAAAAAAAAAGAAAGAATGGAAGGAAAGATTGAAAGAGAGGAAGGAAGAAAAAAAGGGAGTTAATTTGTGGTAGGTGAAAAGTTGTTTAGTGTCGAAATTACTTAATAAAGTTGTATTTCATGTAGTGTAGGTAGTTTAGTGAAATTTTTTGTTGAATTTGGTTTTTAGCTGGACGTAAACTAGATAACTTAGCTTGCTCAGAATCGTTTTTTCAAATTCAATGATTTATCATTACTTTCGGATATTAAATACATAATATGTTTGAAACATAACTTCCAAACCAGTGACCAACCCAAAGCGTAATTGCTACTTCAAACTGTCTATGCAACCTGGAGTGATTCCAGCTTTTTATGTTCATTAATCTTATACCAATTGATATCCTACTCAAATTAAAGATTTATTATGTGTGACAACTACCTAATATAAACTATAATTTTGGTCTAAACCGATTCAGTTCACCACCTGTACAGTGCACCAATTGGGTGAGGTGCGCAGGGGAATAGAACTCCGCTTGTCTTAAAAATATTTAAGAATATCCCTAAAAATTTAGTGGCCCTTATGATATATGTACAGGATAGGGAAATAGAAACACGGTTTATGTTTATTTTATAGTTTCCTCTTGGTAATTATTTTCAAATTTTAAGACTGCACCCACCATAATTGTATAAAAACTTTTTTTTTATTTCAAATTTTTCAACATTTAGGTACATAGGTAAATGAAATTTACAAAAATTGTTATTTTTGAAGTTTATAAATTTCACTGTTTCATGTCAAATGATAGATTCACTCTCAGAGTAAATAATGTTTACAACAAATGTACAACAAATTTTGGTACCCATTATATTTTAATTTCATATTGGTTTTTTATAAAATTATTTGTAATACATACAAATTTATATACTTAATGCATCCATGGTTATTGAATAGCTTAGTATTAGCCTAAACCAATAAAGTAACAATAATTTACTCTCTTTTTTTTTTTTTTTTTCAATAATATGTTATAATTTATGTATGCTTAAATTGTATAAATAAAAGTATGATGTTCATGATGACAGACACACAGATCACAGATATTTATCTGTGAAACAAAATTTAGTTAAACATGTATTCTACAAACTAGATTTAAATAGCAAGCTGTATAGTTTTCTTCATCAATCTGTACCATTAATTATTAACAGTATATATAATTAACAATCTGTATTTATACTTAAATAAATTTAGTTTTGTTCATTACCTATTGGTTTAAAAAAATATTTGTGTGTTTATCATATGATATCATCAATATTTATCATTATGAGATGATTAAATATGTAAAATATATAATACACTCTTGTTTATCAATTAATATCATCAATATTTATCATTTGAGATGAATAAATATGTTAAATATATAATACACTCTTATTTAGTTATACTTATTGCTTACACATCTATAATGTTATGTTTTTTAAGGAAATGGGAAACTAACTATTTAATAGCAGAAGAAACTCTAAAATTGTTTAGACATTTTATTGATACAGTCAAATGGTCAACAACCAAGTAAGCATTACCAGTTTGTTTTATTTATCTTAGTATGTAAGTAGACATATAAAAATATTAGTTGATATTAGTTCAATTAATGTTAAATTAGTTGGCATTAGCTCCCCAAACTATTGACTCTATTTGTGCCTGTAAAAGCAGTTTAATAAAATATTCTAAACTTGCATTATATTCTGGTATGCTTAGAATTTGAAGTTCCAAACTTTAATTTAAAATGGTCATTATACAATTATAGGGAATCTTTATTTGATAGTTATCTGACTGTCAAATTTTGACAATAAGTTTTTAAATAAAATCAGTATTATGAATTGAAGTATATGTACACAATCTAAAATTTTGAAGTATTTGCAATTTCTTTTTTATTTTAATGATTACTTAATATGTTTTTATTATTTCTAATAGGTAACTAAACATAAATTTAACTAATTATAAAAAAAAGTTTTAGAAATGCATGCAAAACATGACTTACTTTCTTAGCTAAAAATTAATAATTACTTATAAATTATTATATTTTAACAACTAATTGAAAACGTTATTAAAATAATTATAATTAGATAGATGTTTTGTGTAAAAGATATAATTTTCTGGATATATTTTTCCTGGAGAATTTTATTCTCTGAAATATTTTGACTGAGAACTGTATATAATAAAAAATTACTTTAAATGTAATATTTTTAATGAAACTGAGATTGCATTACTTAGTTCAAGTCTACACTTTTTTTAAGTACTTCTTTACATAGTATAAAACAAAGTCACTTCTCATCTGTCTGTCCCTATGTATGCTTAGATCTTTAAAACTACGTATTGGATTTTGATGCGGGTTTTTTTAATTGATAGAGCAATAACATGCATAATATAGTAGAGAAACACTGATAATTTTAAAGGTTTCTAATGTGATGTTGTAAATAAACACATTTTTTTTGACATTGCAAACGCTGGCTATAATAATAATTTATTTATATTGGTTGCCATTGATTAATTGGGCTGATCAAGTATGCACAAAATCCTGGGTACTGAAAATTTCTCAAGTGTGTATATTTATATAAACGTAACTGTCCTGAGTGACTGATTCATAACAATGCAGAGCCGATTTTTTTTTTTTTTTTTGTTAACCGAATTAGAGCTACCAATTTCAACTAGTTGGCAATATAATATTATTGCTAGTTTTTAGTATCTTAAGATTTGAATTAATTTTGAAATTTAGGATTTATTTTAATGAACCTAACCTAACCATTATACTCTTGTAGTACCATTGATTACAAATAAGTATTTATAATTAATGGTAGTACTTATCTAATTCAATTCATTAAATCATTAAGGATTAAATATTTTTAAATTTACTTAATATTAGGTATGAAAATTAAAAATTATATTATAATTTGTATTTGTTGAATGTGGATACTTGATTGTTTTTTATTTTAGAGAACTGCTGCATCATTTAAGAGAATATGGAATGAAAATCACATCAGCATTGCCATTACAGTTTATTGTTGGAAATATTGTGAGACGAATACTGAATATTGTTAGAGAAGAATACACCGCTGCTAGAAAAGTAAACAAAACATAACATTACACTCTTATTTTGGTAACTAAAAACCCAAATGAGTAATAATAGTTAAATAAAATATTTCAAAAAACATTTTAGCACACAGTAATTTTTATTTCATTAAAGTAAGGTCATAGAATTATAATATAATATTTTTTGAGTTTTTTAAATTTTAAATTGTAAAAATTCTTCTTAACCAAGTGTATAATTATTACCATTTTTGTTACTAGTAAAATTATAAATCTTTTAACTATAAATGTATGTAATTATTAATTTACTTAAAATATAGTGCTCTGAAGAAGAAATAGATGTGCAAGACTCGTTACACAAAATAGTAACATCAGAGGATGATGTAGATGACTATAATAATGTTGTTCCAGAGTTAAAATTATCAATTTTTGAACATTTAGATGAATTTCTAGTGGAAATAGAATCTAGGTAAACATTTTTTTTATTTCATTTTTATATCAGCTTTAGTTCCGGTGTTTTATAGTAATGAAGACATTGGTAAACAAGCTCTTGAACATATCCATTTCAATGAAGTTATTCTAACTGTTGGAAAATCATCTGAAGTAGAAACATTTTTAAAAGAAGCTGCCAAAGATCGAACATTTGAGGTATTCATTACAGAATGTGCCCCTTTAAATCATGTACGTTTAAACAGATAAATTATAAAATATTGAAATTCTGTTGTTTAGTATTTAAATTCAATAACTTTCTAGGGTAGACAATTAGCTCTCAATCTTTCAAAACACAAAATTCAGTCAACATTAATTCCAGATTCCACAATGTTTGGGATAATGTCTAGAGTGAATAAAGTAATCATAGGAGTTGACTCTGTTATGGCCAATGGAGGTCTTAGAACATTCAATGGCTGTCATGCCGTTGCTTTAGCTGCTGCTTATTATTCTGTCCCCGTAATATAGTATAATATATTATTGTTCTATTTATATATTGAAACTAAATAATTAATTTGATTATTTAGGTTATAGTTTTGGCACCAATGTACAAATTAAGTTCACGCTACTTGTGTTCACACAATCAGGATGCCTTTAATGAATTTGTTTCTCCAGATAGTGTCCTGAATTATTCAGATTCAGTTGTGTCGAAAGTCAATGTTTATAACCCAACATATGATTATGTCCCACCTGAAAATGTTACATTGTTCATATCAAATAAGTAATTACATTTTAATTTAAATAAATTATATGATCTATGTTCAAATTTTTGTAATGTATATTTTTTTATTTTAGTGGTGGCCACTCTCCTTCATATGTTTATCGATTGTTGTCAGAACTGTATCATCCACTGGACTATGATTTATCTGCCCATTAAAATTTTTTGTTTGTTTCTTTATATTTGTTGGTCTATTATTTTTATTTATAAAGTGTACATTAATTTGATCACTTTCTATTTAAAATATAAAAATATATAATAAAAAATAATTGGAAATAATTTTTTAATTATTTTAAAACAAATAAGTGAAACTCACTGGTTTTGCTCTATAACAATAATTATTAAATTTAAAAAAAAAAAACATTATATGTATATTTTATTAATGCTTGGAAAATAATACCTATAATGTATAATAGTTTTCGCTTTTTACACGATACAAAGCTAAAAATGTTTAAAAATTAGATAAAAAAAAAACAGTCCTGTATTTTACAAATTTTAATATTATGTGAAAGTTTCGGCTTAATCCAATCATTATTGAGGAAGTTATGGCTAAAAGTCTAATTTGGTTTTATTGAAAACACGTTTGTCGTAATTTTTAATGTTTTTCCCTTAAATTTATGATCCCTCAAAGTTTCAACTCTGTCCATAAGTCTATCAGAAAAGGTACTGATTTTTAAAATCAGATCATTATTGAATAAGGTATTATGGTTTCATAGAGATAAAAGAAAAAATACATGTGAAAACCAATACATGCTTTGCTACACTCAGAATCTAAAATTATTGTAAATGTATATATTACTTTATACAATTTATGCATTCCCAAAAATCTAAGAGACTTAAAATAACTGCATTCTATTTTATTATCACCAATACATACCTAAATTTATGGTCATTATATAATTAGGAATTAAATAAAAAAACCAATTAAACTGGGATTTTAAAATAGATTTATATTTATATTTAATAAATCTCAGATTCAAGCAGTGTCAGTATGTCTCCTTCACGAACAGGCCCTTTAACATTTCTGATGATTTGACGATTTTGCTCACCAATAAACTCCACTTTCACTTGTGTACACTGACCTTGGGATCCAGTACGTCCCAATACCTTCAAAACTCTAGATAACACTACTGGTTTATCCATTTTTACTGTAAATTCTATGAATCAAGTGCTCAACTCTGTAACAAAATATTATTTTAGCTGAAGTCCAATTGTTGAAATTCTAACAAGAAAAAGACCCGTTACTTTAACTGTACATAAACAAGTAAAACTGAAGAAATCTAATGAAATGCTCCAAAACAAAACAATAGTAATGCAAATGGCAAAGTTAAGTAAGATAGTTAGTTAAGTACTAAAATCATTAAAATATAAAATGTAGAATAGTAGCAACCCCAATATTTACTAAAATAATATCAATAGAGTCTAGTCAAAAGAAAAGACCATAGACTATTGAGTTATGAGTTATAATCATGGCAATATCTATAACAATTACCATTGATTGTATATATTATAAAACCAATGCTAGAACCAATTACTAGAAGTCTGTGGCTATTACCGACTTTATAATTTATTGACCAATAAATTAGGTAAGGTTTATAGCATGATAGTATTATCTACACATAGATAATATGAAAGTCACGCCTAAATATTGCCAAACAATTCAAAGCATTCAAGTTTAACATTTTTTTTTTTTTTGTATTATTATTGTAAAAGATCTCTGCACCGCTAACGTTTTAAATGCCTAGGAAGACTACCTGGAATTGTTAGAGAAGAAAGGTTTTTTATTTGAGGATTTGTATGAGGCAAATTGGAAATAAAATCTTTTATAGAAGTATTTATTTTACAACATTAATTGATAATATATTCTATTTCAATATTATTATACTTGTTAATATAGTATATAATAAATATTTTTTTGGAATTAACCAAAAAAATATTTTTTTTTCATTATTATTATATTAATAACAATTAATTTTTGTTTCATTTTTGGTTGGACAAATAATTTTTTGCATTTCGTTCTGGCAGATGTACCTATCCACCACAATTCAAGAACACATGTATGGATTATGCAAGTACCATTTTTTTGGATTTTAAACTATATGCATTATATTAGTACCATTTTGTTACTTCTTAAATTTTATTTAGGCAAGTGTCTAAAAATTTTGATTTGCCCTGATGTGTTTTGTTCTTGGATATAAATTATAAATAGTATTAGTTATTATTCTTTGTCTATTTATTAGGCCTCAATTTGTTTTTATCAAGGTGGATTCATAGAAGTTATTTTCCTAAAGGGATTAAATGGGGGTAAAGTGTGTAAAATTGAAAAATGGATTAAAATAAATGTAATTGATCAAAAATAGCAAGAATTAAAAATTAAAGTGTGAATCACACTCAAGCAATGCTGTAAAACAAAAATTACTATAAATAGCAAACAATACACAGGCAACACATATTAAATTGTAAAAATTGCATGCAAAACATGTATAAAGTAATTTTAAGAAAATAAATCTAGCTAATAATTATATTATCATATTTTTAATTTAATTTAAAATAAAATAATATCACAATATTGATAGTATAATTAATTATTAATTTTAATGAATCCAATTTAAAGTAGAGATAATTTAATAAGATATTAAATTAATATAGACAGTAGATGCCAAATCAATGTTTTCATTTGCTAAAAAAAAAAAAAATTTAAGGTTGAATGGAGAATTTGATTTTAATAAAATTATAATGACAAATTTTCTCTTTTTAACATTATCAGTACAAAAAGTAATATTTCATATTTGTATTTATGTTTTTGATAATATTTAACAACAATAAAACATAGTTATTTAAGAGGTTATATATCATATTATGTTTATAGACATCTGCAGGTATCAATAAAAAACAATATACACAAAGTAATAAAAAACTTACACAGAATTTTTAAACATAAAAATATATAAATAAAAACATTAAATGCCAACATAATAATTAATAAGTAACAATATATTTAAATAAATAAAGAAAACATAGTTAAAATGTTGACTATAAATATTTTACCTAAAACTTGAGTTAAATATACATGGAAATATTTATTTATAGCTTGTATGTATAAAAATCAAATTTGATCTTTCAAAGTTTGTACTTTCATTATTTTTTTGTCACTCAAATAAGTACAATGATCACCACATGTACAAAATTTTATTGATATTTATTAAAGTAAGACATAAATGTTAAATACAAAATACAAAATTAAAATTAATCAATAATAAAATAATGATGATAAGATGGTTTGCTTATAACTGAGTTATAAATTTTTGAATTGTTCATGAATACAATACATCACATTGTAAAATAATCTTATTTAGCTACTAAAAAACTTACAAAAAAACAATGAGTAAGCTTTATATCTCGCTTAAGATAATAATTAATAACTATTACTTTAACTATATTAGTTTATTATACACAGTAAGCTGGGGAAGAAACAATAAACTATACAATCCATTAAGTTTTAAAATTGTATATTTTAAATTTTTTTTAAGCGTTTCACATAAAATAAAAAAAAAATTAAGTAAAAATTTTGTAGTACCAATTTGAATTTGTTCTTTGATAAATAATAATAAGCATAATGTGTTGAAAAAATTCACTATTAAAAAAATTATAACATAAATTCAGCTGTCTATTGCTGGATCAGGATTAATTATTACTTGGATTACATAACTAGGAAGAATTCTTGCTTCATCTATGTGTAATTTATCACCTAGTAGTTTACCGCCAAAAAACCACCTTTGATGCTGAGGTTCAATACCTTCTTTTGCCTAAAAAAAGTTATACAAATTTATAATTTTTACTAGCATGATTTCATTAATAATAATAATAATCTTTATTTCAGAATTTTTAAATTACATTTAGTAATATTAAGTTTAGAGTAAAATTATAGTTATAGTATTAAGTTTCAACTTAAGTATTATTGATACTCAAAAAAATAATACGAATTAACAACAAATTATACATTTTAAAAGATAATGATATTTTTTATTGAAGTGTTTATTGGAAATTAGATATTCCAGAAAGAACTTTGCTGATATATTATTCATTCTATATTTGTGTCAATACATTTTTTAAAAAAATTATCAAATGGAGTAAACTAATTTTCCCATTAAATAATAATGGTATTTAGCATGTTAAATTATGCAGTATCAAGTTTTATAATATATTGTATCATATTTATACGTATTGTTTAATATTTTTTGTCAAATTCAGTCTTGGTACACTGTACATTTTAATAAAATATTCATGAATTGATATATAAAAACACAATAGGTAAAATAACACATACATACATCTAAATCAACTGATAATAAATAAATAATCATTAAATTAAAACATTTTTCATTCTAAAAATAAAAAGCAGTTAAAGGAAACAAAGGTATTTAATTAATATTGGATTTATAAATGTATAAATATTAAATACTATTATAAAAAAAATCTATTGAAATAGTTAATTGAATTATTCAAATATTTTTATCAACTTTATAGATACAAAAATTATATTCTACAAATTAACAATAATAATAATATTAAACACTCCAAATGATTATAATTTAATTTAAAACAAACCTGTGAAATGTGCTTGACTGATCATAAAATAACATGCTAAATTAATTCAAATCAAATTTGCATGCAATTCAATAAAACTCTGATACAATATACTTTAAATTAATTTAAATAACATACAAAATTATGAAAATAACTTATGTTTAAAACAAACTTTTGAGTATCAATTATTATTATTTTAGTTTTAATGAAACTAAATATTTCTAATCAAAGACATTTTCTAGAAAAACAAAAGTACATGACTATTATAAGACCATCATTAATTTATGGATTTGAAATATAGCTGTTGACAGTGCAAAATGAACAAAAATTAAGACATTTTGAAAAATAGTACGAGAACCAGTGTTCAAAAACTTAATAAATAGATAGTGTAGAAGAAACACAAATATATGGGAAATTATTTAAGTAGCTAGTATTAAAAGTTAATTGAAGGGTTAGAGAATCCATACTTTGGGTATACAATGAGAAGAAAAGAAACAAATGAGGCTAAAGTATGAAAAAACGGAAATAAAACATAATAGTATGCAGTAGGCTAAAGAAACAATGGATAGATGGAGCACAACCTAGATTATGGATGGACGGATTATGTCAAGACATGGTGAAAAGTACCAAATTGAAAGGAAAGTATCTAAATAATTTTAAATATTGGAGATTGGTGGTGATAACAATAGCAAAACTCTTAGAGCTGTAAGGCTACATACAAATATGAAGAAAAAGAAGTAAATTTTAATTTGGTACTCACAAGTAACTTCTTTTTAGCTTGTGCAATTGTGTCTCTTGTCATGAGTGGCATTTTTATATCTTGACAATTAGATGACAGACGGAGTTTTAACATAATTTCAGAACCTTCATCAGAGGATTCTATAAAATATAATGATTTAAATTAAAAAAACAATGCAATTACTTGAACTTCAAAGTTACAAATTTTATCATTAAATACCCGTTTGTTCAATTGGAGAATCTCTGCCACTACCCTCTTTAACTATATTAATAGGGTAAGAGAGACAATACACTGGAACTTGATACCGTGTTCCCAATTCATCATAGCACTCAGTTAAAAATCCTTAAAATAAGATTGTTGCTTAACATATTATGCTTATATAAAACATTAAATAATTAATTAAAATTGTATTTATTTAAATATTTTAACTAGAACAATAAATGTTTTTTTTTTGGTTAAGTATCTACGCATAAAATATAAATAGTAATAAAAATAATTACCATTAGGAACTGAAATGTTGGCGCCATCTAGTATGGCTTGTGCCAATTGAAAATCAGTCAATTCGGCAGCTGCAGTAGCTGCCCTCAGAGCATCCCATATTTCTTTACGCCCTTCAAAAGCTGGCGCTGTATCCCAAAATTCATCTCGCTTGCTTCGTAGTTGACCTTCAGTTAATGGAACATCTGATTTCCAACGGATTGATTCATGGCATAACGGATGATTTTTACGATTAGTACCTAAACAAATATAGGTGATTTAAAAATGAAACATGAAAAAGGTAGACCTTGCGTAAATTTTCAGCATTTATAAAAACCAAATGGTTTTCCCTAAGTAAACGTCTCTTTTCATATCCATATTGGTCTAGCCATATTCAATATTTAGTCTATTGTTTTTGTTTTCATTACAGCAAATTTGCTAATGTCAAAAATATTATTTATAAATATCTGTTTTTAGAATTAGAATAATTTATATATTTTCCTTGTACATTTTAATTTTATATTTTCTCTTCTCTCTTTTTCGTATATCAATAACTATGTATATTTGTTTTTTATTCTATTTATGTATATTTTATAAAATGTTTTTCACTGTCCAAATTTAATTTAAATACTCTCTATATCTAACTCAAGCATCGCTTATAAGAGATAGATAATCATTTTAATTCTGTATGTAATAATGTATATTTGTACTTATATTATGATCAATAAAAAAAAAAAATAAAAAAAAAATAAATATACCAAATTTTGATACCGGTGTACACAAGTAGGGAGACTTGAGAGAACTTAACACCCTAAAACATCCTTCCCAAAAATTGGTTTTCAATGAAAGAAATATTAAAAAAACAGATAATTTGGGATGTTATATTTGCATAGTATCAGGAATGCTAAATTATATCATGTTATTATACAAAATTATTTAAATCATTCTTTTGTACAAAAATATTAGTAAATTTACATAAAAATTTAAATTATAAGCATTTTATATTTGTATCATTGTTTATTTATTGGATTTTGAGTGTTAGCAAAGAATGTATTGTTTTTATAGTGATGGTTTTTTTTCTGTGAACAATTTTAAGAGTATAAAGAATTCTCAGATTTTAAAAGTCAGTACCTCTAATGAAAGATCTTTAAACTGTGATTGTACTTTAAGAGGTCTCAAAATTGAAAAAGTTAAAATAAAACGAATAAGTAAAATTTAAGGAAACACGTTAAAAGTTACAGGCTGACATAACCAATGTATTTTTTTGGACATAACTTCCAAAACAATACACACAACTAGCTGAAAATTTTAAAAATTAATGAATTAAGTAATATACAGGTTTGATCTAAGTTTCAAGTGATTTTGAAAATTTTTGAGGTAAAATTATTGAAAATTTCAGTTTTCTTTGTGGGTTTTATTCAATCAAATTTAATTTTCTTCAAAAAAATTTGAAACTTTAACACAGGTTGGCAACATGTACATTTGCTACTAAAATGTTTCAATAATCCATGGGCACGAAATTGGTCATACTTTTATTTAGAAATAAAATTGTAACTCAAACAAATTTGTATTTTAAGATTTGAAATTAAATAATGTTATGTAAAACAAAATTTGATATCTGATAAAAATTTTTTAAAAAAATCCATCCAATAGATTCAGAAAGCATATAAAAAAAGTATCAAAAATGGTGTAATTTGGTTATAATAATGAAATTTGTCACTATTGTGCAATTAATACTACAATTGTATTAATTCCTCAAATAATGTTTTAAATGGTTTGAAATTTTCACACATTATTTAAAATTAAATGGCTATGTTTTTTGGAATCTTTGGACAATGTCTATTGTTAAATTTGATTTTTACCAAGACGTTTACTTGATAACGGAGCTTGCTCAGAATCGTTTTTCAAAGACAATAATTTATCATTGCTTTCAGTTATTAAATATTATGTTTGAACAACAACTTCAAAACTGGTGACTCACCCAAAGTGTAATTGCTACTAACTACCTAAAGTAATCTTGCTTTTTTCTTTTTACTCAATATGTTGTTTGATCTACATTTTTTATAGAAAACAATAACCATCTGATTATATATTTACAATTTTGATAACAAAAATCAGAATGGGGGACATAAATACACAACCTTCAACCTTTTTCTAGTTGGATTTGCTTGAGTAACTGTCCAAAAGAATAGGCCTGGTACAACGGAGTACAGACATAGATAATATTTTTATGATAGAAATTTATAACAGTTTTAAAATTTAAAGTGTAATCAAATATACATTTTGTGCAAGAAAAATAAAGGACAAGGGAGGAGATTTATCTCACTAATCACCTCCTTAAGTATGCCACTGCAATTACTTATTCTATTAAAACGGACATCAAAACTTGTGTTTTGCAAGAAGTCATTATCTCTTCGGTACAATAAAACTAAATCTTGGACAGCTCGACTACACTTAATACTCTAGTGGTAGACTATGCTGGCAACAAGTGTAAAATATTTACTGATACAAACTCTTTAATGGAATCCTTCTATCTTCAAATCCAACTTCATTTAAGGGCTTGGGTACAGGCTTTTATAATGGAGTTTTGTGCAGGCAAATTATATTGCTTCAACATTTAGGGTGGGTCACTAGTTTGGAAGTTGTGGTTTAAATTTATTAAAGTAAGTACCTTACATATATATAAATTAGGTGCATTGTTACATTAATGGAGTTAAGTAAACAATTTTTAAATATTATAGGTAGGTACCTACCTACTCTAAAAGGATACAAAAAAAATAATAATTTAAACAATAACTTTTATACAGATTTATGTAGTAATTAAAAACAGATAAAAACACTATAAGCAAATAATGATGTTACAATATAAAGGATAAATAATTATATTTATATTATTTTATTTTATTAACGAAACTTGTCCCTCCTTTTGTTGTACACAGAATACATTTATAAGATGTAGTCAGGTAGTCTTAACTAATTAACGTACCTAAACTTGGACGAGATCCATTGTCCGAAGATGCATTCCTTCCTCTGCGATTTCTTTGTAACCCTAAACAGCCTCCCATATTGTTCGACTTATCTTTGGATTCATGGCAGTCTTACATTTATATTGGGTTGGTTGGCATCTTTAAAGTATAGAAAATGTAATTGAATTGTAGTGTTACATGTACTATAAACTAAACAAAGTCTGAAAAGTACGCAACTCGCGTAAAGAATAATAATTAAAGAAAATGAATATTGTGAAAAATTAGAAACACTAATCACTATACCAACAAAGACATAATGTAAATGAAAAAGCAAATAATTATCAAACTCAGATAAAAATGTTCTTATTTCTGACCACGGCTTTAGATAATAGTGGTTGAACAACGAACCATAGAGTAATATTACTCTATGCAACGAACACAACACTGGGTAGGCAACACCAATTAAAAATTTCCAATAGAATGTTACTGCTTCCTAGCGCTCCAGTGTCAGGACGTTCAACTATTTAACTATTTAACTATTTTTGGCAAGAAATTTATTCAATGTGTAATAATTGACAACTATAGTAATTTTTTGAACTGTACTCCACATTTACAAACCACTTATTAGGTAAATTTACTGATTTAAAATTTTTTTAAATTTGTATAAACAGAGAGTCTTGATTTATCAAATCGGCCTGTTCAATAGTATTTAGTTGTTTGATTTATTTATATATTGTATGTGTGTGTATATATTATATACATATTTATAAATTATTTATAACAGTTTTTTTTTTTAATAGAAGTACTAATTTATTACATTTTGAACTGCTATAAGTGTAGAATAGGTACATTCAGCTGTAGTCTGATGAGTCACTATTTGATTTACATCAGTTATTGGAAAAACAAGCTTTTCATTTAATTTACAGCTTGTATGCAATTGTGTTTCAACATTCTAAGATATAGTAATAAATTTAATTAGTACAAAATAATTTTAAAATTACATTGAATATTTTAAATCAAACCTGGTTTGTACTTAAAAATTTTAAATCCATGCAATTTAAAGATGGAATAGCACCTTTCTTCAATTGAAATCTTTTTAAAGCTGTCTACAAAATTATCAAATTTAATGTATACTTTAGATTTTGTAATTTTTAAAAATATTGTAAAGCATTAACAACATGGGTGCATAAATGCATAATTTATTTAAATGTATTAGTTTACATTTGATGTAGTATTTTTAAATTATGCTCACCGATTATTTACTAGTACCTATAAGTATTTTCGCCAGAATTCCAAGTGCTAATAATATCATCATCATTGAAGTTTCTTGCACATACTATGTGACTTTTTTTTAACTTAATCCCTAGAGGCTCTTCCCAAATCTCTTTTTGTTCATTATTTTTCGGAGTCCCAAAAGATGTTTTATTTACCGATGGTGGTAAACGCACGCAGCAGTTCGACATATTAAAAAATAATTATTAAAAAAATGTACACAGTTACAACCATTATAATATAATGTATATATAATAATAATAATAATAATTATAAATTAATAAGATAGGTATTATTATTATTGGAAGAATTATCAATTTAAATATGAATTCGTCTCATTATATTATAAATTGGTGACAACTTTATAGTTGGCTGTTGCAGAAAGCAGATATTGTCCGATAGACTACGCTACTGGGCAATGATATTAGGCAAAAGAACATATTTTCTACATTTCTAACATTTCTTTAATACCTTTTCTATGTTTCTACTTGTCTACGACTACACGGTGTAATGGACGTTGTTCATTTAATCTATTCTATGGTTCAACCATTATTATTATACTATCTGAAGCCGTATTATTGACCTTAGAAATTCAAGTTTATTTTCTCCATGATAAAAATATACCTGAAGCTGATAAGTGATCGAACACTGTCACGGACAAGATAGTATGGATTGGTGTCGGACTCGATAAAGGTCTACTTATAGTAGACGAACGTTCCTAAAAATGTTCCGACACCAGGTGTCCTGAGTCCTTGAAGTCCTCTACCCAAGGTTTATAGATAATAGTATTATCTATAAACCTTAACCTCTACCTACCCAGCCATGAGCGGTATAACTCAAGGTTTATAGATAATTATCTATAAACCTTGGGAGTACACGAGGTATTTTATCAGGTACAGCTGTCATGCTATCACGGCTGATATATAGTATCTATAGGCCGTGCATGGCGCATGCTATAAATGTGTTCTGTGAAATGTGAATGCTGCCGCGTCTGGTACAGTACCGTGTCTGTCGTATAAGGTCTGAGCCATAGAATTACTCATTCGTCGGTAATCCAAATGAAAAAGAGTGTCGGGTCAAAATTATTGTTTGTTATATATTTAAAAAATTCATAGATTTTCTACATTACCTATAGTAATTTATTTCCAATATTGCTTTAGTGTTAAATTGGTTAAAAATGACAAATGTTTTAAACGGCATCGTTGATATTGTAAAAAATGACAATAATATTGATTCCATTTGTGATGTAGTTAGTAAAGGTAATTATTATATTACTTAAAGACTTGCCTACTTTATGCAATTTAAGTGCTTAACTTGCATTCAATGTAACTAGACGTAACCTAATTACTTTTAATGTACATTAATTTACTGTATTTCCTAAAAGCCAAGTATAATATACCTTATTGTTAGTATTTATATAAAATCAAAAAAATTATGTTTTTACTTTATGAATTTATTTTTTTTTTAATTATGTTAGGTATTTACGATATATTTATATATATTAGGGTTATAGGATGAATGAGTGGATATAAGCACTTGAAGGGAATGAATTAAAGATGAGTAGAAGTAAAACAGTGTTTATGAAGTATAATTTTGGAGGAAGAGACCAGGCGCTTTACAATACAAAAACAGAGATGGCAGTTAGTGGTGATGTAATAAAAGAGGTAGAGAACCTAGGATCCTTTGTACATAGGGGTGGAGGCTTTATAAAAGATGTGAAACATGGGATTAAGTGCAGCAGGTATTTTATGCTATAAAAAAATTCCAATAAGGTTAAAAAAAAAAAAAAGTTACAGGATTGTGGTAAGACTGTTAAAATGTTTTATGAAACAAATTATTTCAAAAATATAAAAATTTTAGAACTAAAAGGTTCTGAACATTGTTCAAAAGCTTTCAAAATTGCCTAAAAAGTTGATATAGTTTATAGTAAATAGTTCCATATAAGGCCGATTGCCTATATTTTGAAGTACTATATATAAGAGATGACAGCACTCCTATCCAAAATAGAGTGAAACGGAAAAAAAAAACAATTGTAAAACCCTTACGGGATTTAAAATGAACAAAAGTTACAAGTAAACACAATTATTTAGAAAAAAAATTTAGAATTTTCCAATTATATGATGTTTACTCACAACTTATAAATAATATATAGTATATATTTTACAATATAATTTTCCTACACTCTAATAAATTTTTTTAATAATCATTGTGAATACCTAATAGGAGATACCTAAATTATTGATTTTACAATATTTTTAGTTGGAAAAATAATTAATGTTTGACAAAATTATTTTATTGTACCTAAAATTATGTTTAGAAATATTAGATAGAAGATTAACATTTCTTCAGTTTGTGGAGTGCCTAGAAGAAATTTTGACTTCCACTGAAAAAAATATTCGTTTAAATGGAGTTAAGGCATTTATAACAGTAGTAATCAAACTACCTTTAGATTTTTTTTCGTCCGCTGAATTGGTATACATCAATAATTTTTTGTGTGAATGTTTTATTGATCATCATTCATTTGTCCCTACTGTTTTACTTGGAATTGAATATACCGTAAGAATATAATTTATTTTGCTAACTTATTATTACTTTTATGATGTGTAAATTGTTTTGTTTTTTTTTTTGTTTTTTAGTTAAAAATGAAGAATATTACCAAAGTAATGGTTGTAAAATATTTTGATACAATTATGCCTCATTTCCACTGCCAATCGCAACTTCAACATGATCGAAATACGTTTTATCGTATTTTACAACTAATTTTTTTAAATCATCTAGATGGTAACTATAACTAAAAAAAAAAATTATATGTTTATTGTATCTTAACAAATTTAATTTGTACATAGTATTTATTGAAAAACATTTTTTAAATGTTTTTTTTTGGTTTTTTACATTACAAAATCTATTTTTATGAACAGAACTTGACTTGGAAAAAAATAGTAGAAGGATCTAGTTTAATAAAAATAAGTTCTCTACTCTGTAGGTACACTTATCCTTATTTACATAGTCAACATTCCTCAAAAAACCTAACCTAACCTATCCTGGGTTTTCATACATAATTTGAAAGGGTAAAACCAATATGTAAAAAAAAACTTAAATTTTAATAGATTTGAACCAATTTTGGTCAAAATATAGAAAATCAATTTTTGTTGAAGTTTTTTTTCTAAAACCATTAATTATCAATTTAAAAACATTTATTATTTTGTTGCCTCATCATGATTTGGTAATTTTATTTTTTTTACTTATGACTTCTTCAAATATAATTTCCAGTTAATTGACATTTTTACATGTTTAGATGACATGAATTATAATGCAAATTTTGACTTGTTTAAAGCACAATATAAATGTAGAATTTTGAAATTTTTCATTTGATTTTCTGTGTTTGCCATTATTATAAGCAATGATTTATGACTTTATCTAGTTAATCCTTTATAATTTAATATGTTTTATTTAATTAATATACTCCATTTAATTTATTATGTTTAATGCTTATACTATACTCTTAAATAGTTACTCACCTATACTCATGATCTAACCAGTGGCTTGTTACTACTTTTTCAAATTTGTATTTACCATATGGAATTTTACATATAAATGTGTTGATTATTTGATTTTGCATATTTAACAACTTTAAATTTGGAGTGGCCAGAATTTTCAATGTTTTCTTGAAACTTATAGTCCATTAAAAGTGTAGGATATTACTTAGTTTTTGTATATATTTTCCTTATTAGATATTCATTAATGTTTGCTTTTTTAGATGTACGTTTTTTGGGAATTGATTTTTTATATTTTGTGATTTCATCTATGGATGGTGAAAGAGATCCCAATAATTTAATCCTGTTGTTTAGAATTCTGCCTCAATTTTTAAAAAAACTTGAATTAAGCCCGGAATTAAGTACTTTAGTAGAAGAAACTTTTGATGTTATTGCCTGTTACTTTCCTATAGATTTCAATGAGGTAAGATTTAAATTAAATTAATTTATTTAACTTAAATATGTTATAGTGTATTGTGTTTTCAGACAGGAGAGAATAAGATAACAAGAAGCGAATTAGCTTCAAATTTGGCTCGATGTCTTACATGTGTAGAAGGATTTGCAGATTTTTGTTATGTCTTAGCATTGCAAAAGTTAGAGGCCAGTTTGAAAATTGCAAAATTAGATTCATTATATTTATTGGTATAAATATTTCATTTGGTTTTTAATTTTAATAATTAATAAATGGCTGTTTCACGGTATTCAGTCAAACAGTTACTTGCCATAATTGCCTCAAGTTTGACTGAATCTCTGTGATGGCTGGGCAGTAGGAATCCAATGTGTACTCAAACTTACCAACTGCATGTTACTACGTCATTTTTTGATATATTGTATGTTTCATGCCCAGCTTTTACAATAGATAATAGCTCAACAACCCATGCATTCATTAGATAACACTAACTCAATTGGCTGCACCTAAACAGTAGGTCACAGTGGTAGCCTCCCTTTTTTTAAGCTGTTGGCGTTTTTAAACTTTGGGGTCCAATGTCAATAACATTTTTATTTAAAAACACATTTTGCCTTAATTATGCTACTTTGTAAAATTCTTTCAATTGAAAGAAGACAACATTATACTTGTATCCAGGCCAAAATTAAGTTTAGTTTGTTATTACTTTTCTTCTATCTATAGAAAGACGTTTATAAATTTAAAATATTTTATGTTTTAGTTGGTAAATATCAATTTTTAGATCAATTTCATTAAGCTTTTCTACTACTGTTTTTATATGAACAAAGATTGAATTTAAATTTGGTCTGTGTATTTGTATCTGTTGAAAAAAATAATCAATTAATGAGAATTGATAGTTCAATATAGCAAATTTTTTTATTATATATATATATATATATATATATATACTATATAGTCAATATCCTACTTTAAATTTAAATTTGATAGAAATTACCTAAATAATTGTATCCCCTAATAATTAGCCAATTTTGAACCCATTAGATGTAGAATATTTTCTAGATAGTAACTCTAGTTAGATTCTGGTGAGTCATTGACTGCAAAACAACCTTTTTTTTTTTTTTTTTAAGAAAGACAATTTACAATCTGTACACAATAATTATAATAAGGAAATTAGCAACCTTATAAACATTTTTTGTAATTACAAATCATAATTTATTACACAATTCTAATTATATTTTTAATATCTATGTATATTTTAAGAAGTAAATTATGTATGAAAAAAACTTTTCTTTAAGAAAAACCAAAATAAAATGTGGCTTACATTTTTTTAATTTTCTTGTGGGTAAACTTGGTACTTAACTTTTTGTACTGCATAACCCTCTTATAAAATTATATACAATAATTAGTCATTACTATGAAATTTTTTTCTTGCCTTAAGTAAATTTTTATTATATTTTCTTCATTTTTTGTAGTGCTAATATCAAAATTTTTTTTAAAATATTTGATTAGAAACTATGTTGTGAGAACTTTGATTCTTACAAAATCCAATCTTATATTGAAGAAATATGGCGCATTTTAAAAATGATTATAATGTCAGATTCTGGAGATTCTACAGATGAAATGAGAGAAGCTGCTATTAGAGTGTTGAATGCTTTATTGTATTCTTTATCTATTATCAAAGGAGATAATAATCAAGAACAATTATCAAATTTTTTGGATATTATTCTTAAAAGTCAGTATTTTTGATCAATGATTCATTTTACTTGAAATGTAGACTAAACAATTTTTGTTTCTTGTAGGTTCCATTAGATTTTTGTCAGATATTCAAGCAACATTATTTATACCATCCATTAAACTTCTTTGTAGTATTGGTAAAACTTCCAATTATGCTTGTTTTAAGATAGCAAATAAAGTAAATTTATTAAACTAATATTTAAAAGAAAAAAAACCTAATACAATTTTATTTATTTATTTTAATTAAATTAGGTATTCTTAATGTTATTAGACAAAAGTGATGTATCCCAGATAGAAATTCCTAGAATGATTGAAGCTATGGGTTTAGTCACTGACATGTGTTTAAATATGTCTATTGATTTATCAAGTAAATTATTGTAACATTCATTGGCCATTAAGTATTAAACCATACTAAATACCAATATTTTGGTTCAAATTAGGTATACCTGGTCTAGAAACAAGATGGGAAGAAGTGTGTTGTTATTTTTTATTTAATTCTCAAAATGAAGTGCCGGAAGTAAAACTGTCAGCTTTGAAAGCCTTAAAAATATCTACTAAAATACTGACAAAATCTCAACGCTTAAATTACTATTGCATTTTAAGTACTATAATCCAATTGGATGTATCAGATTCTATAAGATATGAGACATTATCTTGTGTCAAAGAGGCAGCAAAGTTTTACAAAGAAGAAATTGATACAGAAATAATACAAAAAAATATAAGTGTTATAAATGGTAAGCATTTTTACAATTTTAATTATAACTCATAATTGTTTGTTTTTAATTTTTATGTATGTATTGTGTAATGTGTATTCATTATTTACCATTTATCAATATAGTTTTATTTAAACAAAAAAAATATTACTATAAAACATTTAAATACACACTATTATTTTTAGAGTCTAATGATATTTCATTAAAGTCTAAGTGGTTAAATACATTATGTTGTTTGGAAAGTCAAGAATATTTTTTTATGACAATTAATGATAACCTTTGTGCTAATTTATGTAAAACTGAAAAAGAAACCCAGATAACTCTAAAATGTTTAAGGTAAAACTATCATAATAATCTCATATAATTAAGTTGTTATAGTTTTATATTTTAAAATGTGTATTAAAATCCTTGTATATATTACAGAAATCTAATCCAAAATATTGAAAGTATTAATTTACTTCATTATTTTGCTTATAATGGTAAACTCTTAGACTTCCTTTTAACATCATGGATTAATGGTATTAAAAATACCAATCATGAATTTTTCCGAAATGAACTACTTTTAGAAGATGTTTCATTTGTTATTGACAGTATTATGAAGAGTGTCAACAGCAGGTAATAGCAAAACTGTCTTAAAAAGTGAAAACACATTATTATTATATTATTTCTGTTTCTCTTATGGGGCATGGGTACAGGCTTATAAAGGAGTTTTGTATTGACAAATGTTATTACTTCCACATTTGATGTGTCTGATAAAATAAATGACCATTAATAATGAGCTACTATGGTTTCCTTATATGCTGCCCATTTGTCAACAACATTGATTGCAGGTGCAAACATTGTACAAAATCCGTTTTAATAATCTTCACGACCTAAATTTTTTAATTCAGCTTTTTAATGTAAAAATCACAACATTTTTTAATGCACTATAATTGAGATACTAATGTACGTAGTGCTCCAGTAAAATTTCTATAGAATCGAGCCATTTTTCTAAATATTCAACTGTATTTAAATAAATTAATGGTACCAAAGTTTAAAGAAGTCTGATTGTCATGTATTACAAAATGTTTTTTCTTATATGATAAAATAATCCTATTTCAATAATTTAAAAATTGAAACCATAAGAATTTTTCTTGCAAACTGGGTTTTCTGGTATTATTTTACGGCGTACCAATGTCTCTTAATGAATCATACTGAATTTATTGAAACAGTCAACAAAAATTACATTTATAACCACAAATGTGTCTAATAAGTTGTAAAATTTGATTTAAAACAAAAAAATTATTTGTAATTACTATTATAAGTAACTTATAAAACATCACATTTTTCATTACCCAAGAAATAACTAGGACATTATAAATGCCGTTATGAAGTAGCGCTGAATAGTTGTAGCTGTTACAAAGTATTTCAAATTATTTCTGATTACTTTATTAATATCACAATACTTTGTAACATAATATTTCAATACCTTGATAATCATCGATTTTAAAGCTAAAGTCTCAAAATTAATTATGCATTAAAAAAAATACGAGAACTTGCTCTAACTTTTAATGTCATTTTTATGCTGATAAGTTGAATATTTACTTTACAACAAAATGTGGAATAATTCAAATCACCTTCAATGACTGTTGAAATAAATGGTTTTCTCTTAAGGTCTTTCTTAGACCCTAAGGAATTTTCGTACCAAATTTGATGAAAATTGGTTTAAAACTCTGGCCTGTAGAGCGCAAACAAACGGATGGATTTACACACCAAAATTATTAAGCGTTAAAGCGCTACTTAATAATTTGAAATTCAAATATAATTTCACAGTATGTCTTACTTTATACGTCACTAAATATTAGTTTAAATTTAAATCACACAGACATATTTACTTATATTTTTAATGACCTAGGAATTTTATTTTAGTGCCCTCAATGATTACATTATTGATTATAAATACTTAAATACTAATTAATGATATATAATATATATTTAATAGTTGTAATCGATACTAATTAGTAAGAACTTTTATTTACGTTATACTTTTAATCACTATGATCAGCCAAATAGCTATAACACATAGTTCTTTATATTGTGTTGTTAAACACTAATAAAAATGTTTTGGAATTTATTCACTGCTTATTTGTCAATATTTCCGCCAAAGCATTTATATATAACTATTAATAGTTATAAAAGTACGTATAAGTTTTTAAATTATTATTTATAATTGTATTGTTTGTTTATTCTTAGTGAACAACCTAAAATACTTAATCAATTTATCCATTATTTCAATGAAATGAAGAATCAAAAAATTGAGTACAAAACACTTCCTGCTATTGAACAACACATTTATTCATACATGGTAAATAAATTATATTTTTCTCCAAAGTTTTAATTCAAGAACGTAAGCAGTGTCAGTGGCGGTTTTTTCCATTTAACGCATTGAATATGGTCATTGCTTGTGTATCCCCTAGAACTAGTCCCTCATAATTTGTTTTTATTCAATATTGCAAATCTGACCCAGATAATATATATTGCTAAAGCAAAATAAAATTTAAAAACAAATACTGCAAAGACTGCAAAAAAAAGTTTGATTTGATTAGATTTTTTGTGAGTTTTTTTCTTTAGTTGCTTACAATATTATTATAATGGTCAAACTTATCTCAAATTTTATTCAGTGTTATATTATAAATATTCAAAAGATTATTTGTTAATTATTAGGATTATATACCTTTACATAATTTAATTTGTTGGTATGGAAAACAGATTTTTAGATTCTAAGCGTAGCAAAGAATGTATTGTTTTTACAATGTTTTTTTCCTGTGAACAATTGCAGGCAGAGGGAGCATCCAATCACAAAATGCCATATAAAAAGTTTGGAAAGTGGATTTAGACGATACTAATCTGCAGCTTTTTTTTAATTTTTAATTTTTTGAGTTATGGCCCAAAAACCAAAAAAATTTTAGGAATTTTTACAGCAACTAGCTTAAAATTTCTACACTTGCAATCACTTTTCTGGGTAGCAGAATACTCTAATTTTTACGTATAATACTATATAAAAGTTTGGATTTTGGTTTTAAAATATATTTAATTTGAAACTTTTTTTTATATTTTAATTTTAAATTAAAATAAAAAAATGGAATCACTCTAGGTTGAGTGGGTAACTGTGCAGTGACAAAGAATTGCCTACACTTTAGGTGGGTCACTGGTTTTGAAGTTGAGGTTTAAATGTATTTTTTCATGTCTAAAAGCAATAATAATAAATAATAATAATAAATCATTGTATTTGAAAAAAGATTTAAAGCAAGCTCGGTAATCTAATATATCCAGAGAAAGAAAAACACTTACCCAAATTAGTAGGTAACTTTAGATGTTAGCATATAATATTTACTATAAGTATGAAGGTTAATATTATTTTAAACCTTTTACCAAATAAATAAAACAGAACAAAATATATCAAAATTCAACAAAAAATAAATGTTCTATTTTTAGAACATGACTGAACAATGATTGAAATATTTTGAAATTAGTACCAAATCTGTATCTTTATCCATATAATTAATGTGCCAAAGTTTTGGGTTCTAAAAATTATTTTTTTTTTTTTTTTACTATTCATTATTCACTAAATTGATCACGTTTACAATACTTAGGAATTTTGAAATATTTGAAAAAGAATTCCGCAAAATGCACAAAGTATTTAAGTTGTGCTTTTAGTAAACATTTTAACCTTTAAGTTTGGAGCAATTCCTTTGGAGTTGTCTGGTGACACAGACAAAAAATCAATACAAGCAATTTGGGTATAAAGAAGTGATCTTGTTGATTTGTCTGAAGGAAAGAAAGGAAAAGGGGAAGTAAATTTAGAAAAGTAAGGAAAGAAAAGGAGTTATGTCTTAGAAAGGAAATACTTTTTAAGGTCGGATGAGAAGTAGTTGTTAGGTGTAACAACTACGATTTGGAGTGGGTGACTTACTGAGCATATTTATCAGTGTTAGCATTAAAAAATTGATAGTTTTTGCGCAGTTCATTTCACAAATACATGTTTTTTATGTTATAACTTTGAACCTAAAAAATCGTATTTTATGTAGTATAGGTATTTTAATGTTACTGATATTTTGTGTTACATTTTTGTTTCCAGGTTGTATAGTTAACCAAGGTTGCTTAGAATTGTTTTTTCAAATACTAAAAAAAAGTAGAAAAAATTTGTTTTAAAAACTTGCTTTTCTTAAAACGTTAGAATCATTTAAAATTCAATCTAACAGAAAATTGTATTAAAAAGTAAAAAATAATTTTTTCAAATTAAATATAAAAAAAATTTTTTCCACGTACGACTGCAAGAAAAGCAAGGCATGCACACTTACATACAATCACTTGATAAACTCTCAATTAATATGCACTAAAACTATAGCACGTCAAATATTCGTGTGTGCTCAAGAAGGTTTTAATGAAAAGACCTATGTAACTTATTTAATCTTCATGCATTAAATCACTATGTTAAAATTTAAGAATTTATCAAGTGAATGTATGTAAGTGCGCACGCCAAAATAAAATAAAATATATAAACGCATAAAATTTTTTATATTCATTTTGAAAAAATTATTTTATATTTTTTAGTAAAATTTTCTGTTAGATTGAATTTTTATATGATTCTTATGTTTTAAGAAAAGCAAGTTTTTAAAAAAAAAATTTTACTTTTTTTAATATATACTTTTTAGTCATAGTTTAATTGAATTTTTATAGTTTATTGCCCAAGTTTCATAAGTTGGAGAACAATATTATGTGCAATATAAATTAGTAATTAAATTTTCACTTAATATTTTTTTGTAAAGTATCAAACTTTATTTATATTCATAACCATGTACATAAATTTTATAAAAAACAAATTAATTGATTAGGCAGTTTCCATACGACCTTGCGGTATTGTTAATCATGCGTTAGGTTGTTGGTGTTCAGTTTTTAAAAGCTTGAACTGTGGTACTTTTGCCAGTAGCTATATTTTAATCACGATTCTTTGGTGAAATATCATAAATTTTCATCTTGTTGTTTTGAAATCTTTACTTGAAAAGTTTCATTAGTTCTTATTGCAGGTTTCTCATTTGATCCATCTCTTCTAATGCATCATTACTACAAAGTTTTTTTTCCTGTTAATTTTGAGTTGTCTAATAGTTCAATTCTAGGGCTATCAAGAGATCTTACTTGGCTCAGGCTGACATAAGATTGACCTTCAGCAAATAGTTTGCGACCTAAATATATAACGGCATAGTCTACGGTGCTGCCTTGCATTTTAAAGATGGTGGATGCCCCTGATACATTTGTTATAAGATATTACTTTAAACATATATACTTACTGAAGGCACCTATTTTTTCGTAAAAATAAACTATTCAATCAAAAAACATATATGTATCTTTTTTTTGTAACTTTGC
Organism: Hormaphis cornu; assembly: GCA_017140985.1. NCBI lineage: Eukaryota > Metazoa > Arthropoda > Insecta > Hemiptera > Hormaphididae > Hormaphis > Hormaphis cornu. The sequence continues at coordinate 30,482,625 of CM029359.1, forward strand.
TATATTGTTTCATTTTTTTTAAAAGTACCTTAATTTTTATTTTAAAATATGAAATTATACATTTCAGATATTCTACATTAACTTAGCATTGTCAGAAAAGTTTTTTTCTCGGTTTTGCTAAAATGATCGTTTTTAAATTTAAAATTTACATTTAGGGCTCCAGAATTATTTATCAAGATACAAGCTATAGTGCTTGTGATATTAACATACATATATATGTTAGTTAAAACCCGAAATCAGTCGAAACTAGTTTAAACTAGTCAAAACAAGTTGCCACAAATTCATTTAGTCATTTCGGTTTTTTTTAAATTATTTTTCAAAGTCCTTATAAAAGTGTGTAATGATAGGTAAGCACAAAAACAAAATACCACCAACTATATGGACTTGTGGCAACTAGTTTCAACGGATTTCAGGTTTTAACTGTAACATATATACAAACAATTCACTGTTTGCAATTAATAATGAATTCAAACATAATAAATAAACAAATTACAATACTACCCAAACACATTTCTATGGTGACCGATTTCTAGAAATTTGAAGTTATTTCACCTCCACCTCTAGGTTGTACCAGGGGTAGGGAGGAGGTTGTTTGTCAAAGTAACTGTGGAATATTGTATAATATTGAATACTGTATTGTTATCCGAGCTTAGTAAGTATGCAAAATTTCATCAAAGGGGATAACAAGAAGTATGTTTAATTAAGCTTGCAAGATTCTACCACAAGATGGAAGGAAACATTGTGAGTTAAAGAAAAGCAAGTAATAATAAGTTTAAACCACTATTTCTGAAACATTGACCTACCCAAAGAAATGAACCACTCCAACATGTAGTTGCTTCACCAAATTACTTCTTACCCATCCTTGAATTTACTCCCATTTTTAATGATCAATGATTAATGTTTATAAAATTACAGGTTATTCTATTAGAAAGTATTTTAAATTCTTTAAATCAAAATGTTATACTTGATAATATTGTTGTTATAATCGAAAATTGCATTGAAATATCAACATTTTCTATCGTTTCATTGTGTAATTTATCCGCTTCTCGATTGACAGCAACTTTAATCAATAAATATATTGAAGGTATGTTTATTGTGCAGTTAACTTTTAACAAATTCTTATACTTTTTGTTCTAATATATTATTTACAGGTAATGAGTATGATGTCTTATTAGATAAACTTAAGTTAAGTTTATCAAGCAATTTGAGTAAAAATGTTATCAATCAAATATCATGGATCACTAAGTCTTTAGCTCTTAAAGGACACAGTAAAATGTTTCAATGGATTGATTGGGTACTATGAAAATATTTACTAATTTATAACTGAAATTATTTAAAAAGTTGTTTTTAGTCTTTAGATTTATTAGTAGACCCATTGTATGGTTCAATGGCAACAATGTGTTTTAAAATGTTAACACTAATTGATGATAAATATTTAAACAAAGAATGTTTTTGTTCAGTCAAGTAAATTAATCAAATTACTTACCTTTAATGTCTATTTAAAAAGTAGTAATTTACTAATAAATTTATTTTAGGTTTTTGTACAAACAAAAGATATTTTGTTATGTTATTGAACCACTTATTACCAAGTACAATTCATCACCAGAACCAGTCAAAGAAAACTATCTCGTAAGCATTTTATATCAAATGGATGGTAACACATATGTGACACTTGCTCCATATTTTTCTAAGGTAATAAAAAACTTTTTGATTTTGCGTACTCAAAACATAAACTTTATTTAAAAGTTCATTACGTATATTAAATATTGACACTGATATATATATATATATATATATCTGCAATAATAACATTTTAAATTATGGCATTAAGACAATAAGAATTTTTTGTTTTGTTTTTTTACTGTACACAAATTATAGGAAATTATGCTTTTTATTGCCTTTTCTAAACTAATCAATCTCATGATCTCAAATGAAATCAATTTCAACAATTCTGAAAAACTATTATTTTTAATTTATAATTTTAAAGTTTAGATGTTTACTCAAGATCTATTCAACATTTTCATTTTTGCTACCCAAAAGTTTAAAAAGTATTTATTTATATATAATACATCTGTATTGATTTGTAAAAATGTATGTGTTAAAAAAAACATGGAAGTTGTTTCCAAGTCAATTTTTATAATGAATTAAAATACATGTTTTCAGAATCTTTTTTGCATCATTAAATCAATAGATGTTTGATATAGAAAACATTTAAATTTCTATAATTTGTGTAAGAAAATCATCACTTCCAATCTCCTTAGAAAATTTAGTACAATAATTTGTATTTATATTAAGTATTCTATGTTGATTCAAATCACTGAAGTTATAGACAGCAGTCTATTATAATTAATATTAATTTGTTGCAGATATTACCAATATTACTTCAACTTTTATCTCCAGAAGAAACTCATGTTTTGCATTCATTGCAAACTTTCTGTAATCTTCTAGAATCAAATACTCCAGTACTAGAAGATCATTTACAATCTTTTATTCCAAAATTGCTAAACTTATCTCAACATTCAAAATACATGAATATCAGAATAGTGGCTTTACAGTGTTTGTACAACTGCTGTGATTATTCTCTAATTAAACTATTACCATTAAAGAAACAAGTAATTTACTTAATTATTATTGTTGAACTATTTTACATTAACATAATTTTCAGGTTATTTTTGAATTGGGAAAGTGCTTAAATGACAAAAAACGGTTAGTTCGCAAAGAAGTAGTCAAGACTAAATCTAGATGGCTGTCTATAGATGTATTAAAAGATGATGATTAACTTACAAATAAATGAATATCTTACTTAAACATATAAATTATTATTTTTTTAAATGTACTAAACTTTTGAGAACTTATAAAACTTAGACAATATTTAAGGTAGTAAATATGTTTTTGTTTTATTACCAAATAGTTAATATAATTTCAAAGTAATGTACCAGATGTTCATTAGTACAATGTATGCGATGACGATGACAAAAAGTAACTCAATAATTTCACAGTATTATAATAATTGTACAGTATTCAATATAAAAAAGAATGAAAAAATGTACAATGTGTAATAAGTAGATACTCCATTATTATAACACCATTATTTGATCAAAAAGCTGAAAATAAAAAGTATTAACATAAGTTTTTTCGGTTACTTAAAAAAAAATTGTTAATTTTTACTACCTGTAAGGATATCCATGAGCTTTTGATTTAAAAATAGACAATATAACACTAAACAGGAATACTACCAATGCTAAACCTCCAACAGTCATTATTTTTCGTGTTTTTGAATCTGTTTTTTTAGCATAAGAATCAGTCATCATTACAGCTCCAAAAACCAGTATTGTATCTACAGCATCAATAAGGATAATTTATAACTCCAAGACTACTAAAAATTAATATTACATTTTTTTGATAACCAAATTTAATTATGGTTGGACAATAATATGTATAAATTAATTTTCTTGTTTAATATAATTTTATAATTCCTTTTGTTTTATTAATTTCTTTCAAACCTCAGTTTGATAGTAGTCAAATATTTGTATGCGCTTCTTGAAATATTTGGAATACTATTTTTAGATAAGTATTAGTATTAGTTGAAACCACAATGACTTTTGCTGAATGTATTTGATCTTTACACTCGCTCCTATTCTTAGTATCTTTTGTTTTTGTTAGGTACCAAACAAGCTCATTTATTAAACACTAATGTTACGGTCAAAAAACAAAACAAAGCCTAGCTACACAAAAATACATGGTTTTTACAAAATGGTTTTGTTAATTAGTCAAAATTAAATTAATGAAGACTTAAAAGTTTACTCAAGTGAAATACAGACGCGTTACAAATGTCAACCTATATATAGAACACTAGCTGTCCCAACCCGGCATTACCTAAAAGTTAAGTTTGCTATGCTTGAGTAAAATGAAAAAAATAATACAAAGGACTGCTTTTTTCTCCAAACATCAAAAAACAAAAAAAAAGGCAACATACAACAACCAAAGAACTATTTGGAACACTTCTGCAAAAAAAAAATTGTTAAAATATTCAATAGTGTGCACAGAAACATTGATCATAGAAATACAAAGAGGGTCTCTCCCAAGCCCGAAATTTGGAAAAAGTGCAACACTATTACAACTGAGGGAGTATGTAAAACAACTTGGCAAAAAAAAATTGTACTCCAGATTGTCGTTCATAAAATCGGCCTGCTCTTTTATATAGACGGTTCAAATTACAATGGATTCCAATCCAAAATCAAAAATTAAAAACTGGTGACATTTCAGGGGTAAAAATCAGGGCAATGTAGATTGTAAAACAATTATGTCCCAAAAAATCATAAAAATGTTATAGTGTCCCCAGGATGGTGGTACTAACATATTCCTTTGTATATATGTTAGGATTTTCAATTTTAGAGTCACTTTGAGAAAATAAAACTTTTGCTTTCCAGAGAAAGTTCTGAAATTTCAATACAAGGTTGGTAACATGTGGTTCTAATTTTAAATAAACAATTTCTCAAATTGTTTGTCACAAATTTTTTTCAGATTTTGTAAAAATCCACAGGCTGATACATTAAAATTCAAGTATACCACTATAAAAAAAAGGATACTTAATACAATAATGATGTAAGTTTCAACAATAAACTGTCCTTGTGAAGAATTGTGAATATATGTAATAATGCCTTGTTGATTACGATGCATTAATGGTGGTCCTCTGATATGGTTCCACATTTGTCCAGATATCATAGTCAAGCAAAACAACTAAAATTGTATAAATTTGATCATAGTTAATTACTGAGATAAAGACTGCATATTTATGCTTTTAACTTACCACTGCACCAATTCCCCATAAATTTTTGTTGAAAAACATTTCCATATTATTTCGTCTGACATATAAAAATGAAGAACATATTGCAAATAAAATGGATAAAGCTAATGTACTGGAGTAATTTGGTGGACGAAAAATTCTTATCTAAAATATATACCAAATTATTAACAAAAATTTTAATAAAATTAATATATAATGATAAACCTCGACTTGGGATCAACACTCAATTGAAAATTCAAACACAAATACTACAAAAATTAAAGAATGTTAAAATTCTTTAAAGTGTATAATGTATAATATATTAATATAGTTAAAATTATACAGAGTACAAATAATAATGAATTTTTTTTCTAATTATTTTAGTATATCTCTACTTATTTGGAAGTGTTCTTGGTAAAAAAAAAGATTTTTCTCTAAACTTCTGATTTAATAAGTAACTGTCCACCTAGATAATATGTGTTCAACAAAATAAAATAGGATACCTAAATCGTTAAGAAGAACAATACTTGACACAACCACGTGGGCCAAGGGATAGTCACAAAAAGTATTGAGTAATTACCTCCTAAAATGATTTAGTTGTGACGTTCAGACTCTAGGCGTTGAATGTAAGAAGAGCAAATAAGGTAATTTCTGATATTTTTCTAATTAGGTGGATGGCCAGCGCCCACCATTTGGTTGAGAAGACAAGCACGTGTCATACTATTAATATGAAATATTATATCACAAAAATTAAAATATGAAAGACAGTCAAATTATTAACATCTATTTTGAGTTTAAAACTGGAAAATTCTGTACTCAGAAAACAGAATAAAAAAACTATTAAACCTATTGTACCATTTATTTATATCTTATAAAGTTGATGGACCTCACTGAATAACTGTGTGGAGACCAAACTATAAATAAAAATTAAAGACTGAATAATAAATTATACAGCAAGTATACATACTTATTAAAATTTCTGAATAAATAAAACTTATTGTTAAATTTTAAACAATAGTTTATACTTTAAAATATAAATTTAAAGTGTACAGTGTACTAACTTGGACATCAGTTCTTTCTTGTATCCATTTAGCAATCATTTCTGATGCAAAACCAACTCTTTGTATGTCCATAGTATCTAATGGTTTTGGTTTACCTTTTGCTGGAAAATGCATGAACACTGGAGCAGTATTTATCCGCAGCTATAACACAAATATGTGTAAATCAATGAAAATAAATAAACCTAACATATACCAACCATTTGAAAAATGTCAGATCCCTCATCAAAATCTACTATCCCAAAGTATAAAGGACTATCAATCAGTCTATGAGAATAGCGATATGAATTTGCTACAATTATGAATTCGTCACTAGCATGTCTAAAAATACAATATTATTTTTTAAAACATAACTTAATAGGTATTTCTACTTAACATTTAAATAAAAATAATATTAATGGGTTCTCTTATGTTTAAGGACATTTTTAATCAGTTATAGTGAAATATAATAATTACCCGCATATTGAACATTGTCTATGAGACGCCATTGCTGTGAACATCATAATAACCGAATAGTTTCTTGGCGGCGATTTGACAAACTCTCTAAACTTAGGACCATTGAATCTTACCACAAACTTTTTTTGATATAAATCATTTAACTGTTGTACTTTTTGCTCGAGACTCTAGTAGAAGAATTAAAACATAAAATAGTGAATGTAATATCATAATATGTTAGTGAGTTAGTAGATACTTTAATAAGTACAGAACAAATAAATGTACACAAGCAAACTATTCTGTTAGTAAACCTTACTTCACTTAACTTAAATATATACTAAACACAAAATAAGTTTTCATTTATTTGTAAATAATGGATTATTTTAAAAAAATACCTATTCTGAGTAAAACTGTGCATGTTAAATTGTACAAATTCAACAAATTGTTATGTTCTGTATTTAACTCAAAGTTAGTTACAAATATTTGAACTTTATTTATTCCAACAACATGTAAAATTTTCAATACATTTGAACATAATTAATAATCAATAATTTCCATGGAACTTACATAATAAGGATAAAAAAATTTAAAACTAGGTACCTGTAAAAAAAATAACAAGGAAAATCACTTAATACAAAAATTGAGTAACTGATTTTAAAAATTGAATAACAACACATAATAAAATATGTAGTTAGAATGATTTTGAAACATTTTGAAACTCTAAACTAAAGACTAAAAGTTTTATGAAACAACATAACCCATAAAAACCGACAATTCTATAATTTAAAAGTATACACAAGAACTTGCTCAAAATTCAATAAAAAAGTTTTTAAATGTTAGTTTTAGCCATTTCAATGATGTTTAAACATTTCAAGTTATATTAAGCACTTTGGAAATTTTAATTTTTAAAGTGCTTTCAATAAATACTTAATGAAATATGTTTCAAGTACTACTTATTCAGTTGTCTGGAGCAATATCTTACAAAAAAATAATGTTTGAAAAAAAAAAAACAGTAAAATCAGTACATTCTTTGTAACGCTCTAAATCTAGAATCATAAAGATCATAGCTTCCCCTGTAAAATAAGTACTTTGAAGCTATTCCACATTGTAGGATGTCACAAAACAACAGGAATCAGGATCACCTTGTTTTTTTACTATAAACCACTTACTTCTTTTTCTATAATTATTTATTAAGCAAGTAGTATAAAGACAAGGATGGTGTTAAAGAATAAGTAATAGTGGTTAGTTGTAGCAAGACTTATTAAGTTTGAAGGCACAAAATATCTTGAAAACAGAAATGATTTAGTCAGAGTAAACTTAATACAAAAACATAGATATTAAAGGTTATAACAAAGATAAAATAATAGGTTGGCAGAAAACTGAATATGTATTGGGCAAAATGCTTTTTTCAAAAAATGAATGTTTTTTCTGCTATCACTGTTAATTAATACAGATACACAATTTGTAATTTTTACCTTAGGACGATCTTCTCTAGCACTTTCAACAAGAGAATTCAAAACAATAAAAGTACACAGAAAAATTGTTTTTAAATACATTTTGATAGCACGAAAAATCAACTCTACAATTACAGAGAAAAAACCATTACATTAATAAATTAGTATTTTTTTTTTTACAAAGTAGATTTAGGATATAAAACTAAATTACAATTAATATGAGTAAAGAAAATTTTTTTTTTTTTGACTCGACGAGCACAGTGCATACGCTTAATACTAGAAAGTATGGCAATCGTCAATGACTTCGGCTAAGGGTGAACTCATGTCTCATAGACCTAAAAGTTAATACTTATTAAATAACCATAGAATCTATGTAAATAACAGACGTGTTGTGAACTGTGATACAATTATTGATAAAATATACTTACCGGTTAGAATATTTTACTCAGCAGCTGTTTTGCACCACGTATCCGATTTCGTAATACAATTATTTGTCGTGAACAAGTCAAGAAAATACTAACCTAAAAAATCAGGCTCTCAGCTGATATAAAAAATTTTTTTAAGATTATAATTACTTTGCAAGGTCTATAGATAATTATCTATAGACCATGGTTTAAGATATATTAATATAATAATATCACAGATAAGATAAAACAAGTTTTATCTTATCTGTGATTATATCTTAAATCGTGCTATAGACCTTGATTACTCTGGGCCACGAATTAAGATAACACCATAGATCTTAAAAATATTTCTATATTTTCAACATTTAAGCCGTGCTCTGTGCTTTAGAGTTTAGATAAGGCTTGGATGTAGATCCACCTTGATTGATAGTTTACAACCACCACGAAAATTTACTACCAAGATGGATTAATGCTCTGAGAATAATATAACATCATATAAAAATAAATACATATAAACATATAATATGTTCTGAAATGCAACTGCTCCGATATAATATTACTACTCCGAAACCCCGAATGTGTTGGTGCACCGTGTTTGACACTCGCTCGCTTGACGCCGTCGCTTCACTTCGCTTACACGCTAATTATATCCTAATTTTTAAAGTTTAAACGCAAATCGAACGATGTTAAGACCAAAGTGTTTTGGTACCACATAAACAAAAAATTTAAAAAAACAGTCAATAAAGGGTAATCCACTATCTTTCGGAATATAATCATGGTGCCTATAAGAATCTTCTCTACACCGTGCTATAACCAAAGAATAGATGTGATATAACATCGTACGTGTTTATTTTCGTGGTAATTGACTTACGTTGCAATTCAATTTCGTAGTGGTTTTGTATGTTTGGTTATGGTAATGAAACATTGGAGCAGTTGCTTTTTGAGATATCCCAAAAAAAATTCTCAAAATAAATGTATAATAGTATTATAATTATTATGATATTTACTACTTATAGTTTATAGACAAATACAGAACATAAAATTCCGTGGTGTAGAGTGTAGAGTCTACACTGTAGACTATAGATAGAAAACTTCAAAATGGCCAAAATAAAAGTTCCTTTTTTTTTTTTTTTATTGCAGTAATGTTAGTAAACAAAATAGTTACAGCCATTAGCAATAGAAAACAAATTTGTTTCGTCACAGCCAAAAGCACGGATTAAGATACATCCACGATTACAGATAATTTCTTAACTATCTTTAATCGTGGATACATCTTAATTCGTGACCAATAACCATTTCACATTTGAAATAATTATCACAGAAAACGATAAATAAACATAGATAAAAATAAAATATCTTTGTTACCTCATATCTATGTAAATAAATGTTATTTTATAATATTTTATTTACATACAATGTATATTTAATCAATGATACCATAAAAAAATGTATATGTATGTGTTATATTCTGTATAATTTGTGGAAATTACATAGAATTTCATCATGATCAGCAGCTGATGAAATATGTTTATGTGATAAATAATGTGGCCCATGATTTAAAATACAAATATATTGATTGACGTACGGTCATATATACAAGACCGTGGATTATCAATTAGTTTTATCTCATTCTTGAAGTCAACAATTCAAATAAAATTAAAATTACCAGTAACTATATAGACTTTTATTCATAGTATTTTTAGTTTTATCTCAGTTCTTACTTGTTACTTCTTAATGACGTATTTGTGTGATGTACGTCAATAGATAAAAAATATAGAAAATATTTTGTTGACAAATGTTTTGATACACTACAAAAATATTTACGTTTTGAAAGTTTTGTAGTTTTAATTAACTATCATAACATTTTTGTTTTCCGATCCAAGTTCAACCCATTTGACCTTAATTTATTTATATTTAAGTTTAAAATATATTTATATATACTACCTAGTATCTACATAATAGTGTAGTGTTTATTAGTAAAGAAGTTAAGTGCTGAATTGCAGTTATCTACATACTGTATTAAAAAAATTGTTTTCTTTAAAACAAACATGACTATTAACACATTCGATTATTTGTACAGAAAATTGTTGCTTACAAAGTACTTCGTTAATGGATGGGGTGATCCAGAAAAACTGAAAAGGTAAGAAAAATAAATTTATATTTGACAGTTATAATTTGTTATGAAAATTATTTTACTGTGGCTTGTAGTCTGTATGCTGCAGGTCTGCTACTCTTTATGTTATTTAGAAACATACTATACTACTATTGGTTTTATGTATTTTATGTTGAAATACCTTTGTAAAATGAATTCTAGACATTTATATTTATCTATCTTATTGACAAATAAATATATAGGTATATTCCTTAGTATTTTTATATGTTTATGTTCCATATATTTTCCAAAAAAAAAAAAAAAAAAAACATCTAGTTACTACTCTTTTAATAAAAACATTTATGACTAATGTACTTAAAATCTGATATTTGCTAGGTATTGAATTTATTTTACTGTAATTTATTTTAAAGCTAATTAGTAATCACCTACCTACATATATTGAATATAGTTTGTTACTTTGCCTAATGCCAATAGTGAAATTATTTCTGATGATTTTAGTGTAGCTTTTAGTGATTTTAGGTACCTACTTACAGTGTAATTAAAAACAAATTCTTGGTTAATACTTAATAGGTTTGAGTTTATAATACTCCAAATCATCAGAATATTGTAACAAGTAGAATGTAGATTCTTACAAACATTTTTTCTCAATTCAATCTGAATACTACTGAGACGAATAAAATGTGTACGTAGATACTGGATAATAATATGCAGTTTACACACTCAAACCTTGACATTTTGTGTTGTATGCTTGTACAATATAAAATAATGTAAGTTAATTAAATCTAAGCCCCTAGGTATCTTTGAAACTAACTCTAAAAACAAACCCATTTCATACACGTGAGTACAAAAAACCTCATACATATACATATGTATATATGCACTATAGTAACTTAAAATTGTTTTATGTGTGTTTATGACTGTAAACATTAAACTATATTCATACTAGGTACTTACATTATTGATTTTTAGTACAAGCTTATAAACATAAAATAATAATTTTTATTTTTACCTATAATTTATAAATATTTATTTTAACACCACTTATTATTTGTTTAGTTTGTTTCAGTTTCGGAAGATTATTGTTGATCGGGATTCATGTTTTAAACTTGTATCACCTAATCATCCTGTAGAAATTATTAGAGTAATAATTTATATTTATATTTATTTTAAATGCATAATTTTATATTTTAAATTTCCATAGAAATCAGAAGATTCTGACTCAATAATATTAGAAGGAGTTTTTCAATCGCCACTTTCTCATTATCTTCCAAATATTGTACCTAAAGAAAGTCATCTTGCTTACTTTCAAGCTCTATTGCCAAAAAAATGGCCTTCCAGAAATGTCAAACCCATGTGTATACATATGGCAGGAACTGGAGATCAAGTAATGTTGATATTTACTGTTAGTTTCATAGTTATATTTAAAAAAAAATGAATAATGGCTATGAGTTGGTAGCTTGTTGTTGGAGTAGCAACTTGACTTTTGAGAATAGTTCATAGCTTTGGGTGGGTTACTAGTTTGAAAGTTGTTGTTTGATGTTTATATTAAACTTGTTATGAGATTGTAAGCAATGGGTTACAGCTTATTTGAAAGTTTTGAACGTTAAATAGGAAAACCACATAATTTAACAGTACAAAACTTACAAATTTTTAAGTGTTGTACTTAGCTCAAAAATGATCATCACTTTTTAAAATTTGAATATATTTTATACTTTGTCCGTTCTAGTAATGTGTGAAAATTTCAAAAACAAGTTTTGGAGGATTTATAGCCAAAATATATAATGAAAATATAACAATGTTTTCTGTATACCAGAATTATATAAACTGATTTTTGACATTTCAACTAGGTGTGAGTAAATATATTGTATGGATTGTAATTAAGTATCAAGATTAAATAAACTTCAATATTTTATGAAACAATAACTGTGAAAAACTACAAATATAAAGTTACATACTTTGTACATCAATCAAAAGTTGTCAAAATATGTTCCAATTAGTGATGTTACAAGCCCTAATTTTTAAGATCTAACTAAACTTAGACCAAACTTTTTCTATAGTTTATGAACTTAAACTAAGCATAACATTTGTACTCAAACCTGAACAGAACCAAACTATCCATTATACTATATATTTTATCAAACTCAAAACAAACATAAAAAAGTTCAAACAATTGAATTACATTTTATATTAGATATTTATGAGTTATATAGACTGAAGAGTGCAGAAATTTAATTTCTGTTTTAAGTTTAAATTTTTAACTTTTTATAATTGCATTAAAATAAATAAAAAATAATGTTTAAAGTTAAGAGTTAAAATTTTAGTTTTAATAATATTTAATAACTGAGTACAAGATACATTGATTATTGAGGGTACATACTATCCGCCCTGTTGTACAACCTTTGGTTGTCCAAAACGGCGTATATGTCAGTGTGTCACATACAATTGTACTTAGTATTTATATTTAAGAATGAATAAAAATACCCAGTACCAAACTAAAAATATTTACATACATTTCATCAGTTCATTTTTATTTTTATTTGAATTTGATCATTTGTTTGATTTTTCTTGACTGATTTTTGAACTAAATTATAAGTTATGAGTATAGTACTTTTATTTTCAATTTTCAGTTAAATTTTTGAACCAAATCAAACACTCCTAGTTTAGTTTGGTTTGGCTCAAAAATCAAACAGTTTGTAACATTACTAGTTACAATTTCAAGCAAGAATGGGTTTTATACCTTTTTAATGCTTTGTAAAACTTAATAATTTGTAGAAAATTTAGACATTTTTACTATTTCAAGTTTGGATCATTACCCAAAAATTAATCAAAGTACAATCATATCAATATAAGACTGAATACCTTTTATCTCTAGTTTTTATGATATGATTGATAGTAATATACATATTGATATATTGTGGTAAAATATTGTAAAAATTACCGCCAAAGACCCCTAAATGCATTGTAATGTAATTGTATGTGTAAATTCTTTTTATTTTAGTATTATTGGAGACGACGAGCAATGTTAGCAAAACCACTTTTAAAAGAAGCAGCAATTGGCTCCATAATATTAGAAAATCCATTTTACGGAAAAAGAAAACCCATTAATCAAGTGTTAGTATACATTTTTGTACATTTTCACACTGATCACAAAAGCATTTTACTATAGAACTATAATAAGCTTATATTCATTTAATTAATTCTGATTCTGCTAACTTTACTAAAAATTATTAAAATTAACTTTATTGATATTATTTTTGGAGTTGGTTTGACGTTTTTTTTGTTACTGATTGTTTTAAAATATTATATTATGTTATAACTTTAAATATGATTATTTATTTACAGTAGGTCAATTCTTTGCAATGTGTCTGATATTTTTGTAATGGGTGGTTGTTTAATACTGGAGTCAATTGTATTATTACATTGGTGTGAACGTGAAGGATTTGGACCTCTTGGAGTGACTGGCTTATCTATGGGTGGACATGTAAGTTATACTTAATTGTATAGTTTTTTTTATATTATTGGACTCTGGTCATTGGTTGTTTGCTTTTTTACTTTTTAAGCACTGTACAAAAATAATAGAAATTAATTAATAAAAATAAACTAAGTGTTAAAGAAATAGTTTGCTACCATAAAACTGGGTTACTTGGGAGATAGGAGTAACTTGAATTGCCTATCGTACTTAAATCAAATTTAATATTTTGGTACCATTATTTTTGCAACACTTGTGCAACACTTGTGTCTTAAGTTAGTTTACAAATCTAACTTAGTTTGTTAACAGAAATAAATACATACTTATCATCCCAACTCCTAAGTTAATCAAAATTCAAGATAATTTGGGACAAATATTTTATTTTTAAGTTAATGTTGTTTAGTAATATGATTAGTATGGTATTTAATTAGTTTTTATGAATCTGCAGATTGTGGTAAGATCAGAATTGTTGGTAATTGAACAATAAAATATGATTACTTAGTGTTAATAACACATTATAGAAAGCTGAATCTGTCCCAGAGATCCCAGTTTGATGGTACTTATCTTTTTTATTATTTTAAGGGTTTGAAATTTATAGGGATTTTGAATTGGATAAATTTGTAAATCACAATAATATTAGAAGAGTAAAGATACAATAAGAATCCTTAATTTTAAATCAAATCACTTATGATTGTATTTACATTAAAATTAAGTCGTACTTAATTCTTAGTAGTTAACACTCGTAAGTTATTATTTAATTCAATTCAATATCCTGCTTTTATTCATAGTATGATGTAAAAATTAGTTTCATAGTTACATACTTTATTAACTAAATATATTTGTTATAGTTACAAAATTTTGTGTGAGTTTCATAACTGTGATGATTTGATTTAGAAATGACCCTTCATACTTTCAATTTTCTTTTTTTTTAATAAAATATTATTAAAAAATTGTTTGCCTGGAGGGATAAAGGTTCAATAACATTTAAATTGTTTATTTGTTGTAGTATATCCTATATGCGTTTCTGTACCTCAGTTTGTAGTTAAAAATCTTCAAAAACAAAACTTATATACATTTTTAACATATTATGTTATGTATCATCCAAATAATTGAACCAGTTGTATAAATATGTTTTCATAATTGTCTGTCTTTACTTCAGAGTTTATTTTTTTTAGATGGCTTCTTTGGCAGCTGCTAGCTGGCCTAAACCAATTGTTCTTGTTCCTTGTTTATCTGGTACAACAGCTTCTGGAGTATTTACTGAGGTTTATATTTATATTATTATTATGCATTACTGTGATGTATATATTTATATTATGACATATATATATATATATATGTATATTTATATACTCGTATACAGATCAAATAATTGAAGGTTTAACTTTGAAACTTCTATTTAACTAAAGCGTTAGTCAATGATATGATATAATTTACACGTAACCTGCTAGATCTATGTTTCTTAAACTTTTTGAGGTATGGAACATCAAACAATAATATTTTTTTATGTGATACCCCTATGAAAATTATCTTAAAAAAGTAGTATACACAAATCATTGGTCGTAAAAAATTAGTATTTTTTATCAAAGACATTAAAATATTATTTCTGTACAATGTATAAGCATTATAAGAAGGTACTTATATAGTACCTTACTTACATTATACAATATAAATTATTATTTATTGTACAAACATATTTTTCTTACTACCAACTAGTAATAATTTTTAGTTAAATTTTTAAAGTTATTTTCTTGTAAATTTTGAAAAAAACTCTTTTTTTTTTTTTTTTTGCGGAACCCCAGGGATTTAAGATACACTAAGCTAGATGAATGTGAGGTAGCCAAATAAAGCACATAATTTTTTGAGGTTGTTGCTAGTTTAAAGACCTTACCTTAAAAAAATATTTTTGATTTACATTATTTGAAAAATAGTGTTATAATTTAATGTTAAGTAATTAATATAAATGATATTTCATTAAATGTTACCTATATTTATATTATAAAGAATATAAATACGTTTACAAATATCATAATAATAGTAATACCATTCAATTTAATACAAAAGTTTCATACAAATTGATATATATATATACTATTTTTGAGTATTTCAGCAATAAATACGTTGAACTGGTTTGGTTCAAAATCAAAATGTACAGTGTCACTTAAGTTGATGTAAAAAAGAAAACAGGTTTGATTAAGTCTAATGACAAAATTTTGTCCAAATATAATTTTTCACATTGTATATTTTAATTTAGAACCATTCAGTAGCAAAAAAATATAGTATATAAATTTGAACAAGAGTGTTGTGCTGAGCTTAGTGGTAATATAACTTTTTTGATGTTTTGTATGGTTGTTATGGTATCACTAAAAATAAATAAGGTATATTAAATTTGTTTTCTAAAAAAAAAAAAAAGTTCCAATTATTAAATGTGGCCTGCTAAATTTTTTTTTTTCCTGTATATGTAATGCAAAATTTGATGCATTATGGTTAGCTGTCACCTAGTAAGAATATTTTAGATGATATGTTCACTGTTAATAGTATAACTAATAATTATACATATAAATTGTTTTAGGGTGCAATAAGTTGTGCTATTGATTGGAATTTACTTGAACATCAATACAAATCAAATTCAATGTACAAAAATGAAATTGTGAATATTGATAGTAAAAACAACAAGTTTAACGTAAATATAAACAATACTCTATTTATATTATTGCAATATGATATTTTTTTTATATATATATGCACTCAAGTATTCTGCTTATTCAAGTTAAAAACAAATTAAAAACTTTTGAATTTTTGGAAAATATAATAGTAACAACTAATAAACCAAAATTGATTTAAGTATTTTTAAAATAATCATTTATAATATAAATGATAGAATCATTGCATTTAATTTTATGTGAATTATTTATGTTGTTTTATTGCTGTGTAGAATATTAATTAATATTTTATGAACATATCTTGGATTAAAAAACTGTGAGCCATTACACAGAATAACTATTAGAATAATTTTTTGATTTTGTAGTTAAATATTTGTTTGCTTGAATAAAATTGTGTAGCTTTTAAGATGTTAAATTATAAAACTATAGTTACTATAAACTATAAAACTATAGTAAAATCTTAGATTGTATTAAAACTTAAAAGTATACATCAAAATCAATACTATCCCTTATCTTAGAATAAATTCATAAAACTATTATTTTGTAATGTTCCAGAAAGAGTTTTATGCAGGAAAACATTTTATGAAAGATATAAGTGCTGGTTTTAATTCAGAAATTCAGTCAGATTTATTTAATATTTATAATCCTCAGCATAAATTGAAACTAACAAATACTTTTCATGATTCTCATTCTGTCCAACAAAATAAAGAATTTCAAATTAACTTAATAAAACAGATGATGACATTTTTTAATGGACAACCCAAAAGTGAAGGTTGTATATAAGTCGTGCTTGCATAACTAATAAATTAATTAATTGTTTTATTTATGTATGTGTTTATATTTAGAAGCGTTGAATTTTATGAGAGGAATTATGGATGAATGCACTCACTTAAAAAATTTTAAATGTCCTGTTGACACAGATATAGTGATAGCAGTTTGTGCTAAACGTGATGGTTATGTTCCTCTTGATAACATGGACAAATTAGAAGATATTTGGCCTGGTATTAGGGTTAAATATATTGATACAGGACATGTCGCTGCTTTTTTATTACATCGAAATACATTCAAGTAAATTTGTATAGTTTTTGTTAATTATTATAATTTTTATTTAATATTTTATTTATTTTTCTATTTATTGTTGAAATATTTTGAAAATCAGTTCTCACAATTTCTATTTGTTCTCTTTATATTTACTATTCTTTCCACCCTTTTTTGGTAATAACCAAGCCCTGGGTGTCCGTAAGCTGTGAACAAATAAATGTCACTTTTTCATTTCATTAGCAAACATTTTATGTTATATTATATTATCAGTGACAAGCTATGTATCCGCCAAATATTTCCTGTATATTTCATTAAATAAATGTTCTTAGTACCATTGATTATGTATATAATAAATTGTTATATACATAATTAATGTTAGTACTAAACAAGAAATAAATAATTATAAAACAATTTTTTTACAAATTGTATGGAGCAGTGACTTTGCTTTGGAGTATGTCACAGCTTTGAGTGGATTATTGGTTTTGAAATATTAGTTTGATATTTTAATTAAATTTGTTAGCAATCTTACAAAAATTACCATTCTGAGTTAGCTATACGGTTATCAGGTACATAATTATAATAAAAAGATACCTAAGTGATTACGGGGTTTAAATTGTATTAAATTTTCATAACTCTTAACTGAAAACTAAAGATGTTTTGAAATTAATAAAAAGGATGAAACAATGACAAGGCCGTGTAAAAGTTTTGAGTCTTAATGTGAAAACTACTTATTTTTATACTAAGTTTTTCGGCTTTTAGTTTTGTATATTTAAAAAAATGTTTATTATATTCTTTTAATATAATTTGGAAATACTCTTGAAATAATAACAAACTACATGTTTTTATATTTTTATTTTGACCAAAGTTCAGTTAGAATTGTTTGTAAGTGATAAATTAGATAAGATAATAAATGTTTGACTCACTGAGTTTGTTTAGAATCATTAGTTTTGGAAGAAATTATTTATCAATGCTTTTAAGTGTAAAATAAAACCTGTACTTTCCAAACCTTATCAAACAATTAACACCCAAAATTGTAATTGTTATACTACTAGGTTCCGAGTGTTGCAATTACTTTTTTTTATATTTTTCAGTTATTGTTTGGTTTGGGTGGAATGAGAATGAGTAAAATTATAGAAAAGTTTGGTTTGATCACAACGAGCCATGTTACTAATGTTTTTTTTTTATTTACAGGGCTGCAATAGTAGAAGCATTTGAACAAGCTCAAAAAAAGTATTATAACACAATGAAGTAATGATATGATTGGATAATTCAATAAATGATAAATGAAAAAAAATCATCCTCCATTAATAATAGTACTTTTATGAAGTTTTATATTGTTAATAATTGTGCCTTATTTTGATAGTGTTTAATGTATTATCACAATCACTTAACTTGATAACTATACATTTGTTTATCTCTTATATAAAAATTGTATTTAATGTTCAGATTATTTATTTTGTTTTGTGTTATTATTTGTTAAATTATAACCACAGAATAAATGAAATAAATAAATAAATTACATTTATTCTGTGTTATAACTAAATGTGTGATATAAATAAATTATTTTTTAAGTATCCATAATACAAAATTGTCTTAACCTACTTTCAAAAAACCACTGCCTTTTTAGACTAACTTTTTCATTTTTACTTTAGATTTTGTATTTGGTCAGAAAAAACTTAGCATAACTATACCTATCATGCAGGGGCGTAACTACTTCTGATTTTAGTGTGTTCGAGTGCACAAAATGGGCCCCCCTATCAATTGCTCAAGGCCAAAAAGCCCTTCAATGGGCCCCCACAGCCGCGGGGCCCGTGTTCCGTGGAACCCACTGAACACCGGTAGTTACGCCACTGCTAGCATGTTTAACTTTAAAAATTAAATCGTGTAGTTGTTCTACGTAGTTGTTTTAATAAATTTGTTACCTTAAACATACAATTATTAGATTGTGAATGTAGCGAAGTCTTTATATCACTATAATTAATCACAATAACTTCTTCAACTATAGTTAAATTACAATTTTTTAGATTCTGAGTGCAACGAAGATTGTATTGGTTTTAACATTATGTGTTTTTTATTTTTTTTTTTTAATGACTGAAACCACAATTAATTTTTCAATAACTCTCAATCTTAACACTCACACCTAGTTTCTGGTAGCTCTTACTTGTTGCATAGTATTTTGAAGGGTCATAGATTTGAGAGTTTAAAATTGAAAAACTTACCAATCAAAAAATAAATATTAGAAATTACTGCAAATAAATTTTAGACATAAGTAATTAATTTAGTTTTTTGGCCATAACTTCAAAAATTATGATTGTAAATTGTAATGGTTCAAAATTTTCACATTATATTAAACTAGGTTAGATACAAGTCTGATACAAGTTCAAAATTAATACAATTATTGATTCAAGAGATTTTTATAAATTTTAAGCTAAGTATAGAAATTTGAAATTTTTGAAAAATAAAAAATTTTTGTAATTTTTGTTTGATAAAAATTTTATTTTCCAGAAAAATATTGAAAATTTAATACAAGGTTTCCCACATATAAATCCATAGTCTACTAAAAAATTCCTAAAATTGTATATCACAATTTTTTTTTTTTTTGGTTTGAAGTTGGAAAATTAGTTACAAATGTGACTTTTTGAAAAAATTTTTGTATCTCTCACAAATTTTGTGTTTAATATTTGAAAATTAAATATGTTACGTGAAATACAATTTGCCATGTGCATCAAAAAAAAATTTGTCCAATAGTTCTGAAAGTGTACACAAAAAGTATTGATAAAATGTTTTATTTTGATTATAACAATGAAATTGCACAATTAATTGTATCAAAAATTGTAACGACTATACATAAATAATTGTCCAAATGGTTTGAAATTTTCACATATTGTCTTAACTAATAATCTATTTACTTTTGGAATTTTGTATTAATTTTAAAATTATTTTTTCATTATTACAAAATTAAAATTCCAAACAATTTTAAACCTATTTTACTTTTTTTAATTATAGCAACCTAAAGTGATTCTAGATTTTTTATTACATATTACCCTTAATAACTTGAAATTTTTACACATTATCAAAAGTGTTTAATGAATTTGTACAAACATGAAATTTATAATAATCATAATCATAATTTAAGTTTTAATCAATTATAATCAATTTAACCCCCTTGACACAAATACAATTATTCTTTAAAATTTTGATTTATTTATGAATAGAAAATATATTACAAAATATACCATACATAATATGTATTTTTTGTTATTATATTATAATATGTTTTTAAATGTCTAAAGCTAAATATAAAATTTATTTTAGATTTTATTTTTTTTTCGCCCCACTTTCTTTTAAGAAACCCTGGATGTGCCACTTCCTATTGATTTATTTTAGAAAAGTCAACTCTGACCAGGCCCATAGGCTGTATCATACTATATATCATTCATTATGTAGGTATATGACCATGATCTTAGAACAACAGTGTGTAGGTATGACTTGACTTTTTTTGCTCAAATACTAATTTAGTTTCAGTCTTTGATAGTTTGTCGTCTGTACGTTTTCACAGCTAAAAGTTAATTATTTGTAAATAATTAACATTTACCAATAATTGTTAATATTCTACACACATTTATCCTATACATGCATGTATGTGTGTGCGTCGTGAGGTATGTATATTTGTTAATTGTTATTAACATATAATGCCTATATTTGGCGCATTAGCACACACACCAAATTCAATTTTGGAGGGTTTTAAGGTTATATAACTTTTTTTGTTAAAGAATTATGTAATAAGAAGTATTAAAAAAATAAAGAATAATACAAGATAATGATAAACGCTAATCTTTTACAAGTTTAAAAAGTTTATTTATGTTTATAATATACAATACCTAAACGGTTAAACTCAATATGATGTTGGTACCTATACTATGAAGATTGAAGATTTATTTATAGATTTTGAGCGTAGCGAGGTATATGTACCAATTGATATTACAATTATGTTTTTTTTTTCTATCTGCAAATTTTTTTTGAGTAGATAATATACTACACCGATCCACGACATACATCGTGTACACAAAAAATTGGTTCTAGATAAAAAAGAAGAATTTCAGGAGGGAATATTAAAAAATTTTTCTGAAGATCCACGAAGACTTGCACTGATGTAAAATAAAAAATATGCATAATGAATTTCTCTTTTTTTTTGTATCATAAGTTATAATTTATAAAAAATAACACGATTAAAATTTAAAAATACATAAGTAATTACACAAAACTCGTCTTGATTGGTTGCCCCCTGATGAAATTTTAAACTTCGCCCTTGCAACCTATTGTTTCATAAGATTTTAATAAATACAACTTTATAA
Source organism: Hormaphis cornu (assembly GCA_017140985.1). Classification (NCBI taxonomy): domain Eukaryota; kingdom Metazoa; phylum Arthropoda; class Insecta; order Hemiptera; family Hormaphididae; genus Hormaphis; species Hormaphis cornu. The sequence goes on from CM029359.1 coordinate 30,504,403, forward strand.
TTAATAGGAGGTAGGATATAATTTTATACTTATATTTTAATATTAAATTAAAAAGAAACTTATTTTTTAATTCCTAGATTTTTAAATAAAACTTGGCATAATGACTTTTTTAAATAAGAAATTATTTTACTTAGTCTTGACAACAAAACCCCGAGCAACGCCTGATAGGGACAGCTATTTATTATATATATATATTTAATAATTAATATACGACTAGCTGTCGGGTGAAATTCGCTGCCCGCACAACTCGCTTGCGGGTAAGATTCGCTTCGGGTAAATTTTGCTACTGGTACAACTTGCTTGCGGTTGAACCTTGCTGCCGTCACAACTCGCTTAAGGGTGAAACTCGCTTTGGAGTAGGTCACTTTTTAAAAAGTGAAAAGCATAGGTAGATATATCTTGCTGCTTTTGCTTTTGGCACCAAGCTTTTTGGCTTGGGTTTTCTAAAGATAATAATATTTTCTTCGGCAAAATTGTCGTTTAGTAAGTTAGTCTAATAAAGGTTTTTTTGTTCAATGTGTTATCATATTAAAAAATATAACCCGATTAGTAATATTGTTTGTGTGTAGTACCACAGAATAGATTAAATTGTAGAAAATGGTAGTACTTAGATGTTATCAATTTGTAACCAAAACAATTTTTAAAAACATAAACAAACAGATCTGATTCATTATTTGATCAGGATCGCAAAAACGAATTGCCCTTTTTATGAATAATATACAATATGCCTCCTATGATATACAGCGTATTTCCGCCTTTGGCGTCATTGGCGTTTGCTATCTAAAAGTCACAATCCGGCACATTTATAAATAATCAGTTATGACGGAATCGGTCTCGTCACAGTTAATGGAAAAAACACTTATAGTGACTATTTAACGTGTTCTCAGTTTAAAAAAATACCCCGATTTGTAAGATTTATGCTAATATTATACTATAATAATATAGACGTATAGCCCAGTGGAACCATAGACCAGTATACTTGTCTATGAGAGGAACACCTAAATAGCCCATGTGGAAGTGTGGAACTAAGGTTTTTACATTTTTACATTGACTTCATTGAGTTGATAGTGGAACCACAGATAACTTGAAAAGTTGGAACTAGTGGCTAGTAGGCGTTATCTCGGTGTTTCAAAACGGTGACGTATGTAGATAAACAAACGGAAAAAGCAAGTGAGCAACAACGGCCTCACACACCTTACAAGTTTCGTTAACACTTTTAATTTTTAATACTTTTTACAGTTTAACAAATTAACACTCAACATCTTACTATTTTACCGTGATTGCATTTGAAATGATTAAATCTACACGTATTTTCTATACACTTTAGTTAGCAGTACAACTGCGTTTCGGCCGAGACTTTCTTCTATCCTCATTCCTCAGTCTGTAGTCCTAGTCAGTCGTGCGGCCGACGTTGCCCTGTGCCTGTACGCATTCTGCGACCTTCGTGAAATTACGATGCAGATTACAGTCGGCTCTATCGTACCTATATATAGTTATTAGTTTTTAATTAGTTATTTTTTATTCAAATTTAATTCGTGCTTTTCGTAATTTAACTGATTAAGAAAATGTTTACATAATTACATTATACAATCAAATTTGTGTGGCTAACAATGTACCGTAAAAACTAAAAATTTTAAGTTTTGTTTTGTATTCTATTTGCGTTTTTCAATTCAGCGCTTGTTCTAAATAATATTTACTACTAAGATTTACCCATAAGTGTTTATCCATGATTGTTTGGCCATTGGTATCGACAAAAACGGAAACTGTCATGTTCAATGCTTAAGGTGCTGAGGCAACAAATTACCTCTCAAGACTCAAATACTACGATCATGTCCTCAGTCTCAATATTGGACACTTTATCCTTCACTATTCTCTTTGTGATATTCATTCCATTTCTCCTATTCTTCCTCGGGATTGTTTTGTTGGCATACATTGGGAAATCACTGGGCATACAGCGGATTTATGTCGAGTTCCTGTTAAAAGTGTTTGAGGTGAGTACCGTTAAAGATAGGTACTGGCAGAATTACATAATAATTAAAAAATGAGTTCTCTTGTAATTGTTATACTCCTATGTTGTTTTCCTTTTTTCCTGTGTATGTCCTCTCCCCATCTATTTGGTGTCGGTCACCCTTATCCTTGACTTTGGCTTGTTTCGATCTTCCACATCTTCTACCCACAAATCAGCAATCCTCTATTGTATTCTACTATCTCTTTTTTGGCATTCCTCTTCTTTCTTAACGTACATTTTTATAATCACTCTTACTGCTTATGTTTTATGTCTCATCATTACATGCCCATCTAACCATTTCAGTTACATATAGGTACTCCACCCATAAGTGAATAACCTGAAAATGTTTTGTTGCTGCACATTTGCAACCATCAGTCGTATGCATAAGTTATGGTTATTCTCTCATGGGCACAAGTATTAAGCAATATTTATCTTATTAGATAATAAATTTAAGGTAGTAGATATCTTTAAATTTGTTACATATGGCCTTGTAAAAACATTTTTGAACTGCCATTTACTATTAATTATTATTTATGGTTTTTAGGTCTATTATCTATATCTATAAATTTTACACGTAATAACAAACCAAATAATTTCCAAATCTTTAAGTTAGGTTTACATACAACACAATAGTTCTGAATTCCATACATTGGACAGATATATCTATATCTGGAATTCTGAACTGTTATGTTATATGTAAACCTAACTTAAAGATTTGGAAATTATTTGGTTTGTTATTACATGTAAAATTTATAAAAATCATTACATAAGCAATTCATACTATACTTGATTTTGACTTTGGTATTTTAATGCATAGATATATAAAATTAACACAAGTAGGTAGGTAGTTAGTACTGTTCTCATACATCATACATGGCACTTAAAAAAAAATAATAATAATAGCAAGTAATGGTATAGAGTAGACTATAGAGTATTAAGAAGTGCTTATGTCACTATTTTCAAAAATATTAGTTTAAAGCTAGCTCAGTGAATCAAATTATCTACTAAATTTTAAAATTCCTTGGTAAGCTAAAGAATAATCAAAATTTTTGATTTTTATCATGTTTGTACTCTACCAATTATATGTGCAATGATTTCAATTAGTTAATTTGAATAGTTTACAGAGGAGTTATTGTGAAAGAAAGCTACATTTTACAGTTCTACTTTGTCAATTTAGTATGTGAATAAAAATCATGTGAACTGGTAATCAAATTTCAAAGTGGTTTAACCATGTATTTTCGCCTTATACCTCAGTACATGAAAATATGTTAAAGTATTGATATTTTAGACTGAAAACTAGAGGTTTTTACATATAATCTGTAAAAAAATAAGGAAAATTTTCAATTATTGTATTCCTTAAATATCTTCTTAGCTGACAAAATGGTCAAATCAATTGAAATTTTTAACGCATTTATTACGAATGAATATTATGAAAATACATATTATGCATTTTTGCATTTCTAATAATGTAAAAAATTGTAAGTCAGTACTTAACTATTTTGAAGCAGTTATACATTTTGACTCTGAAAACCTCTAAAACATCCTTTATGTGTCATATCTACCACCACTTTTCACCCCGTTTTTCACAATGTTCAACATTTAAAAAAATAATATGCATGAAAAATCAGTACATTGTACTTAACTAAAATCAAAATTAATTTTTTTTTTTTTGTCAAAAATACCTACCTAACATAAAATAATGTTTGGAATCGCCTGCAACTTTAACATGAAGTGTACATGGATAAGTAAAATTTAAAAGTAAAGATTGATTTAAATTTCAAAATTAAAATAAAATTGTGAGTTAAATAATATTAAGAATAATATATAACTTTAAAAATTTCGAAAAATTGTAATTTTATGGTTTTTATTCTATAAAAATTTTAATTTTGTTGCCAAAATTTTAAATTGTTTTGTAAGTTGAAAATTTAGTTTAATTAGGTACTAAAAATTAACATAAATCATTAGTCACAATTTTTTTTTATAAATATTTAAACTTAATAAAATGATTAGGCCACTTTTTGCTTATGCTATATTGTGTTGATGCAACCACCTATGTCATTGACTAACCAGGAAAATTTAAAAAATGTTGCTAATAGTTGGTCACGTGTGTTTATACATACTATACATTAATACATTGAGGTTATATGTTAAGATATTGACACATATTGAATTTTAACCCCTTAGCCTTTGTGGACAGTTGCTCATTTCTGAAACTTACCGATTTAGCTTGGTGAATGTAATGTTAAGAATTACTTTGGATCTATGTTAACATGATTTGTACATACATTGGTTCTATACGTTGTATATTATTAACTTTATGAATAACTTCTTTACTTTATTCTAAACAGTTTATTGGTATAATAGTAATCCGAATAGTAATCTAATAGTTATGACTTTCGAGTAACTAAAAGTCTAATAATGTTAATACATATGTTTGTTTGTTGTGGTGTTTTATTTTAAAATAGAATGTTGAAGTGGCTAGTTGTAATATTTTTTTTGGATATTCATTGTAACTGATAATTATAATTATTTTTTATTAGTAATCACTAATCCCCAATAATAAAAAAGCCAGGATCACTCTAGGTTGCGTGGGTAGTTTAATGGAGTAGCAAATAAGCTTTGGGTTGGTCACTAGTTTAGAAGCTGTGGTTCTAACGCATTTTTTAATATCTGAAGATTGATGTATAATACGTCTTAGTAAAAACCAAATTTAACAATAGAAGTAGTCCCAAAATTACAAAAATCCACATTTTAGGGTATAAAGAATATTTATTTTAATAACGTGTGAAAATTTCAAACCATTTGGATCTTAATTTGAGGAGTTAATATGATTTTAGTATCAATTGCATATAGTGCGAGTAGTTTCATTGTTATAAGTCATAACAATGACAACTTAAAACCAAATTGCACCGTTTTTCAACACTTTTTTTGTACACGTTCAGAATCTATTTTGCAGATTATATTGAAATTTTTTTTATCAGATAGATAATTTTGTTTTACATAATGTAGTTTAATTTTAATTCTTAAATAACAAATTTGTGTGAGTTATGAATTTTTTTCTAAAAATAAGACAAAAGTATAACCAATTTTCGACCATTTTCCAACTTTTAAAGACCAAAAAAAAAATTGTGTACGGATTTTCATAATTTTTAGTAGCATATGCTATATACTATATACTTGTTGCTAACTTTGTTTTAAAGTTTTGTTGAAAATTAAATTTTTATCGAACAAAAACCACAAAAAAATTGACATTTTCAAAAATTTTAGAGTTCTATACTTAGCTCAAAAATTTTCAAAATCACTTGAAACTTAAACCAAATCTTTATTCTACAAATTTCAATATTGTGTAAAAGTTTTGCTAGTTCTGTCTATTATTTTGAAAATATGGCCAAAAAACTAAAATGATTATGTCAAAAAAATTGATTTTTAACGCCTTAGGTCAAATTTGACCTACTTTTTTGATTGTACCTTTTTTAATTGTAAACTTTAAAATTTGAGACCCCTCAAACTACAATAGAGTCCAAAGACCTTTCATTAGAAGTAAAACATTATTGTAAAAACAATACATTCTTTGCTGATGCTTAGAATCTTAAAAAACAGTTAACTAGTTCAATATCAGGTGACAATCAATGACACTATTTTAACAGTTTTTGTTATGAAATGATCTATTCAAATGATGTATTATATTATTATGTTAAACATTTATCCAAAATAAACAGTTTACTATTGTGAATAGTTCTTAAAAAATTCATTTTTTTTCAAGCAATATTATAATTTATAAAGGTTAAAGTACATTTTGCATTAGAGTGTTAATTTTTTTCTACTATCAAATGTCCAAAGGTCAGTAAAAGTATAATGTTCTTTAATTATTGTGTGTTAAACTGTGATGGTAATTTATAAAATTAATAACTTTTAAAATTTATAATTTATGTTTTTGTACTATGAACTTATATAGTATGTAGTTCTTTAAATACATTTTTCACAAAAAAGTTGTTTTATTAACCTTATATTTATAAAGAAACATGTTGATTCTATGTATCATGATTCTGGGGACGCTATAGAACATTTTTACGATTTATTTTGCATACTGCCCCAGTCATTATTGTGTAGCCTGTTATTAAATTTTTGGTCTTAGGGAGAATGGAGGGCTCCATTGTTATTGGATGTACCACAATTCTGGAGACCATATTACAAATGTTTACTATTTCTAGCTCAGAATTGTTCTACATACAAGACTGTCCTGGTTCTTATAGCGTCACCCTTTTTTTTATTTTTTGGTCTTGGGGGGAACAATGGAGCGCCATTGTTATTTAATCCTTATATATACAAAAGAACAGGCTGATTACCACAATTCTGGAGACACTATTGAACATTTTCACAATTTTTTTGACAGAGTTGTTTCAAATACTACTCCCCTGGTAGTTAAAGTGTAGCCCATTTTCGGTTTTTGGGGTTAGGAGAAAAAAGGAACCTCCCTTTATATTTTTAACTTTATTTTACTAATTCTGACAAACTAAACCCCGCGGGCAATGGCTGGTTGGGACAACTAGTTATTCATATAATAATTGAGTAATTATCTATTATTAAAATAAATAAATAAATAAATAAATAAACTTTAATTATTATTTTTAATATGGACTTTTATTTTTGTTCATTCACATTTTTATGTATATAAAATACATTCTTTCATTAAATCCTTATGTGAATAAATATTAAATTATATTTTATAATAGAAATCATAGACATGGTTATTTTTTTTATTTACATTTACAAATTTTTCACCTAAATATCTAACAATAAAATAAAAAATCATGTTTTGTTGTTAAATTTATAATATATAGGCTACAGAATAGCCTGTAATTGGACAGTAAGTACTGTATTATAAAAGAATAAAAATTAATTCAATTGTTTTATACCTTATCCATTTGGCATTTATCACAATTAGGGAAGTTAATTGTACTTGCATATTGTAGCTTAAAAAATAAAAAGAAGTAATGATCCAAGTTAGTGGTAGAGCAATAATTGCCATGCAAGCGACAGAGCTGGATTAATTTCCGTTCTGGTGGCACATTTTTTAGCTGTTTTTTGTGTTTCAACAATTCCAAGTATGGTGCTAAAATTTCATTTAATTTCATTTAAAAGTCCTAATTAAAACAATTTGATATTGTGTAATTTTCATTTTTGAAATGTAAATAAAAATAAAAACAATTTCAAATAACTAATGAAAAAAAAATTTCAAAATAATAACAATTTCAAGTTAAGGTCCATTACCTATCTGTAGAGGTGTTGTATGAAAAATTGAAAATATTGGAGTATCTTGTTCTACAACAAAAAAAAAACATAATTGAATAAATTTTTTGTCATGTCATTAAAAAATCATTTAGGACTACAAATTATGGTTTTTTCTTCTCATCCTTTAGGCTAGTAATTGTATTATATTACCTGCTATTTTATAAATTTTTTATATGTGAAATAATTTTTTGAAATTCGCTTTAGTTTTTAAGGGACATTAAAGTGTCTTAATTCTTAATCACTTTTTTGTTTCTTTGTAAATTTTTTTTAAAAAAATGTCAACTTCCATTTTGGGCTGGGTAATTCAAACAATTCTACATAAATTTTAATAATGTATGAGAATTTTAAAATAAATCAAATTTTATTATTTTACTAAATTTGTGTTTTAAAATTAAATATAACATTTTATGAAATAAAAATACCATGAATGTACTCAAAATAATGTGAGTGTCTGATGTAGTGTTGTAAAATGTATTTCTTGGTTTTTAGACAGTTTTGTTATAAATCCTTACATTAAGAAAGATTATTCCAATCAGAAATAAAAAAAATCAATTTTGAAAATAATATTGGTCTGATATAGATTTTATATCCTATATTTATTATATAAATAAATAAATATATTTATTATTTATAATTTATATATTAAATAAATAAATATGTTAGAGAAAATTGTTTATTTTATATACTTAATACTTTATTCAGTTTATTATTTTCTTCATTAATGTCTTTTAATGACCTTAACTATTTGTTCGGATAGCATAAATAACCTTCTATTTTATGTGTGTATGAATATTTAAAATTAGTATTAATTGGAATAAAATAAAAATAATAATAAGATATAATAATAATAACATTTTACAATAAAAAAATTATCATTTTATCATTATGTAAGTGAAAGGTTAATTAAAATATTATTGTTTATTAGCAGCATATATTTATCTATTTTTATACCTTATATCTTATATGTATTATTGTTCTATCATAAAAGTATATTTGAACGTTTTATGTTGGTTGTATAATAAAAGAACTTATTATATTTTATGTAAGGTTATTTTCTGAAAACTCAAGACTATGTCTTTTTAAAATGTTGAATGACTTTGATTAATATTAATGTATAATACATTCTAGTTATACTTAACAAATTATTTATGACAATATTTTGTAAGTATAGTGATAACAGAAAAACAAATTATGATTGTAAACGTTACAACTAATACATTCTTTTCTATGCTCAAAATCAACATAAATGTATTTATACAAATTTAAGTAAAATTTGTTTTATTTGCCTAAGCTAGCGTAACAAGCCCAAAAGAACAATATATGATGCAACCCTAGTACAATTAATAATGTATAAAAAATGGGAGATAAAAGACCATATTAACTAATTAAAGAAAAATATCAGTATTGTGATTTTTGTTATTATTATTATTTTTATTCTTATTACTGTTTTAAACTTAAATTTGTTTTTTAATTTTTAATTGAATCGATTTTATAATGATGTTTTTGTTTTGTGATTAATTTTTTGGGTAATAGAATATCTCCAATATTTCACATGAATTCAAACAAAGATAATATAATTATTAATTAGTCCAATATGGTAATTTATGTTTCTTAAACTTCTTAAAGTTTTATTTATTTTTTGAACTATGATCTAAAAATGAAAAATTCAACATTTTTCAAAATGCATCAAATTACTTGCAATTTTTAGACATTTTGAAAGTAGGTAATTTAATGTAGTTAGGTACACTTACGAAAAAATCATTACTGGTTTTGAGTAAAATGTATAGAACTTTAAAATTAATTTGTTGATGTTTACAGTTTTTTTCATAAAACTTTAATTTTCAAAAAATTCAATTTAAAAAAATTTTCATTTTTTAATATAGTCATAAGATGAGTATCATGTTTTCCTTAATACCACAATTTTGATCATTTTTTAGCTATAAACCTATAATACTTTATAAGTCAAAACTTTAATACAAGTTTGACATCAATATTATTTAATATGCTGCCAAAACATTTTGATAGCTGCTTAGTTTTTGTTATTAGACATTAATACATTCATACATCATTATTAGTTTGATATTTCCATTCTTTTTAGACTAAGTATAGCAAGAAATATATTGTTTTTACAGTTAAAAGAGTTTTATTTTTTGTGATAATTTTTCTGGTAGTAGGATAGGTTTAGTTGTATAATGTTATAGGTACTACATTAGGTTTTGAGGTCAAAATTAGGACCTATTTTATTTGAATCGTTTTTTTTAAATTTTGATTATTTTTTTGTTTTTTCCAAAATTGTAAAGTGAGATTTTTAAAATTGATTTGACTGACTTCAAATGTTAACACTTCATTTGAAAAAGTTAAAAAAATTTATGGTGCAAGTAGATCAAAATTTAACAAGTTATTATTAACTGATCATCAGAAATTTTAAATTTTGAAAAATGTAGGTTTTCAGAGATATTATTTTATAAAACCCTTAATTTTCACTTTAGAGTCTTGAAACTTAAGTATGATCTTAACAACAAGGTTGAAAAATTTTGAAAGCCGGTTCACATAATTTTGGTTTATATGAGTATTTTTATACAGTTATTTTAGAAATTTTTTTCAATGAAAAAAAATTTAGCATGATCTTCAAATGTTCTTTTGACATTTTCATGGTGAGGCTTAAAAATTTAGAAAAGTGTTACTTTAAATATAACACAAAAGTGTTAATTAAATATAATATAATTTATGTTATTATAGTGAAATATTATTAAAAACAATTATGTCAAAACTACATCTTATTCATTATTATTCCCTCCAAAGAGTGTTTTAAAAATTTCATTTTGTTATTTTTTGAGTTGGTAATACAAATTGAGTTTAAAATTATTCATATTTTATATTATCATAATTTGTATTATAATTATTACGCTAAAGCCTAAAGTTATACCTACTAATAATACAGCTTACAAACCAGTAACCCACCCAAAACGTAGTTGCTATTCCGTCAAACAACCCTTGCAACCTTTACTGATTCCGAATTTAAATTCTGAGCAACATCAAGGAAGCTATTGATTTTGCAATGATACCAATTGAAAAGCTAGAATCACGTGTTCTAAATTCCCTTGGTAATTCTTGTTTGGTGTTGACATGTTTTGTCTACTGTTTTGTGGATTATTTATTGGATTATGTAAATTGTATATAGGTTTTTCAATATGTATGGGACCTTGCATTTTTTCTCAGCTTACTAAAAAAAACCTTTTCTAAGCTAAAACCTAAAACCCTAAGCTGCCGTTCAATGTTATGCCATTCCAACTGGCCTCTCGCTTTAAAGTCAAAATCAAACAATATAATTTATACCTACTAGTTTGGAATGGTGTTTTTTTCCTGGACGTATTAAGTTTCACAGTTTGCTCTGAATTGTTTTTTTGAGGATATTAAATAATAAGTACAAACCACAACATCCAAATCAGTGACCCACTCAAAGTGTAGTAACTACTTTGTCAAACTACCCACGTGGCCTTTACTGATTCCGTCTTTTTTTTATATATTATGTATTATGTGTTTTTTAGTACATTTTAATTCAAAATTACTAGAATCATTAGAAAATTAAAAAGTATAGGCGTTGGTGTTTCTTTTAAAATTAAAGATGTACCCTTATTGTTATTATAGTTTAAATTAGTAGGTATGACTCCTACTATATGTAATTAAAAATTTGAGATAATTATTAGTTTTTTATTTAATTAATTTTTATAATTTTAGTATGGAAGAGAAAATCTAGAAAAACAATCAAAAAAAAAAGTGAAAAGAATTGAAGAAACTGACAGTGAAACGGATGATGTTGATGAATTGAATTTAGTGACAGAAGTTAACGCAGAAACTACATTACAGTCAGTACCAATAAACACTAATGGATCAATTTCTCGTAGTCACTCAACCCATAGTTTGTCTAATGGTAATGTGGACAAAAAAATACAAAATGGAGCGCCCCCTTTAATAAGCAGACAAGACCTAATCTTAGTTCCAGATCCTGATCAAAATTATAATGGCAATAATAATGTTAAATCAGAAGGAGTAAGTAGTTTTTAATATATGTTTTTTTACGATATAGTTGACTCAGACTGTAATCTTGAGCAACACGTTGATGAAATTTTAAAGATATTATTTAGATTTAGTTTGAATTTAGACAAATTTATGAAAAAAACTATTTAAAGTACACCTAACTGGTGATAGATGTCCACAAAAATCATAGTTTGTGGACTGATACCATAATGTTTTAATAAAAATACATAGATCGTGTACCTGTTTTTTCATATGTAATTTTTATGTTGAGTGTTACCTGTGTATGTTAACTAAAATCAGAGATAGCAGAAAATGTTATTATGAGTGGATTATTATTGATAAAGAAAGTTTTTAGATTGAAATTTAGTACCAGAGTTAAAAAGTTATTTTTAATGAAAGATTTTTTCTTAACACTTATAAAAGTATTAATTGCCATCACAATTAACAAGGGAACAATTTCACAGTTTTTCCATTCTTAAAATTGAAAACAAAATTTATTGAAATATTCAATATAAGTCATTATGTATTCATAATGAATTTACTTTTAAAAATAAGTTATGATTATGATTTTTTATAAAATACATTTATATATATATATATATATGTTACACATAAAATATACCCATACATAGATTTATTTTTTTCCATCATAATAATGATTATCTTAAAATAAAAATCAGTGTGAATTAAAAATTTAAAAACATAATACTCTAGACTAAGTACATTTTGTTATTTAAAATATATATATATATTTATCTCTATGTTAGACTATGTAAGACTTATATTGCTTATATATAATATATATATTATATGTGTGTGTGTGTGTGTGTGTGTGTGTGTGTGTGTGTGTGTGTGTGTATGTGTGTGTATTTTGTGTGTATTACTAATATATATATGTATGTATTTTATAAAAAATATTTTAGAGTATTAACCATATATTTTAACGTTAACGTTAACAAAATGAACATTTTGGAAAATTTGTACTGATAACTTCATGTTTAATCTTTAATGTTTTTAAACATATTTTGAAAGTAGTTATTTACAATACTATTGATATAAATGTTTATATTTTTAATTTAATATACTTAGGTTATAATGGAGTTAATAATTTTACAATCAAACAAAAAAACAATATAGCAGAAAATATTCTATTTTTTTTTTTAGTTTGTCATTTTTAATATGTGAACATTATTTTAGTTACACTTCACTTTCACACTATTACACAACTTATTAGGTATTCTTTACTTCTTAAACATTAATAAAAATTTATTTTTTTTTATTAATTAGCCTTTATGAAAGAAAAATTTGGCTCAACAATTAAAGTTTCTTACATCTAAGCAAAATAAAATAAACAATATGAGTACAATATTAACGAGTTATGTATAAGAGAATTAATAATAATTAGAATAATATAAAAATGTATCCATTCAATGGAGCCATTAAGTAGGTACACATTGTGATACTAACATTTTGTGTCTGGAATATGTTATATACTACTACTACTACTACTACTACTATATACAACTATTTGAATATTTTAAGATTAGAAACAAGTATCAATATATATATTTTTATATTTATACTAACATTATATGAATTAACATATGACTGTGTTATGAAACATTCACTTTATTCATGTATAAACATATTTTGATAACAATGTTACCATTCTCAGTAAGTAGTCACAAACACAACATAAACTGTTTGTAATTTCCTAATTCCTGTACAATACTTAACAAATTGTGTATGAGTGGTTTAATCAATAAAACCTACCTACATTATAAATATAAATACAAATATTGTCTATGTGTACAATTTAAATATTTTAGCTTCGATGCGAAGCTGAGAAGGTATTAATTTTTAAATGATGTGTTTTTTTATTTTATTTTTTTTTTTTTGTGTCTGTCGCCGGTTTTTCTCAGCTGTGACTGGACCGATTTTGATGATTGATACGTCAAAAGATCACAAATCGTATCTAGTCGGCAACATTAACTTCTTGAGCCTTCATATTCCCCTCGTCCGCTGTAAGAGGGGAAAGTGTCCAAAAAAATTTTGACTTTTGAAATCGGGAAATTTCGACATTTTCCATGATTTTTCGGATAAAAATAGCCATAACTTCTCGAAAAATGATCAAATTAAAATAATTTTTTTTTTTTTAGATGCGCTAGACTATAACCTTTTTTTTAGTGTACTGTTTATATAAATTTGACTTTTAATGGCTCCACAACAAAGTTTTGAAAGTTCGACTTTTTTTCAAAAAAATATTTTTTTCAACTCAACTTTTGAAAATGTTTCGGAAAGTCTGACACCTTCTCACATAGCTTAAATTAAAGCTTATGTGATGTACTTTCATTTGAAAAAAAAAATAGAGGGACCACGACATGTCTTCATGGTGAAAATTGCTGCCGTATCCGAAAAAATGCAATTTTTGCGTAAAAATTTTTGATTTTCGATTTTGAAATTTTAACTTAAAAATGCTATAACTTTTTGAAAAATGTATAAATCAGTACGATTTTTTCGACACAAATGCTATGTATGTTTATCTTTCATTCGATATACTTTTTTTGATAGTCTGAGCTTTTGCCTTAATATAGGGGGGTTCAAAACTTGGAAATAGCTTATGAAATAAAATTTTTTTTCAACATAACTTTTGAAAACGTTCCGGAAAGTCTGACACTTTTATACATAGTTTAAATTAAAGCTTATGTGAAGTACTTTCTTTTGAAAAAAAAATTGAGAGACCACGACTTATCTTCATGGTGAAAATGAACTTTAAAGTTAAAAAATGTAAAAACCATTTTTATTCAAAATCGTAAAATTTCTTATATATTTAAAATTAAAACTTCATTATAACGACATAACTTTTCGTAATTTTAATGAGTCAATAAAAAATTCTCCAACTCAAGGGGTTAGGGGTAGGCCCGTATCCAGATATTTTTTTCGGGGGGAGCTTCAGACTTTTATCGATCCGGGGAGGGGGGGGGGGGTACCGTAAAAAATATAAAAACAACCTGTTCCTTTAGCACTAGCAATTCAGGCTGAATTGTTAGTGTTTGAATTTAACACAATGTAATTTAAATCAATTTAATCTGAATAATACAATAGTACATGTAGAAGTATTATTTTTAACATAATATGTAAAAAGGTGATAAAGGTGGGGAAGTAGCTCCCACTTCAAACACATTATTTAATGAAATTTGTCCTTATTAATAAATATTAATCTAAAAATTTAACATTATCTACAGATTTGCATCGAAGCGTTTTTTACGATAGTGATTTTAATCACTGTCAGATATCACTACTATACCCCATCACTACTATGCCCCGACAAGACTGCACACTCCACTCGACTGTGCTACCGTTTTTTTTTTTATATTATATACATTTCCTGGAGTATGGTATTATTATTTTTTATGAAACATTTCTAATAATATACTTATTATGTGTATTTTAATATTTCAAGTATATGTTTGATGAAAATAACTAAAAATTAAAATATTATAAATTACAAAATTTGTAAAAGATTAATTATCTTTGATGATGTTGTTATTTAGGGTAAACAAATATTACAAAGAACACGATCATTTAATACATTAAAAAGAGAATTTGAACTTTCTGATGTACTTGATTATGTGAAAACTGGTGTAGAAGCAATCATTGAAGATCAAGTTACTTCAAGATTTGAAGCTGAAGAACTCAAGGTAAACATATGTATTGGACATAATAACATAAGTATAAATTATTATACTGTATATATGACTAAGCTTTGTATGCATTTTTTTATATTTTTTTTTAGTTTTTTATGTATTTCTACAAATTTGAAGTTATCGTTCTGTATGCTGAAGTGTATATTTTTTAGTTTCCTCTTGATAGTTCTTGTAATTCTGTGATTTTTGTGGCTTAGTAACGTATGTAGAAACTATTTTCACCATGGGCTGATTCTAACTTAGCCATTAACCCAAATGTAAGATATCTGGAGCCTTTTTTTGTAATTTTACATAATCTAAACTTTAAAACTAAAATTAATAATTTTAAAATGTATTTGAGGTCCTAAAATTTTTCATGAAACCTAATGTTTCACTTTGACTATAGTCTAAACTCTAAACTTTAGATGGCCCTTTCTTTATATACACCTCTGATATGGTTTTTTCTATTTCATATTTATTCTATTTATTCATATTTATATTAGTTAGGAGTTGTTAAAATTATTTGAGACATTTTATTAATAAACTTTTGTATAATTTTTATTGACAAAAACTATGTTTTCAGTGTGTATGCAAATGTCAGTACAAGTGTTAAAAAAAATAAATTCTTTCCATACACTTTATGAAGAACCTGTATAATTTGTTTATATCTGTCTATCATTAATATTTTATTAAAATGTTATTAATAATTACATTATATCATCTACCATTCCTCCATAATATTGTAATTTTTGTATTTTTGATTATTACGAGAGACATAAAAAAAAATAAGATTCCTTTCTTTATAAATTTGACTATGAACAATGTAGACAATGTTCAATTGTAGAGAAATGTAATTTAAGGTATTGTGGTACGGCTGTTTTGGAAATTAAAACTTAAGCGTCAGAAGAAAGTAATGTACTTTGGATAATCTACTATCACTCAACTTGCCTCTAGTTAAAACTATTTGGCATCAGTCTGTATTTTTTTTAGTGACTATAAAAAAATGAATCAGCAGTAAAAGCACATCATAAATGACAGAAAATTGCTATGCTCATCATCATGGATATTTTCCCTGTCTTTGGCACTCATACAAGTAGTCATCAGAATTTGAACAAACATGATTTCACTATTACATAACTTCTGATTTCTTCTGTCAATATTTATAATTTTTTTTAGAATCAGTGATATTTGGTTTTCTACTGACACTTATATAGAATTTCTCATGACCACAATTGTAAGTATTATCTCTACACCTTGAAATAAAATTTGTGAGAAATACTGCTCATGATTAACTTAATATTGGGCAATTACTTAATTTTTTTACTACATATTCTAAAATTTTATTACATTTACTACAATATTAATAGTAGTAGGGCAACTTATTTTTGTTCATTTCTAATAATAACATGCGTGTATTTTATTTAATGTTTATTTATTTTTTTTTTTGTATTTATAAGAACTTATAAATTAAAATATGCTATTAAATTTTTAGTCCTGGAACTTGTTAACAAGAACAAATAGACATTATGAATTCATCAATTGGAAAATAACAGTGATTTGGATTATTGGATTTATTGTAAGATATACATTTTTGTTGCCATTGCGTGTGTTTATTTGTTTTTTTGGGGTAAGTTTTTAATTGTATTGTACTGTGTAATAGTTTTGTATTTAGAGCATAAAGAACACCTTTATTTTTTGTTTATTATTATTAAATTTCATGGTAGTTTATCAATGCTGAATAGCGTAAACAAATTTTAAGATAAAATTTTATTCCTAAGTTGTTGTTTTATAATATTTCTTTAGGTACTTTATTTTTAATAAATTAGTATGGGTTAAACGTTCTCAACTTTTTTCTTGCACATTACTTTTAGTTTGCTCAAAGTAGGTGGTGACATATGACATTAGAATTAGTTTTAATTATTTGCAACTAAAAATAATAATTTTATGCTGATATTATTACAATATTTTTTGTAATATATTATGGTATTACGTAGTAATGGATAAATGTGTCTTGACACTGGTTGAGAACCATAGTAATTTTTAATATGCACTTATATTATTTAAAATTGCAACAGCTGCTAGTAATTTTTATCAAATTGAATTTTAATAATTATTAGTTGAGTTACATTTTGTTTAATCTATGATTAAAATTAGACACACTCCAAAAATTAGTCAGTCAGTATGACCATTATAAATGTATGAGGTATGATGGATTATACCTCATGCATACCATCATAATGCAACATAATATACATTTAAATTTTTAATGGAACTGATTATAACTTTAAAATATAATTTGCTAAAAACAAAATTATATTTATTTGCTTACAAAGTGCTTTGTATCATTCCGTCTACAGGTTATGTTGTTTAGTTTAACAATGTGTATTATTTGGTTGACCATAAAAGATGAATCAATACAGAAGTCATTGATATATAATATTTTGCAATACATTTTTGTCTTATTTCAATATGCTATGACAATGGTTATAAATGTCCATAACCCACAATGGATTCCAAGAACAAATGGAATTTGTGTAGCCAATCATACGTCACCAATTGATATTCCTATTCTGTTTGCCCACAATAGTTACATTTTGGTAATTTGATGTATATGGTGTTTGTCTGTATTATTAGAAAAGAACATACAATTTTTAGAATTGTCAAGTACTCAATTTTAAAAACTGTTTATTTTTCTGCACTATTTCATTGAATACAGCAATATTTTTCTTGTTCCTTTTTTTCTTAACTTGGAGTAAGCAACATTATTGGATATATAATAACTTGTTTTGATTTCAGCCAAATAGTAACTTTACTTTTACTTTATATTCGGCTACTGCCTACTTATTTGTTTTTATACAAAAGTATTCAATATTTATTTTAAATTTTTAATGAAGTGTTGTATTAATTAAATTTTATTTGACACAGATGTTGCTTTTTCCATATTTGTACACATTTTTTTCCCCGCACAACTCTTCTGCAAAGCACAAGCAGTGCATTAATAAAAGCCTTGTTTCTATAAGTCGGCCACTGAGAGAGCGCTACTCCTTGGCTCATCCAAATGAATGAGCTCCGCGGTTTTGTACCCATTTTTCTCCCACTCTATTACCTATTCGCCGCCCAAAATACTCCCACTTGCAACTTGCGACCGTGGCTATGTTTTGGCCGCAACGGTAGTGCCATTGGTGACGGCGGCTAGCAAAATGGGAGGTTTGGTGGTGGGAATGCGCGAGAACAGACAAGATTTGGGCAACCCTCAGTAGCGGTCTCTCAGTGCCCCGACTATAGTTCGTAATTCTTACTTACCCACGTATATATAAAAAAAAGAAAAAGCTAGATGGCTAACATCATCAATAGTTGATAATATGAGAGAGAATAGACTGTGATGGTTTGGACAAACTAAAGCAGTAAGAGCGGTTTTCAAATTAACACTGTAGGGAAAAGAGGTAGAGAAAAACCGATTAAGAGATGGATGAAAACAATAATTGAAAAGAATATTTGGCTTGTTAATGTGGCGTAGGGAATGTAAACGATCATGATAAGTAAAGGGATAGGACAATGGTGGCCGACCCCATATAGTTTGGAGGAAGGTGAAGAAAAAGTGGAAGATTATTTAAATTTTCTTAAAAAATATTAATGAGTTATATAGTATGGTTGTAATAAACCGTAGGATTAGTCAGTCATTAGTAGTAAATTCAATAAATTTAACTAATACATTTACATTTACATTTTTTTTTAAACTATAGTATTTTTCTTTGTTTCCCAGAAGATGATTTTCAAAGTAAATGATAAAAAAAATTTAAGAACTAAAATGTTTATAGATTGATTGCATTGAGTTTGAGTCGTTTTGTTTGTTTAATTTTTCTCATTTTTAGAATTGTTTTTTTTTTTAACTGACCTTAGTCTGCCTGCTAACAAACTCTTATTTTAAGGTATTTTACATTACTTTTTTTTTATTTGTAAGTTATAATATTTTTAAAATTTAAAACTAATTGTTAATGAATATGAAATCTTTCAATTAATTTTTAAAATGTTGCCTATACTTATGACTCATCACCTATAATATTCTGTACACATACTAGTAAACAAACATTTGATGTAATTTTGTTTTTAAGTACTTTTGTTTAATATTTACCATTTTATGATGCTACCATCTAATTCATAACAAATAAATAATAAGTAAATTTGTACTTATCTGTTTAATTGATTTTAGTAGTTGCATAGTTTGTAAATTATTTATTTTTATATGAGTTACATAATTTTAATTTTATTATAATCATAATACTTTTATAAAATATTGTATTTATAATTTTGGTCTATTTATTTGAAACCATTTGTAAATTATTTAAAACATATATCTAATCACTGCTAAATTGTTAAATTGTTATTTGATAATATCTCATTACCTAAAATTCATAATAAATTATATAGACTAGTTTTTCATAGAATCTCTTAGGATGTGCTTAGAACCCCTATTTATTGAATCAATTTAATGATAATATTATTTTTACAAATACTTATTAATATGTTTATCTAATTACTTTAGAGCCCCCTATTTGTGAACGCAGTGTATGCCTATAAAATTCATTCTTTTGATAATCTAGTAAAAATAAAACTAAATAATGTGTACTTATTGATTATCTTTATTTTAAATAGTTGTTCTCTTTATTTAATAATGTTATAGACTCCAAGCATAACAAATCATGTATTGCAATTATAATAGTACTTTTGTTACTGAATCATGTGTATTAAAATTGTAAAATTGCTCCAATCCTATCATTTTTCTTATAATTCTCCCGAGGATAATAAGACCAAAATGGTAAATTATTTGAAGTATTTTTTTAAAATTTTCTTTAGGCTATACAAGCTTAACAATATATTTTCCTATTTGTGATTAAAAATGTCAAAAATTGATAAACACGATTTTTGTTTATAGTTGTATAGTTTTAACAATATTATTAGTATAATATAAAAACTTTTATTTATTTTTTTGGTTAGAAAATGGTTCAAATTAATTTTTATTGCTAGAATGAATGAGTCACACAAATGTCAAACAAATTCTATCATTTTAAGCTAAAACTTACTTAATTTTAAAACCTTTTGCAGGTCTTATTTAATAAAACATGTAATTTGAAGAACAATATGTGTATGATTTTTAGTTCTTAAAAAATAAATTTTTCATTTCGTAGTTTGAGGTTTCCCTCTAGCAAGTTGACTGCCACGTGTAAATTTTTTTGTACACGAACAAATCTCCATACTTGTATATGAAAGTATTTTTATACTGTCCAACAAATTTTAAGCGATAACTTGCAAAAACTTCTATTTTATAATTTTGTTTTTTTGTTTATTATTTACTAAGCATTTTCTAGTTAATATATTAAAAATTAATGCTGTGTCAGATAAATGTCAGATAATTTGAACTCTTCAAAATGTCTACTTTAGATCAATCGCGTCAGATTTTCGATTTTATCTTTTGAATTTTTCAAATAAAATGCAAAACAAAATTTGAAAAAATCGAAAATTTGACTCGATCAATCCAAAGTAGACATCTTGAAGAGTTCAAATCATTTTACAGATTCCTTATTACATCAATAGATTGATTGTTATGTTGGAACTAGAAACCATCCAAATCCCTATTATTTACTTTCCACAGATAGAGAAAGAAAATCGAGGTGTGGAGGCACTTAATTGACCAATTTATATACATATTATGTGCTGCTAATAACTAGTATACATTGAAATTTATTTTCCTATATGTGGTTAAAATATTTTGATTATTGGTTCATTTTTGTTTTTATACATTATTATTTCATTATTTTCAATTTCTTTTAGATTTAAAGTGTAGCCATAAATGTATGATTTTTTTACCACTATGCAATCACAATAACTTCTTCAATCATGCTCTAATTTTTACACTCATACTTGGTTTCTGATACCTCTACTTTGTCGCACGGAACTTGACTGGACTTAGATTTGAGAGTTCAAAATTGAAAAAGTTACATTTTCAGGCTAAATTTAAAACTTTGAAATTTTAATAAGTTTGACTCACTAAGCTTGCTCAGAACTGTTTTTCTTGTACATTTGATACGAAACGTCAAACTATATCTTTCAAACACTGACATATTACTTTCTCAGCTCCTTACTTTTTTTCTATGATTTAATGTGAATTGTTAATTAGTTTTTACCTTATTCCTTTCTACTAAATTATTTATTCTTTACTTTTGTGTGGTAGAATGTTCTTAAACAATAAATTGTGTTTTGACAATTGACTAATTAGTAGTTTTGATAAATAATAGTGTCATATTATTATAGTATGATGTTATGCTGTTAGTGTTAAATAGACAATAAATAAATCAATAGAAAGTAAGACAATTATGTTGAAAAAATACTTTACATAATCAGACTAAAGTATTATAATATATACGTTTATATTAATTTATTAAAGAATTAAAAATAAACAAATAGTTTTATAATATGTTTTAAGTGTACCAAAAAGTTTATAGCTTGTAACACAAAAAATGGCCACTGTACCCCGTGATCCGGTTCCATTACCTCAATCACAAATAGGGGCCATTTTTTTGTGTAACAGACTAAGTGTTTGCTTGTGTGTTAATTTATTTTATTATTTATCATAAATATTTTTGTATTAATAGGTCATGTGGCTGTGGATTTGCACATTAATTGTTGGTTTTATACCAGATAGTTTGGGTAAACGTTGGCTCAACCAAAATGTATCCATTATGTGTTTTCAAGTTTTAGCAGCTTCACTATCTTCAGTTATTACATATCATAATCGCCAGAATCTACCAAAGCGAGGCATTTGTGTTGCCAATCATACATCTCCCGTTGATGTACTAATGTTAGCATGTGATAACCCCTATGCGTTGGTGCGTTAATAACATGCACTATCATTGTCATAATGCAAAAACTTATACATGTAGTTTATCCAATAACATTTGGTTTTAGAAGCACACTTTATTAAAAACACACATTTAGTAATACAAAATAATATACTTAACGTTCATCATACATAACATTTTATATTCACTTAATTGCAAAGTTTTGGATAAACTACTATAATATTTTTTTACAATGTTCATAAAATCAGCTTAATTCTGTAATTATTATAATTTTGTATTAACACTAGATTGGACAACGTCATGGTGGATTTTTGGGAATCCTTCAAAGAGCATTGGCCAGAGCTTCACCTCATTTATGGTTTGAAAGATCGGAAGCCAAGGACAGAGAAATTGTTGCAATGAGGTAGTTTCTATATTATTTAAATTGTTGAAAAGTTATACTTATGAACACTTTTAATGGAATATTATGTTTTTAATTGTTTTGTATTTTACAACGTGTGTAATGTGAATACTTAAATATGAAACTTCTAAGCATAAATCTGGTTAAGTTATTCATTTTTAAGTAAAGTTGTTCATTTTACCTAAAGCAATTTGAATTCCAACTTGTAAATTTATAATTAATCTAAATGTAATAAATAATTATTTTTCTTCACCTTCTTCCAACTATTTGTCCTACCCCTCCACTTATCACAATCATTCTCATCCCTTACACACATTAACAACACTCGTATCTTTTTTAATAATTTCCATCCATCTCTTCTTCGGTTTTCCTCTACCTTTTTTTCCTTAAACATATCAAATTACACTAATATTTAAGTTAAACCATAGACTGAACTTACTGAATTATAGCAATGAATTTATTGATTTAATATAGATTTTTATTTTTTGGTGTGAACAATACAATTGAAGATGTTCTGATTTTTACTTAAGTACTTTTACTCGAGTAAATAATATTGTTCCGGTAATACCAACTAAACTTAATTTAAAATGTCTGGTATTTTGAAAGTTTTGATAAAAAAAACTCCAAAAAAAAAATACTAAAAATAATTTTATCAGAAATTCCTATGCTATAACTTTTCAAAAAATTATATACATGTACACTTATTATTAATATGTGTATACATATGTTGTATACATCTCAAACAATTTTGAATCAAATATAAAACTTAAATGTTTTAAACCTTTGTTTTTTCACATTTGTTTTGTACAAATTTAAAACTTTAATTTTCTCTTATAAAACTGTAAGTTTTACTATAGAGTGACTCAAAACAAAGGTACATTTTTCAAACTACTGAATCTTCTTTTATTTTATTTATTACATACAACTTTTGTTGTTATATGTCCGTTTTATAATGTTGAATATAACAGCAGCATATGATAGATATGATGTATTAATTAGACTCTAGATGGCACTCGCAAACTTTTTAGTATCAAAAATAGTACGCATCTTTTTTTGTGTTTAGTTGTTTTTCATAAATGTTTTTTTTAATTTCGACTATATTTGTTGACATAAATCTAGTATTAGATATCCTAAAATTTTATAAAAGAAGTGTTACATGAAGTTTGTTTGTTATGAAATTTTCAGACTTCGAGAACATGTATCAAATCCAGTAAATCCTCCAATTTTAGTATTCCCTGAAGGAACGTGTATAAACAATACATCAGTTATGCAATTCAAAAAAGGAAGTTTTGAAGTTGGAAGTGTCATTTATCCTGTGGCTATTAAGGTTGGTATTTAAAATTTATTTATTAAGTATGTATACAAAATTAAACAGATTGGTTGTTTTAGTATGATCCAAGATTTGGAGATGCGTTTTGGAACAGTAGTAAATATTCGATGCTTCAACATTTGTATTTAATGATGACATCTTGGGCTATTGTTTGTGATGTATGGTATTTACCTCCAATGTACCAAAATGAAAACGAATCCGGTGCTGATTTTGCAAACCGAGTAAAACGAGTTATTGCTGATCAAGGAGGTCTTGTTGACCTAGTATGGTAAGATAAGTGAAAGATTTTTGTTGTTAATGTGTATAATTTTTACGCCAAAAGTGTGTTTTAAGTGTTTCACAGTGTGTGTACTTGAACACAATAGAAAAACAGTTAACATGAGCTCTGAAAATGGGGTTCCAAATACCGCTTGTCATACACCATAAATACATAGAAAGTAAAAAAAAAAAACTGAGAACTATGTAATGAAAGTTTTAATTAGTTCATGACAGTAAGAACTTTTTTCTTTTTTTACTAAACTGTGTAGTGTACACAATACACATTCTCACAACTTTATTATTGTCTTATTTAAAATAAATCAGTTTTTTTTTTTTTTTTTCAAATGATATTGTTTAGACAGTCATCTACATTCTCTATAACTGTTTTTTGCCTTGTCCAAATTTAGAACTGAAATTGCAATTTTTTTTGCAATGGTTCAATTTTGTTAAAATACCATATTATATAAACTATATAAATAAAAACTAGTATATGTATGTATCTATTGTGAAATGTATGTATATATCAAATATCAACATACCTGTTTTAAATTATTTTTTAAACACATCAACATTTTTATAGGGATGGTCAACTTAAACGTTATAAACCAAAGAAAGAATGGAAAGAAAGACAACAAGAAGAATTCAGTAAACGATTAAAAGTTGAATAGCATAAGTTCATATCATTTTTGTGTCATACATAATGATTATGAAACAAGTAACAACGAAGATTAGAATCATGTAACTACGTCATGACAAAAATGAATTGACCATTTTATAAGAACAAAACCTAGTCGTACAGAAAATCAACATTTTTTGTTGGATATTTATTTTAGATTTTTATAATCAAGTAGATATTAATTAAATAATTTCATACTTTAGTGGAGTGTAAAATGTATGTCAATAGCATTTGATATTATATGTGGATATTGTCTGTGATCTATGTAAACCTTTAATTAGGACTAATTATTATTATTATTATTAAAATTATCTTATACTTGAATATTGATAATATTGAATTTTTTTTACTCCTATAGCTTCCAATTTTTTTCATTTAATTGCTACAATTATTTTTTTAATTTTGTATGTGTTAATTGCAACATTAATTTAGTTAGTTCCTTATTTGGTTTGTTGTTATAAATTATAAAATATATGTAAACATGTACCAGTTAATTTTGTTTTATTAATTACCACTTTAATAATTGTTTTTATTTATTCAAATAAATTAAATGGTTTTATTTAAATATAAAGTATATAAGTGTTATTTAATTTATTAATGATTTTTATTTTTGTAAATTTCTTAGTATTTTACAATATATAACTAAAATTATTTTGTTTATGCATATCAATATAATATAAAACTGTGTTGGCTATTATAATTTTACATAAGGACTTAAAAAGGACTTAATGATAGGAAAATTAAAACTTAATAGTTCCATTTTCATTTTGGTTATCAGTAAAGCATAACTTTTAAGCATGTTTTATTCTTTTATTTTTTTTAAGTTGTGTAGGTTTAGAGTGAAAATATAATAAAAATAAATAATAGTTTTATTTTGGTCTTGATTAATAAATAATATTAAACAATGCAATGCTTTAAACTTAACTTTATTGTCACTTAAATGCATACTATTTGTTTTATTTAAATGCTGAAGAATCCAGTATACAGTGAATTAGTCTGAAGAGTTTTAGTTTCATTATTTCATTTTTTTAAACTAAGTTGTGTAGGTTTAGAGTTAAAATATAATAAAAATAAATAATAGTTTTATTTTGGTCTCGATTAATAAACAATACAATACTTTAAACTTAATTTTATTGTCACTTAAATGCATATAATTTGTTTTATTTAAATGCAAAAGAATCCAATATACAGTGGATTAGTCTGAAGAGTTTTAGTAATTGAAACATGTTCATATGTTAATTTTGATCTCTGTTTCAAACAACTCTCTATATTTTTTTTTTTAGCTTTGGTGCAAAGCTGTATTAATAAGCTTTGCACCAAATATACTATAATTAAATATACAAATATACCAAATAATACTTTATTATTAATAAAATATATATATGGAGTATTGCCTTATATGGCCTTGAAACCTGGACAATCAGTGCAATAGAGAAAAGAAAACTAGAGGCCTTCGAAATGTGGTGTTATCGTAAAATGTTAAAAGTTGGAAGAACTAAAATGATAGGACATCTACTATGCAATGAGAGTCTAACAAAAACGTTATAGAAGGCGACGTTGAAGGCCATATAGGAAGAGGAAGACCAAGGATAGAGTATATGAAGCAAATAATAAGTGACATGGGGAAGAATAGTTATAAAGAACTAAAGGAATTGAGTAATGGTAGGGAAGCATGGAGAACTGCAGCAAACCAATCTAAGGATTGAAGACTGGAAGAAGAAGAACAAATTAATTAAAATTTTATGTAACAAAATTCTATCCAAATATAATGTGTGATACAGAACATTTTAGTTTTAAAAAATTGTAGTGCCAAAGCCCAAAAGGCGTTTCATGTGAGAATTTCATGCCAATATGTCTGGAATGAATTTGTATGAAAATTTTGCACTAAATTAAGTGGCGATGTGTTTTTTTTTTTTGACACTGTAAATTTGTGAAGATACCTTTTAAAATAGATTACAAGGAGTAAGATAAAAATATGTTTAGGGCAGTCAGAAATAAAACATGAGTATACTGGACAAATTAATTAAAAAAGATTTTTTTGTAATCCAAAATACTTGAAACTTTCACTAAATCTTTTTATTGGTTTCTAATGTGGGTAATTGCAAGTATGGTAAAAATTTCAAATCATAGAAAATACTTTTGGGCCACAAATAAAAGTTGATACATTTTAATAACAAAATAATAAATTATTGTTTTATAAATTATTAAATAATTTATAATTTTAAGCATTATACAATATCACAATCAATAAAAGAAGAAATTTCAAAGATTTTTTAATACATGAGTTGTCTTCTTCTTTTTAATTTGAATTGAAGTATCAGTGATTTCAAAAGCAGTTGAAGTTGAAAAATTATCCTGATTTAAAAATTTCTTTTCTTTAGGGATATTTTGGAAGTCTTTCTTGTCTACTTCGTCGGGCGTGTTATTTAATTCTTCGTGCTGGTAAGAGTAACTAAAAAATAAACATTATAAAATAATAAAATTTTAGTCTTGAAAATGCAGATAAGTAATTAAACAATTATTAAGTTACCTTTCATTGACTTGCTCAATAAGGGGAAACAAAAACATTTCATGGAAGTTGGAATGTTCATCACAAGTACTTTTATACTTTTGAAATGCATTTATTAAAAACTCATCTTTGTCAAACACATCAGTCTTAATATTTTCTAAAAAAAAAATAAGGACAACTTGAACATTTATTTTAATGGCACAATGACAGTATACCAACTATGTGAAATATTGCCTCCTTCTAAAACATATTCTGCTATTTCTAAATCTTTTTTTTTTATTAAGTCAAATAACTCGTCTTGATTTTTTTTTAATAACTGAATTATTTTTAACAATGGACAAGTCAAATTTGTATAAAACTATAATAAAAATACACATAATTTATTAATAACAAATAACAATGTTAAATTTTTATACATTTGGTAGGTAAGTATTATTTTATAACCGGTTCAACTCATCTTGACTGAAGACGACTGAAATTTGAGATGTTTATTGCTTAAAACATATGACGATTGTTTATGTAATGCAGCCAAATAAGAAATAAGAATGTATTATATAAATTATTAGTTTAGCAAAAGTCATTTAATTATTATAATCTTAGAAAAGCGAGTTGTCATTAGGAAAGATTTACTTAATTATTAGATTCTGAGCGTCAGCGAAGAATGTATTATTTATACGATGAAGTTTTTTTTTTCTGATGATATTTTTTCTAGTAGAAAGAATGCTCAGATTTTAACGTACGACACCTCAAAAAATAGATAATTGATCCGAGATCGTACTTTATTTGAAGCTATATTATAGACAATACTGCTAGATATATTATAATATTAATTACTCACATTATCAGCATTTATTACATCCAATTCAAATTTTAGTTTTAACTGAGGAAATCCTTGTGTAAGTGTAATATCAATTTCTGTTTTAAAAATTAAATTTTCTGTATAAAAATTAAAATGTATGTTGTCCATATCAACAGACGATAAATTTTCCAAAAATTTAAATAGTGACTCATTATTAATTTCAACATTTTTATTGGTTGTCTGTAAATAAGAAAAATAAAAATATTAGTATCACTTTGTAAAATTCTGAGTATATACTATATATCTATAGAAATGTTTCTCTTACACTTTGTGTCAAATAATACTTCATAAACTGATATAATTCAACCCATCTAAATTTTGTAATTCTTTACCTTCCTGAAAACCCACCAACACACAAATGGTACTGCAATTTTTTAACCCCTCCACAATGTAAAATTTAGTATACAAATATGAAAAGGTTAAAATAACGATGAAATTGAAAATTGTTTAATCTATGAGTGTCATAAATGGAAGACTGTATTTTATTTTAGACTTTTTTTTTTATTATTATTAATATTTTAAAACTTTAAAATGCATAGTATCATTGATTAATGTTTTTTTCTTAAAACATGTACTTATTTTGTTTTTGCTTATTTGGCATTGACTGTATAATATACAATATTATTACAAACAAAGAAAAAGCATTAAATTTGTAAGTTACATAGGTATTAGTTCAGTTATTTTTTGTCTGTAAACTATCTACCTATTATTAGTAATTACTAATAATTACAAGGTAGGTATTAATTATTTTCGAGGTAATTATCACAAAAGTGCCTACTATCTACCCACAATAAAAAAATTGAAAAATACTTACAGAGAACAAATGCTTAGAAACAAACAATGAATTATGTACTTTTGTAGAAAACATTTGTTTTAAATTCGTAAAATTGATAATCAAAAATTCTTTGTTCCGAAGGAATTGAAAAAATAATGGACATCCATTAAATGACTTTTTTGTGGAAATCCACATATCTGTAAAGACCTAATATAATTAAACAACTTATTCAAGTTTATCAATGAGTACTTTAAATTTAAAAGTTGTACTTTTATAGAAAAATATGTTACATTAAGAGACTTAAACAATCATCATGTAGTAAGTAAAAATCACGATTTAATACAAAAGGCGAAAAATATATAAACGACAGTTATTATCGTACAGAACACTGGAACTCAATAAAACTTTTTCTGTACTCATCAAACATTTAAATTCTAACTTTAAGCAATAAACACAAAACATTTAACAGATTTTAATTTTTGATGCTTGTAATTTTTATAATTTGTATGATCAATGATGATTAAATACTCGTATATGTTTGTTTCATACAATCATTTTCATATCATAAATTTTAAAAAATGATAAAAATGATAACAGAAGGTTTATGACAAATCATCTTGGTTGCAAACACGGTGAAGAGTAGATTCTCTACACCGTGGTCATACCTTAAGTCATGACCGTGGTTGCAAACATAAACTAATTAAGATAATTTTATCTATAAACCTTCGGTTGAAAACACTGACGTACGTGGTTGAAAACATTCTCGTCTATGGTTGAAACCATACGTTGTTGTTTACATCAGAAGTATCTTTCTGATTTAATTTATTCTGTGGTTAAATTTCAACCATGATTATTTAGCGGCTTCTGGTTAGTGTAATTAAATTTTCTGTGTTCTGTTTTGGCCTATGGTTTTGACCCTTGTGCATAGTGCCTGAAGAATTATTATTGGGACTTGAGTCTTGTGCTGCCCATTCAGCTTTTGATTAGCTAAAACTCAAAATTACAAAATTGAACCTATTTTTCTAACCTGGTACGTAATTATTAGTTTATTCAAATTTTTGTTTGTATTAATAATAGTTAATATGCGTAATCTATGGTTTAAAAATTATAAATTTAAAAAATAAAATCTATTAAAATTAGTAGGGATGTTATGTCCAGTGAGAGAACCGCCAATTTCGTACATTTAACCTGACAACCAAGTGTTGGCTTCAATTTACTTCTCAAGCATCCCACACACTTCGAAATTTTGCTACCAAAATTTTGAAGGATTAGGATTGTGACTTGTGAATTAGTCATTGTATAACCCTAAAATTAGAATTATTACGTTTAACATAAAAATACAATTTTCAGTTACTTATGTAGGTTCCAAAACCAGTGTTAAAGAAGCTATTAAATACTGAGAATCTTCAAAAATGTATGTGATTCTCATAATAGCTATTAGCTTACTTTGTAACATTAATCATTATAGTCATTACCTACTATGTTAATGTTAACCTAATTTACTGTAGGATCATAACTTCGACTTAAAGAAATTATATTTCTATTTGCTAATTTGCTTATGTATTAAACATTTGCCAATGTTTAACTCATATAATCTACATGTTTTTCTATATTCTAAAGCCAAGAATTAAAAGCTTTTGATGTTAAACTTTAATTTTTGTTTGTGATATTATTAATTTTACTTGAATTGTATTTTACAGATCTGTTAACAATCAATCATCAACATGACTACTATGCCAGTAAATCCTAAACCATACCTCAATGGTCTCATGGGTAAAACTATCATAGTAAAACTTAAATGGGGTCATGAGTATAAAGGATTTTTGGTATCTACTGACAATTATATGAATATACAATTAGCTAGTGCCACAGAATTTGTTGAGGGTAGTGAGCCTGCTCTATTAGGCGAAATCATGGTTAGGTAAGTTTACTACTCATTTATTTTTTTTGTTGTGTTACTTACATAAATTAAATATCTTTTACAAGTATTAATATTGGTAAGTTGCTTAAGTTATTGCGACTATAATTAGGGACTACCTTGATACGGAATCTCTTGGTTATTGGTATCAAATGCATGCCATTTTTATCTTGTATCAATTATGTTACCTACTAAGTATAATATAAGGTGTTTCATTAAGAGCGCCAGATTTAATATTGTTATTACTTCATTAAAAAAAATTATTTTGAACAAAAAAATTATATCAACCTGTAGTACATATTTTTTAATTTAAGTGTGGAATATTACATCTGGCATATGTCTACCTCAGCTTTGCTGGCAAGTTTCTGTTCAGATCACAAAATTTGGTATCACTTGCTGACACATCTCCGGGTCTAGTTCACCAATGACAAGACAAATTCTTTAATTTTTTAAATTGTTCGTGGTTTGTTTTCGTAGACATGATCTTTGATGTAACCCCAGAGGAAAAAATCCATTGGAGTGCCAACACACAAAAAATAAAAAATACCGGGCAAATTAAACCGGTGTTCTTAATGAAACACCCTGTACAAGTATATCAAATAAGTTATAATAAGTTTAATCGTTTTCTTATAAAACACCATCAATATCAACAAAATGTCTTTCCTTTGTGTTTTTACTTTTTATGTATTTCAGACATCAAAGTAATAGATAACTAACAGAAACTTTTGTACAATTACATTTTTATACAAAATTTCCATTTTTAATTGGTCTCAATTTATTAAAAAAAATTTCTAACACTTTGGACCCATTTATCTTGTAAATTACTGTTTCAATCATTTTCCATATTATAATGAACTTCCAAATTTAACTGTAGTAATTGTTTCTATCCAATAAAATGTGATACAAAAAACCATCAAAAATGAAGTACAACTATTAGCAAACCAATAATTATCTAAATGTTTTTTTTCTTTTATAAGTTTTACATCATACTTATTAAAAAACTTTTTTATCTGAGTATAATTTATCAAAAGGTTTCCTGAATCATTTTTAAATCTTTTTCTGCTATTAAGTATATATTAATAAAAATATTAAAAGCTTGAGAAATTATTTTAAACCAACTACCTAAATAATCTAACAAAAAATATTGTAAAGTATTAACCACTAAGTAATTGAATTTCCATTAAACTTAAAATGAAGTACCCAAATCACAAAATAATACACTTTTTTAATTTAAATTTTGAATTTACATTTTTAAACATATTTAGTCATGTTAGAAAATTCTGCAATTCACTAGTAGTATTAATTGTATTTTTACAATGCATTTCTATGTAACTGGTTAGAACACCGTGGGAAGTAATATAATTTAGTTGAAATTGTCAGATTTATGTTGTAAATTAACATATTTTTGTAATACCAATAGCTTTCTCGCTATGGTCGGAATTTTTTTTTTTTTTTTGCTGCTTACTAGAGGGCTCTGTATTTTATAATTGGTAGTTGCAAATAATTCATAGGTGGCTTGCGATAGTCGTAATAATCTACCATTATTTTTATAGTGATTAACAAATTAAATTTTATTTTGATGATATTAATTATAATTAATTTATATGTTTAATATAATCATATATAAGTACGCATTATATAATTAATAATTATCATTATTATTTTTCTCCGTGGACATAAGTAGAGAAGTCCTTGATTTTTCTTGATCCATCTAAATCCTTTTTATTTAAGCCCTTGATTTTTTCTGATATAAAATAACATATTTTAACTTCTTATTATTTGTGTACATTTTTTTCTTATTTATTAATTTCTCAAAATTCTAGGTGTAATAACGTTCTTTACATCAGATCAGTTGATGATGAAAATGAAGGAGCTGATGCGGAGATGAAAGATTGAAAACAGTATTATATACTAAAATAATAAGGTGGAAAACATCTTAAAGTTTTTTTTTAATGTACTAAAATTTAATTAATTTGCATTGTATTAATAATAAATTGATACAAACTAAAATTATGTGAGGAATAAATTATGTCTTTACATCTGTCAAGCACATTAGTAAGAATTGAAGCTAATATTTGTAAAACTCAAATAATCCTCTCACATATTTACCATTTTTTTCACACTTTTTTGTTTTTTGTTGGTTACTGTTTTGGAAGGTTTAATTAGAAATTGTAAATTTATAATTGCTTACAAGAATAACGAGTCTGAATTAACTTACCTATAAAAATTGTGCAATAACAATATAATATTATTATTAACAATAAATATTAATAGGTGTAATAATTAAAAGGAGTGAAAATAGTTTAAAATTATCATAGTTTAAAATCTTAATTTTATCAATGAGAGAAAATAATTTTGAAACTAATACCAAAAAAACCCATTGAAAAATATTAATTACCATGGAGTAATTGAATGTTCCATGTTTAGAATTTTACTAAAAATTCCAAAAATTTTTAATCTAAATAACGTGTAAAAAATAAACACCATTTATTTGGGGCGTTAATACAATTTAAGTATCATTTCACTAATCACCACAGTGCATAATATTATTGTTATAATCAAAATAATAAACGTTATATCATAATCGTAATATCATTTTATCAGTACTTTTTATAAGCTTTCAGAAACTACTGGGTGGATTTTTTTTAAATTTTTGATTCAGATAACAAATATAGTTTTAAAGTAGTAAGTATATTTAATTTTCAAATCTTAAACAACAAATTTTTGTGAGTTATAATTTTTTTTCTAAAAGTCAAAATCCAAAGTCAAAAATATGAGCAATTTTAGACAATCTTCCAATTTTTAACCATTAAAAAAAAAAAATTGAGACAATGGATTTTAAAATTTTTTTAGTTGCATATGTATTTACATGTTAGCAAACTTGGTTTGTATTGGAGTTTCAAAACTTTTTGTCAAAAATTAAATTTTTTATCAAACAAAATAAAAATTAAAAATGTGATAATTTCAAAGTTTTATACCTAGCTCAAAAAAAGCTTCAAAATCCTATGAAATTTGTATCAGACCTGTGTCTTACCAATTTTAATATTATATGAAAATTTCAATTTATTCCAATCATTATTGTGGAAGTTATGGCCAAAAATCATCTAAATCAATTATGTCAAAAACTAAATTTTTTCTTTAATTTATTTATTGTAACTTTTTAAATGTTTTACTATCAAATCTATGACCTCCTCAAAGTACCATTTGTGTCCATAAATCTATCAGAAAAAGTACTGACTTTAAAAATCTGATTATTATTTATTATTATTATCTGAAATTACACAGTAGTAAAATAAAAATACAAAATCATGTTGAAACCAATACATTCTTTACTACACTCAAAATCTAAAATAACAATAATAAAATATAAAGTTTTACTGTATAGTTTATACAACTAATTTTTCTATTCCAAAACGTAGACGCTTCTCCAACCAACTTCACTACCGACCTTGAGTTTAATCTTTATTTTTACATTTTTTTTATCATTGTGTATAAGCGTCCCCAGAATCGTGGTTCATAAGTACATTCAATAACAGTGAGGTTCCCTCATTTCCCACCAGGACTAAAAATTAAAAAATGGATGACGCTATGACAACTGGAACAGTATGTAGAACAAATACGCCAAAAAAAAATCGAGAAAATGTTCAATGGCGTTTCCAGGATCGTAATTTGTAGAATTGTTATGTTCTTTTCTATATATTATAACAATCAAATAATAATGGGATCCTCCTTTCCCCACCAAAACCAAAAATTGAAAAACGGGCAACGTTATGACAACTGGGGTAGTTATTGTAGAACAATTCCGCTCAAAAAAATTGCAAAAACACCTGCTAACACCAAATAACAACATTATACACCGTGTTGTAGTCAACGTCGAACGTTTGTTTTTTACTTGTATACTTATAAAACTATTTTGTTTTATTTTTATTGTATTCTTTTTTAAATTTTTTTATTGTATATTATGCTATTTATAAAGCTGGGTTCACACGTGTCATGTGTCACGTTCATTATGACTGATTTATCAAAACTGAACAAATTATGAACATGTGAACACTTGTTTCAGCATGACTGAATCATCAAAATTGATTATAAGACATTTAGAAACTAGTTTTATTTAGTGTCATTTATAATAATCAGTATCGTGTCATGAAAGGTGTGAACTTGAAAATCAATTAAATATTTTAAAATTCCAGTAACTATTTAATAA
This sequence comes from Hormaphis cornu, assembly GCA_017140985.1. Lineage (NCBI taxonomy): Eukaryota > Metazoa > Arthropoda > Insecta > Hemiptera > Hormaphididae > Hormaphis > Hormaphis cornu. The sequence continues at coordinate 30,539,216 of CM029359.1, forward strand.
ATCATAATACTATGTTTTTTTATATAAATCCGAAATAAGTTGTTGAAATGGTTTTTAAGTGGCGGGACGATCATATTGAACCATTTTTGGAACAATGTAGACGACATGAGTGTCTATGAAATATAGGTATTGACAGTTATAAAAACCGAGAAACGCTAGAAAAAGCGTATGAAAGTATGCACTCTGAATTGAATTTTCCTGGTCTATCACCAGACATCAAAACAAAAATTATAAACAGTTCGTACAAGTGAGCTCAACAAAATTTTAAAATCGCAAAAAAGTGGAGATGGATTGGCAGAAGTTTATGTACCTCGTCTATTTTGGTTTAAAAAAGCTGATGGATACTTAAGAGGCGTTAGTGTAGCAAAAAACAGTATTTCGATTTGTAAAATCTAAAAATGATGCGATCACTATTCATTATAGACTATTCATAATACAGAATATTATCATTATTATTGAACCATGTGAACGATTTGTTCAGTAAAAAGGATCGTCAATAGAAATGAATCAGTCATAATGAACGTTTTAACTGACACGTGTGAACCCAGCTTAAGCAAGCGCCGTCGACCATATTGATATATATTAAATGCACTTAAGGTACTTAATTGGATAAGGATTAATGCTGTATTGCTTAAAATCACTTCGTAAATAAGCCATTATTTCTTGTAAAAAGTAAAGTATAAAAAATGGTTGTTGTGGGTTATCCCTAAGAGATAGACGTATACTATCGCGGACTTTTTTATAGACCTTTTTAAGGTGTACAATACTGTAGAACATTATTTTGATATAACTCGTAGGTTTCAGCCAGCGTTTGCAATCTAAGCGCAAAATAATGTGTTTATTTACATCACATTAGAAACCTTTAAAATTATCAGTATTTCTCTACTATATTATGCATTTTACACACATATAAACCTTCCTATTGAATCACTCTATCAATTAAAAAAACCCGCATCAAAATCCGTTGCGAAGTTTTAAAGCTATATAGGGACAGACAGAGAGCTGGAAACAACTTTGTTTTATACTATGTAGTGATAAAATATTTAATATATTATAAAAACAATGCTACTACCACAGAATAGATTAAATTTCATCTATTCTTTGCTACCACTATGAATTTTCTACATTGTGATTGCCGGTTTGGTTTTAGGCAGTTTGTTTTTTGAGGTCCTGAACAGTCTACAGACCAAGGTGGATTTATAATTGATCCACCTAGTTACAGACCATAGAGGCATTATTATTAATAATAAAGAATATATGATATACTACAATTGATTAACAATTGTTTTATGTATTAATTGCTTACTTAATCAATGGTAAAAAATACATAACTTAATCCGTGTGAACAGATAACAAATTAGGGCTGTTTCACGTTTGTTTACGCTTTTCTAATGTCCAACACGATTAATTATTTATACATCTCGTTAGTGTATATTATCGTGATGTCCAACTACAACAAATTTTATTTGACCCCCAAATTTGTTTTTACATAATAATGTTCAAATTTGTTCCATTTTAAAACCATATTTATGATCAAAGCTAATTTGTAAATTTACTGTACATTTTACTATCATTATTTATTGCTATTTTACAATACGTGATTATATATACCAATCGTGAGAATTACCAGTTATCTACCTACAACCATTGATTAAATTTAATCAATGCTACAACCGTACTATAAGACGTGACTATATAGACTAGTCTGAACTAAAATTGAAAAAAAAAAAATTAATTTATAAAATGTAAAAGGTTTTTCAATTGGAAATTGCAAAATGTAAATTGAACTATTGAAAAATTTTAAAATTTAGTTATTAATTTATGTCAATTTTTTTTTTTTATGTTGTGTTAGTATTACAGTATAACATTTAAATTTCAATTAAAAAGAAAACAAGAAAGTAATTTTCTTAATTCATTATACTATAATACCCTAGACTATTTTAATGGACCCCATTTACAATGAACATAACTATAGTGAAGTATTTATTGAAGACCGTGTTAATAGTTGTTGGAATTCAAATACTGTTTGTTCTTTGTGACAAATCAGATTGTCTGAAACATCATGATGCCAACAAACAGTGAGCAAATATTATGATTAGATCCATATTTATAGTTAACAATTATATTTATATTGTTTACAATAGATTTATATTCATAAGCACTTTGGATGGAAAATTAACAGCATTAAATAGTGGTGATGGTGGATCAAAAGCTTGGGAATTTTCTACTGAGCCCGGAGCTCTGTTATCTTCTAGTATTGACCAACTTGAGGTAAAAGTAAACAAATAAACTAGGTATCTTAAATGATTTATTACATTGTAGGTGTATAAAATTAAGTCACAATTATTAACTGTGGTAATGTTTAAAGATGGTAAAAATTCAACTGTATTATGTAAAACAATGACTCTAAGAACATAACATTTTAAACTTATACGTTAGTTACTTTAAGTTCTAGCATTGTCTACCAATTAGTTATAGTAATTTTTATTGATTAGTTATATTTATATTAAATACATATAAAAACATTTCTATATTAATTTTTACTTGGATTTTTAAGTTATCAAACCATGGTCATTGGGTACGAATGATTCCATCATTAAGTGGCAGTTTGTACAAATTTGATGGTGAAAATCTTGATCGTATTCCATTCACTGTTGATTCTCTATTAAAATCATCTTTTCGATACAATGATGATTTTATATTATCTGGTATATTAAAATATGTTTTCAAATAATTTGTTAATTTGAGTTCAAAAACTTATTATTTTATATTCATATTAATTTTACACATTTTAACTTTTATAATTTACAAGGTGGAAAGATTAGTCGAACTTATGGTGTGGATATGACTACGGGTCAGCTATTATATGAATGTGATATGGCTCAGTGTAATAATATTACAAGTAATAGTTGCACAAGCATAGATAGAAATATTTTGATTTTACAAAGGCAAACACAAACTGTTCGAGCATCAGATCCTCGCAGCGGAATAGAAAGGTAATTTTTTTTATAGTACAGTACTTTTCCTCCAAATTTAACTAAAAATTTAGAAAAAGATAAAGTTTGAAGAAAATAAAAATAATAGTTTTTAGTAGTTATTATATTTTAAATTAGTATTGTTTGCAACTGTTTTAGGTGGAATTTCAGCGTTGGCTTACATGATCTTAAAGTTGTAACAGATTTTGAAAATGATAATTGTGATGACATGAATCTTAGTGTTAAACTTGATTTTAAAATAAACATTCCTAAAGGAGTTATTACCGCATTTGCATTTGATCGACCTCATGAAGTTATTTGGACTCACAAAGTAAGTAATTAGTACATTTTAATAATTTCCTTAAATGTACAATTCTATTTTATTTTTAGTCCCAGTCTCCTATAGTAAATGTTTGGAAATTTGAACATGGAAAAATCAAATCAATTGATTTATTTACTCACAATCATAATATGAACTCTATTAATACTTTAGTTTATCTTGGAATGCATCAAAAACAGGTAAAATTATAAAAATTTTAAGTCATTAACTCTTTAAGGTACAAAGAATGATGATGAGCTTGTTTAACAACTTGTATTCAAATAAATAATAAATGAATAAGCTGTTTATCAATAATTCAATGTATGTTATAGTTGTATATTCAAGAAAGTGATAGAGTATTGTCATTAAATCCAACTTCATATCAACAATCTCTTCTTGAAGGAGACAAAATAGACAAGTCAACAATTCCTTGGAAACCAATACCTGTTTCAAGTAAGCATTAGACATTTTATAATTGTGAAGTTTTTAATTATCCTCTGTTCATTTGTTTTTAGTTGTATAACAATTATATAGGATGGGACAGTAATGGAAAAATTAGGTACTTAATTGTAATTATAAAAAAAAACAATCTAAATTAATTTTGACAATGATGTAAAGTTATCATTAATATTTGTAATAAATAAGATACAGAAAATCAGTGTTTGTAGTCTATACAATTAAATAGGAGTAAAATATTTTTGCATTTATGAAACATAGAACTCAATAAAAAAATAATTATATATTGCTTACAAAAGCATATTTTAGGAAATTGAAAATATTCAATACACTAGAAACTTTGTGAAAATTAAACAATATTTAATTTTGATAAAATGTTCAATATAATGCTCCAAGGATATAATTTGAGCTTTCAGAAAACGTACCTACCCTTAAGCTCAGAGCAATTTCCTAGGAATTATGCATGACACAGACACAATAAAAAAAAAAACACACTCATCTTTGTAAAATCAATGCTACGCTCAGAATCTAAAAATAAAAATCCAATTCTGCTCAATGTTTCTAAATAATGACATATTTAATAGTTATTGTCCTTTTGGTTGTAGGTTATAAAGTTTTGCTATTTATATGTATTACAATTGTGCTATACAAAAACGTTTTCCTCTTTGGCTTTAAAAAAATATAAGTTGTTTAAGTCCAAAATTAAAATAGTAATAACTAATTTGTGAAATCCCTTTCTACTGCTTGTACTATTTACTTATAACTATTTTAAAAAATAAGTGAGTTAAATTAGTCATGTTTTTTTTCTTTTTAAAGAATACATTTTTTTATCAATCAATAATAATTGTTTTTTGTTTGCAACCCTATGAATTGATATACACTTTTACTTATTTTGTTTTTTTCTTAAAATGTTTAAGTTAATAGTGACCTTGATTTAAGTACCTATATTGAAAAATTCATTTGAATTTGAATTAGTTATTACTTATTAGTTATGTGATATTATAATATTGTTGTTTTGAAGATCAATTAATTTCCAAAAGTAGTTCAGCTGTTCAAACTACCGACGATGTTTTTAAAACAACTGCTTTATCTGTTTTGTATGCATCAGAATATATCAATGGTATTGTATATTATGTAATGAAATGTTTTAAGTAAAAACAATTTATTATTTTATTTCAACAGGTAATGGTTATTACCTTAATGGTCCCAAACAAATGAAACAAATAACAAATGGAAAAAAAAAAAAAGGCAGTTTTAAAGAGAATGAAACTGAACGTAATCATCAGAATGTTATTAATTATGAAGACGAACTTGAAATGCCTGTTGAAATAATTATTGTTTCATTATGGTACTGGTGGAAAGAAGTGTTATTTATCAGTGTGTTAACAGCTATTTTGATTAATATCTTCATACCATCACGATTAACTCGGATCATTACTTTTTTTTGTAATCATTTAGTAAGTTAAATTACGTACTTATAATTTTGTCTTAAAAAATATGTAATCAAATAATTTATTTTTAGAAAAAAAGTAAGGAAATTGAAATCCTTGAAGAATTGATAAACAAAGGTATAGATTCTAATAAAGATTCTGGTGTTGAACTATCATCAAATATTGTTGTTCAAAAACAAGCTCATTCAGCAGTAGAGTTTAAATCACGTTATTTACATGATTTTGAACCAATTCATTGCTTGGGAAAAGGTGGTTTTGGAATAGTATTTGAAGCTCGAAATAAAATTGATGATTGCCACTATGCTATAAAAAGAATACCTTTACCATCACAGTAAGATTTTAAAAGAAAACATTATTATTGTGTTGATACACTAATTTGCAAATAGTACCTTGCAAATCAAAACTAAGTAATGTCATACTTTTTATTTTCTTAATATAATTAATTTTTTTCATTTGTTATGCATATTAGAGAAGAATCTAGAAACCGTGTACTTAGAGAAGTTAAAGCATTGGCAAAACTAGACCATCAACATATTGTTAGATATTTTAATACTTGGCTTGAAGAACCTCCTAAAGGTTGGCAAGAGAACCACGACAATGATTGGATAAAAAAATCTTGGTAAAAAAAAATTAATTTAGATTTGGATTTGTGACAAATTATAATTATCTTTTATGATAAATATTCTAACCAAAACAAATATTTTATTTTTATTTAATTAAGTACTTAAAATGTGTTTTGGTAACAATGTTGAATACATCAGTTTACTAAACAATAAAATGTCTACATTATAGTACATATAACATTAAACATTTTTTACTGTTTTTAGGGTAGTGAACTTTCTCTATTCTAGCATATGAAACCTTTAAAAAACTGCACAAGATAATAATACTTGGAAAATTTTCATAAAATTTTGAATATTTTTTATGATCCAAAAACAAAAATTTTAAATTTTAAATGTTTTAAACTTCCTACATCAAATTTTCACACATCATTAAGAAAGGTTAAACGCATTTGTAAGTGAAATTATTTCCAACTTTTGGAATTTTTTATCTATCAAATTTTAAAGTCACTGAATTTTTAATATAGAGTTTTGAAACTTAAATATACTATAACTATATAAACATCATAATTCCCTACTTATGCGATAAAATAAATTCAATGATTGGTTTAACAATTTTGGTTTAAAGACATTATTACATTGTTATTTCTACATATTTTTTTTTTTTCTTTTATAAAATTTTGTATGATTGATTTGAATTTTGATTCTTAAAAATTTTCAGTGATGAAGATATAAGTAGTAGTGTAACTACTGATATTAAACAGACTAACTATCTATGTCCAACCAAACATCATGTACGAACAAAAAGTTTGTCAACTATGATAACATTTCCTGAAAGTAGTGGAGAATTATCAGACATTTTAAATAACCCTCAAGGATTACGATCTTACAATGATAAAAGTGATTCTTCATTTATTGTGTTTGATAGCCAAACAAATGATGGCAATACAAAAGATTGTATACTGGACATGAGTTCAGACAATATAACTAAAAGTAGTAAACGGCGACGACATAAATCCGAGTGTGATACAGCAAGTAATGCTAACAGTGATAGAAAAACTACTAGACATTATTTATACATACAAATGCAACTTTGTCATCAAAACAGTTTAAGAGAATGGCTTAAAGACAACACTGAAAATAGAAACATGAAGTATATTTTGGAAATTTTTAGCCAAATTATTCAAGCTGTTGAATATGTTCATTTACAAGGACTAATTCATAGAGACTTAAAAGTATGAATAATACATTTTTAAATTAAAAATATTAATTATTAAGTATAAATAGTAATACTATAATTTACAATAATTGGTTTTCTTATATTTTTTTAATTGCTGATCTTATTGAAAATGTATTTGTGAAAGATATTCATTGATACAAATTTACAACTGGTAAATAGTATGCTTCAATAAGGTTGTATAATTTTAAATTTAAAGTTCAAAGCAGTTCTGTAAACTATTAAATTAGGTACTCTTAAAAATGATCAACAACACAAATAAAGCCAAATAAGTTCTACTATATTTATTTTAACTAACAAAATTAAACTACAACATACATAAAAAAAAAACTATGTCCTTCAACAAACTGACTAATTTCCTTAGATAGCACTAGTTAAGCATCGCTAATGGTTACCATCAGTGCTATCACCAGATTAATATTTTACAGTTTTAACATCATTTATTGCTTTATCTTACATTAATTTTAACTATTATTTATCCATTTTATTGTATTTTAGCCTTCAAACATATTTTTTTCATTGGATGGTCAAATTAAAATTGGTGATTTTGGTTTAGTGACCGAAATGATAGAATCAAATGAAAGTATGACTGTAAGTGATAATAAAAAAAAGTGGTTAAATGAACAACATACTGATCGTGTAGGTACTCAATTATATATGAGTCCAGAACAGGTCAGTATTATAAAAGTATTCCGAACACTCTTAATAAATTTATAAATCAAATATTTTAATTTATTTAGATTTCTGGGATGTCATATAACTATAAAGTTGATATATATTCCCTTGGAGTTATATATTTTGAGTTACTTAATCCATTTACTACTGAAATGGAAAGATATCAGACATTATCAAGACTTAGAAATAATATGTTTCCTACTGAATTTCCAAAAAGATTTAAAAATGAAGTAAGAAATTATAATTTTTGTTATTAATTAAAACATTTAACAAAAAATTTTTTTTTTATGTTGTAGTATGATTTATTATGTTTAATGTTGTCACCTAAACCAAATTTACGACCAACTACATTTGGCATTCGTGCTAGGCTACCAATGAGTACTACTGATTCAAATTTAGACCCTACATTAACCGACCAAAGTTGTCATTTTGAATTACATAACAGGAAAAGGCTGCCATCAATTAATGTGACCATTCAACACAGTTAATTATGTTGTTAATGTATTAACTAATATGTATTGAGTATTGATTAATATATTTATGCGTGTATAAATTACATTTGTAGGTGTATTGTTTTGGAAAAATGAAGTTTTTATAATGTTAACCTGAATTTATTGAAAAAATTACAAAAATCAATATTTTTTAAAAAGTCAATATAAATGTGTATATTTAAGTATTTAATTAAGTATTATTATTTATTATTATCATTATGTTACGACTAATTACTTATTACAAATAAAGGGTAAAAAGTCATTTAATTATTAACATTATTTGTTTAAAATATGATGAATAAAAGACTTATTATAGTATATATGTTCAATTTGTATCTAATTTATTTTTTTTGTCTATTATAAATGTTAGTAAATAATAATGTTATTTTTTATCTTAAGAATTTTATAAAAATAAAAAAGATCTGTAATAAAGCTCCATACCTATCTATGGTAATTTTTTCACTAACTTAAACAAATTTTAAGTTCGGTAGCTATGTCTAATGAGACATAGTTGTAGTATGTAGTACAGCAAGTAATAATTCTATTGTAACTTTTATTATTTCTAAAATAAGGTGTAACTATTTTAGATTTCAACAACAATTTATGAAAATTATGCTAACGTGTTGTATAAGATATGATTGCCAAGAAAAGGCGGTAGGAACATTGCAGTATTTTTAAGTTTTACTCATAATAATACTAAATTTTTTAATACTAAATTAAAATTTGTTTTATCAACAATACTTCTGTAAAAAAAATTTTCAAACAAACTATATGGAGGGGGTAAGGAGCTAGGTGCTTTTCTGTTTTCAAAATATTTAATCAATTATAAATTTAATATTTATCTACTAATTTATATGTATATATAGAGAAAGAGGAATAGGCTGATTTTTTACTTTAGAGCATCTTCTTACTACTAATTTTTTAATTCGAGAACTGCTCCAAATTTATTATATAGGAACAAATATTATTTTTATTAGTTTCAAGGTAATATCCCGCCATTTTCTCAGACTGAAAACACTACAGTTATGAAATATGTCAAAGCAGCTGTTTCTTTATCACGTGACGTGTTTTTCTTTAACCTTATCACCAACTCCAAGTGCTCTTGAAAAAAAAAATTGAGTGCTTATAATTTATAAAAATTAATTGAAGATTTTATGTAGTTTTTGAACGTAAGTTTTCATATTTTATTTTATGGTAAGTCATTGTGTAACTTAACTAACAAATCTTTCAGGACACTTATTAAGTTGGAATAACAGGTAAGATAATCAACATTTAATATTAAGTACATAAACCAATTGGTACATAAACCAACAACTCAAAATGAAATTAACATTTCTGTGTCAAAATAAAATATGTGTTCTGATTGGCCGTTGTCCAGAATTCCTATTTCCAGCGAATCCAGAATTATAATTTTAGATTGGACTGGATCAAATTCCAATATTACTTAGTGTTAATCAATTAAGTCTATTTGTTGTGAAATATTACATTATAAATATAGGTGTACCGAGGTATACAATCTTTAATTATAATTTTAAGTATTTTTATGAAGGTAAGAGCTTTTAAATATTGGTCTCATGTTTATAATATTCTAAAACAATAATTTTTACCCAACATTGTTAATATGAATCAAATGAAAATGATTGTGAACGCATTTTAATTATACTGTTGTTTTTCTACCATACCAGCTCTGTATTCATAATTTAAAATTTATGTTTTTTTGCGGAATATGTTTATAATAATTTAAAATAGGTATTGTTTATTACAAAACTTGTGATGAAGTTATTTGGTAATGGTTTGTTATTGATTAAATATAGTGTTAAGAATACTACTAAAGCTAATGTTATTTTTCAAATATAAAAATAAAATTATTATTCTAGAATAAACTAATAGAAGGATATGTTAAAGAATACATTGCAAGAAGAAGGCCTAGATAATGAAGGAAACAAATAGAGAAATTTACAAAGACCTGAAAGAATTGTGTTACAATTGAGATACACAGAGATCTGCAACAAACAAATTTAAAAATCTACAGATTTATTACTAAAAAAATTATAAACTGTCCTACACATATATTTTCTATAAGTTATATGACCTACTTAAGCACAATAATCGACTAATTGATAATTTTTATACCCAATAAATGTATAGTAATTTCCAAAGTTGCTTAAAGAAAAATTGAGCTCTAATGTACTTTGAATTAACTACTAAAGCGGTATCTTACTATGGCCAAAACGGTAAATTTTTGAATGACTGTATGCATTCTTTATCAATTTCTGGCCTAGGCTTTGGCTTTTAGTAATCAGTATGCCTAGGTGATCTGTTTGATGTTTCACAATTATTAGGTTGTTAAAAACTCAACAAAAAAAAGACCATATTATTGAAATTTCAAGTCTGTAATTTTTCATTTATTACTTATGTAAATTGTGGTTATATAAGACATATAGATTGTGTAAATTATTGTAACAGGTAACAGGGGTTATCTCATACCTAGCATCTAGCCATCAAATTTAATATTTTCTTTAATATATTTTTGTTAAAATATCTATATTTTGTCAACACATATTTGTATTTAATTTATTTCTATAAAAACATTTCTATATAAAATTAATGTGTTATGATTTGGAATATATCCCCTGGCAATTGGTATATGTTAAAAAATGGAACCTACACACATTACTACTCTATATGGTAAAGTGTTAAAGGTTTTCAAATCATTTTTATCTGTATTTTGTTATTTATATGTTTTAATCTTTAAAATCAAAATTTTGTTATGGCCTAATCAAACACAAGATGTTTGTGATTGATATTGATTGGATTCTAAAAATATTAAACCTTTTAAAACTTTAATCAAAACAATTATGTTTTATCAAACAAGTCCATTTATGTGATTAACTTATTGGACTAAAACTCAGGATTAATTGATTTGAAATTCAGTTTTATTTGTGTAAAATTATGTATTACATTAAATTTACCTATGCATATTATTGCCAATGTGTTGTAAAAAAGAAAACAATCATTTTAGCATTTAGTTTGTTTTTGTATTATATAAGAATTTACTGAAAACGAAATAAAAATATAATAATTAGACTATTTTTTTCAAAGTAATTATTAGTTAATATTTAATTGTTTTATTTTTATTAATATAAAACTATAATTTTTCAGTTAGTAGTACCTAAACTGACAGGATGAGTACAGAGGAATCGCAACAGTTCTGTCTCAGATGGCATAATTATCAAAGTTCACTAATGTCTACTCTGCCTCAGCTTTTAAATCATGATGATCTTACTGATGTTACATTATGTGCTGGCTTAAGAACAATTAAAGCTCATCGTGTTGTTTTGTCAGCATGTAGTGATTATTTCAAGCAATTATTCAAAGCTCTCACAAAAGTAAGGACTTCTTATACATTTCTTAAAACACAAGTCAACACCAATATTTTGTTTTAATTTATAAAAAAAATTATTACAATTGTTATGGAATTGAAATATCTATATTAATTGTAATTAATAAAAAAATGAATAAGTATTTGATGTGAAGTAAGCAGCAATATTGAATCAATGTTTCCAATATATTTATTTTTTATTCATCTTTATGATAAATAATCTAAGTAAAGTATAGATTTCTCTTGAAATTGGTTACAGCTTTTGGTGGGTTGAGAGCAAAATAAATTTCAAATTTCTGTAACTTGCTCAAAAGTTGTTGAAATAAATTAAAAATTTTAATACGAATGCCTTTGATTTCTAATGTTAGATGAAAATTTTAACTATCTAATTTGAAACATTGTCGGGCATTTTTATTTTTAACATTTTTGTTCATGATTAAAAAAACAAAATTTCAAAAAAAGCTTAAAATAAAGTGCCATCTAGAGCCAATTACTTATATTTAGAGGTATCATATATTATGATTGGAATAACTACCTAAAATATTGGTTATAGAAAAGGTAAAGATGCTTCTCTATTAATATTATCAGACTTATTCCTTCTATTGTCCCTTTACTCTTTGTAAAGCCATACTGGTCACACCCTAGTTCTTTGTTTTTATACTTTTATAAAAATCATAATGGAGAAGTGATACTGTCATTTTTTTTATAGTTATTTTGTACAAGCAATTTTAAAGAAATGATTTGATTTATAAACTTTTAAGACTTCTAGGTACCTTTGTAGTAGTTAAATATTTTTTCTTATTAATTTTAAAATTATTTCCTTATTATTATTAATATTTAGTATTAATGTTTGTACTGTTGTAAAATATATTTTTTTCAGTTAAGTTTAAAACTGGTTTGCGTGTGACTAAAATCTAAATTATTCTGTAAGTAGTTATAGTAGAATAATCATTCTTTTTTTTAGATTTTGGAGAAAAACTTTATCTATAAAGCAACGTTTTTTTTTTTTTTTTTGTAGCATAAATAAATTTTAAAATATTTCTGTGTTAACAATTGTAAAATGTTAAGGTTTTTAATTGGTTGTGAAAAAATATTTAATTATGCCATAAAAAAAAGTTAGAACGCTGTTTTGTAGATAAATTATTACTCTTAAAATAAAAAAAAGTTATTCTTTTACTATAACTACACTTAGAATAAAATTGTCTTGTACTATACATGTTTTTAAATTAAATTTTTAGACTTATGGTCTCTTAAAAGTTTTCTATAGAATATTTGATAAAAAGATATTAAAACATTACCAAAATAAAAATGTTTTTTTAATATTAATTAATCGTAACTTATAATTATAAATGAATAAGTGTTGTACAAATGTTTTTTAAATTTTCTATTAATTGTTAAATTAAATATTTTGCAAGTTAAATCGTTCATTATTTTAAGCTAGGCAACAAATAAACACAATTATAACTACAACAATATCACTTGAATACTGATATATTTAATAATTAACTGAATTATATCTTTGTAGTATGAAGTAAATTGGTTACTTTTACATTTAGGTTTACTTAATGTATAGAATATCATAATTTTCCAAGTAAATTTGAGTAAAAAATGCAATATTCATTTCCTATCTTTTCTATAATAAACCAATTATTGTTCGAATATCAAAAGTTCAAAGTTTAAAATTATTTAAAGTTATTGAGTCATTAAACTTACAAATACAGTTATTAATGTACATGATAAGCCTTTTGGTAATTCATCTAGTTTTACTTTATAACCCAGTTGTTCAAGGTAGGCTACTTTAGTCCTTTGTTTCTACTCAACTTGATTATTCATACTATATACTTTTCCTTTATACAATTATTAATGACATACAATTGTCCCTCTTCTTCAATAAAATTTATACCCATTGTGATTTTGAAATGGTCTCTGGAAATAATTGAAAACTAATTAAATCTAATTTTCCAACTATTACATCTTCTTTCTTTCAGTCTTCAATCCTTAGATTAATTTGCTGCCCTATCGTTACTCAATTCCTTTAATTCCTTATAACTATTCTTCCTCATGTCAATTATGATTTGCTTCATGTATTCCATTCTTGGTCTTCCTTTTCCTATATGGTCTTCAACGTCGCCTTCTATGACGCTTTTTGATAGGCTTTCATGGCGTAGTAGGTGTCCTATCATTTTAGTTCCTCTAACTTTTATGGTACATCATAGTGCTCTCTTTTTTTCTATTCTGTTTAGTACTGCTTCATTCGTTATTCTATCAATCCATTTAATTCTTAACATTTTATGATAACACCACATTTCGAAGGCCTCTAGTTTTCTTTTCTCTATTGTACTGATTGTCCAAGTTTCACAACCATATATGGCAATACTCCATACATATGTTTTTAAGCACCTTTTCCTTACCTCTTAAGCCACACTATTAGTGGTTAATAGGTGTTTTTTATTCTGGAAAACCCTCTTTGCTTGTGCTATTCTATTTATAATTTCATCTTTACATTGGCCATCTTCCGTTATTTTACTTCCTAAGTAATTAAAGTGATGCACTTGTTCTATGCGTGTATTATCTATATGTATTTTAAGTTGAATAGGGTTTGTCTTGCTGCACATCATAACCTTTGTCTTTTTTTTATTTAATTACATTCCATATTTGTCCCATAATATTTTATTTACATTATTTAAAATCTTTTGTAGGTCATCCTCTATTTCTGCACAAAAAGCAATGTCATCAGCAAATCTTAGTGCGTTAATTGTTTCTCTACCTATTCTAACTCCTAGCTTTACTTCTATTCTAAATTTTTTCATTACTTCTTCAATATATCGATTAAACAGCATCGGTGATAGGTTACAGCCCTATCATACACTCTTTTTAATTTTTGCCACTTCTTCTTTTCCATCTATACGTATTAATAAAGTTTGGTTTTTGTATAAATTATACATGCATCTTCTGTCGTAATACTTAATTCCAATTGATTTTAGAATATCGAATAATATACTCCACTTTACATTATCAAACGCCTTCTCTAAATCGACTAAGGCTATAAATGTATCTTTGTTTCTTCTAATTTGTTTTTCAATTAGCATTCTTAGCGTTAAGATTGCCTCCCTAGTTCCAATGTTTTTCCTAAATCCAAATTGATTTTTACCCAGATTTTCCTCTATTGTTTTATCTATCCTATTTTTAATTATTTTGGTGATAATTTTGGAGGTATGTGTGATGAGGTTTAATGTTCTGTGTTCTTCACATTTTTGTGTTCCTTTCTTTTTTGGAATCAGTACCACAATACCCTTCTTGAAATCACTAATGATTTTTCCCTTTAAATATATTTCATTTCATATTTTGTGCAATTCATTTCTAATATCTACGTCTGTGTATTTAAGTAATTCAGCAGGGATTTCATCCACACCATACATTTTGTTGTTTTTAAGGAGGTCAATTGCATGATCAAATTCTGCACGTATGATATAATCTCCTTTATCCTCCTCAAATATCATATTTAAATTATCTTTGTATAATTCTTCCAGATATATTTTCCATCTTTTAGCTTTTTGATCAGCTTCTAGTATTATTTCGCCATTTTTGCTTATTAATGTTCCTGCATTGTATTTCCTTTCACTTAAAAGCTTTTTAATTTCCAAATACGCCATTTCTTCTTCTTTTTAAGCATTCTTCTGCTTTCTTACACTGCTCATCTAGCCACTCTTCTTTAGGTTTTTTTTTTCTTCCTTTGTATGTCATTTCGTATTTGTTTGTATTGTTGTTGTTCTTGATTGTTGATTTGATTTTTGTACCTTTTTCTTTCATTTATTAGCTCAACTATTTCGTCTGTCATCCAAGGCTTTCTAGCATCTTTCTTTTGGGCTCCTATTACTTCCTCTTCCTGGCTCTTTAGAATTTTCTTTATATTGTCCCATTTAATTTCCATTGAATGACAGTTTAATTTACATATTTTATACAGTATCATATCTCTCATATCTTCTACAATATTTGAATATGAAGATTTTATGAACGTTATTTTATTTGTAATGTAACTACGTTTTACCTTAAAAGTTAAAACCTTTATTGACTTATAGAGTGTTTTCAAATAACACTTATATTTACAAGTTGTTTTTACTTTACAATAGGTATTCAATTAATGATTATTGTCAGCGAAAAAAATTATGCTGATTAAGTAAATAATCTTTAACAATTCCAATATGATTATTGGCTTACTATTGAATATTGTATTGATGAATAAGAAAGAAATCAATTGTAGCCTAAAAAATGTTGTTTGTTAAAATTTAAGTTCAAGATTAGTATTCCCAGATAACTAATACTTTATTGTTATGGATTTCAACTCAAAATGTCCCATTAATAATATTACCTAATTTGTGGCTTAACTTAAGTTTGAAATTTATGAAAACTTAACCAACAAGACAAATTAATTTATTCACTCAGTTGATACTATATAGGGCAATATTAAAACTCTAATTTTGTGATTTATAATTATTATAATAGGAATTAGGAGCAAGCCATCATCCAGTAATTGTTTTACCAGGCGTTGAATTTACTGATCTCTGTGCTCTAGTCACATTTATGTACAGTGGTGAAGTAAATGTGTATGAACATCAACTATCTAGCATGCTTTCTATGGCTGATACATTACATATTAAAGGCTTAGCTGAGTTTTCTAGTGTAAGTATTTTTTTTTGTATGTATGTATCATAAAGTTACTCTGTTCAATGATAAATTAATGACAACTAATCAATAATTTATTAATTATTAGTTTGTGATATGTAATATCAATAACATACAAATTACATGATAATAATTTATTTTATTACTGTATTATACAAAATATAATATATTGTTAACTTCTAACTGATTTAAAACATAATATTTTATGTTTACTGAATTTGTGTTTATAAATAATAATAATTTGTGTGTAGAAAAAAAAATAGGTTTATTGCAAATAGTGTACATCTTTTAATTTTAATATTTATATATTATCTCATAGCATAATTAGGTATTTATTACTTTAGGTACCTGGTTGTACACCAGGCACATTTGAGAAACCATCTAAATGGAAACGGCCACGTGTGGATGAACCAGATTCCTTCAACAGGGTGTTATCAAGACCAACATTAAGTGAAACTGAAGTTTTTGCTGATTTAGATGTTGCTCAAGATCTAAGTAAGCGTGTTCCAGAAAATGAAAGCCAAGATGGTTCTGTAAACTTACCTATTAATGTTGATCATAAACCGTCCACATCAGAAACTAATGTATCTTACAGTGAAGAAGCTCCAACACCTACAGATTTAGTTCAAGGTATTTATTAAAAATTAATTTTTTTTAGTACATATTATTTTGACTTGAATTACCTATTAGTGTTGTAATATTTTTATATAAATAGAAAAACTGTTGCCTAAAAACTTTACCTTCAATTACTAGAAACTTATTGTTTATTAGAACTAGAAACAAACTGTACTAAAGGGATGCTTACAATTACAGGTACAGGTTATAAGGACGAGTATTCACTTAAAAGTAAAGCTGTTAAAAAAAACTTAATTAACTTTTAAATTTCAATTACTTCATAAGAATTTACAATTTCAAATTGGGTTAAATTTTGTGAAAATCAGTATTTTGTTTTTACATAACTTACATAATATTACATGATAATATAAAATATACATGGATAATATAAAATTTTAGAACTAGGTAATTCAATTTAAAGGCATTATTTTTCATTTGAAAAAGGAGTTAGAAATTTTGAAAAATAAAAAATGTGTGATATATTGTAGTATGAAACTCTTTTAAAACTTCTTTGTTTTAAGTTAAAAAATATTGAGATGGTAATAAAATAATGGCAAGCAACATAAGTTTATTGACTTAAAAATATTTTGTTTTTGAGAATTAGGTATTAAGGTTGAACTCAATCTTAAAAAACATCAGATCTCTTTTTCTACAATAGGATAGATTATTCGCATAGGTATTTATAGTAGTGTTGTTACATGTAACATTTAACAATATCGTACCTATGGAACTTTTATTTCATATTGTAATTACTAGGGTCCAAGTTGTTTTTGATTTTAGATATTTTTAGTTTTTGAGGTATTACTGAAAAATATTAAAAATTTCAAAAAAAATGCTTAAAATGAAGGAGTATCATCTTGGTCCAAAAACCTATCATATGAATAAAATGTACAATAACTAAATTTGAAAAATTATTAGGTTTTATATGTGATATTCAATTAAGTAATATTATTATTTTTTCTTATTTATTTTTCTTAATGTTATTACTGTATAAAAATATTTTTAGGTATTTATAAAAAAAAAAAAAATATTCTGGCTGCAGCAAAGACTGTATTGTTTTTACAATAATATTTTTTTTAATTTTATTTTTTTAAGTAGAATGAGTACTTAGTTCAATATTGTTAAATGTCATACCCCTTTTGCTATAAATTTATCAACACATTTAATTACTATTTACTAATAATAGTAATAATTAATAATGAAATAAAACACTCTGGAAACAACTCACTAGAGTTTATACTCACTAATAACTGCTAAAAAACATATAATTATAATAATCCCTAACAATTATGCCAACACTAAAATATTTGGAGAGTAGACCAAGATATTTATTTTAACGGTTTTTTGAAATTGTATAATTTTTTGAGTTGTGGTCCGATATTAAAATTTTTTTTAAAAATTTGTACTAAATGATGTAAAGTTTTTTTGTTTTCAATCATTTTTTGGGAGACAATGGAATACTCTAATATTTTCATGCAGTACGTCATATGATAGGTTTTTGGAATTAGATGGTATCTTAGTTGAAAGTTTTTATTTTAGGAACTCATGAAGTGGTATTCCTGTAATCGCAGCTTTGAGTTGGTCACTTTTTTTAAATGTGTAATAGATTGTTATACTTAAAAAAAAAAATAAAGAAACAATGGGAGTAAATTATTAGAAAGGCATGAGAGAAAGGGAGTGAATTTTAAAATGGGTTGTTGGAGCTTGTTGGAGTAGTAACTATGTTTAGAGTATGTCACAGTTTTTGGTTGGTCACTTTGGTTGGTTTGATGTTTAGGTATATTAAATTTGTAAGGAATCCATTACGTATAAAAATTACAATTCTGAGCAAATTTAGTAATCTAATCTTCCTGGAAAAAAATCCAATTTACCAAAGAATTTCAACACTTTTTACACACCAAAATTTACTCTGTTCAGCATAAGAAAATGCCGTTTCTGCGCTACAAATGACGTCATCTTCTGCCGCCAGGGCGGTGCTGGTAGGAACGGTATGGCTGGGTGATGTGTAAAGATATGTAGAACAAATCTATTTTTGTCAGCACACAACATTTTTTCTCGCTGAACAGAGTATAGTAGTTAAATAGTACTTGTCTTAGATTAGAGTTTAAATATAAAACTTACTCAAAGAAGGCAAAAAAAAAAAACAATCATCTAAGTATTATATTTATATTTGGTCCAATACATATCATTTAAAACTTGAATACATAAATACTATAAAATTGTGTTAAAATTTTAATTATTGCGAACAATTATTGAAGGAATTATTAGATTATTAAGCTCACTTAGAATCTTAATTTTCCCTCCAAAGCATAGTCGTTACTCTAACAAGCTTCCAACCCAACCTAGAATTTACTCTCTTTTAATTATTTGTATTTAAATTTAGACTATTCAAATCCGTGTCCTGTTTATTACTAAGTTTACTCATACATTATTTAAGTATAATTAAATTTGTTTGTGCCAACTTTAAAAATGTAATTTATGGTTCATAGGTCCAGTAGTACAGGGTTTACAGTCAGATAATGTTAAATCCCGAACACCTGTATCCAAGCTGTATACAATGTGTTTCATTTGTGGTAAACAACTTAGTAATCATTACAACTTGCGCGTTCATATGGAAACTCATCAAAATGCGCAGTATGCTTGTTCAGTGTGTAGTCATGTTTCCCGGTCCAGAGATGCTTTAAGGAAACATGTATCATATAGACATCCACGTCCCAACAACAATAACAATAACAATAATAATAATAACAATACCACAGCTACAGATAATTCAACAACAGTGGACTCTTCTCACAATGTAAATAAATTACCATCTACTTGACCCCAAAAAATATATATGTTAAACCTATTGTTATTTTTTAATTTCTTGTTGTTACCCTTTAGTTAATTTTCTTCTAGTTTGATTCATATTAATCGTTAACATGTAATTTGTATTGCGCAAGTGATTGATTGTTATTGTTTTTTTGTTAAAATTTATAATTTGTTATCAACATGATAGTTTATTTGATTTATACATTTTTGTATTAAGTTGAAAGTTGTTTGTTTTTTAAATATGGCATGCAAATGCATTTGAATCTTACATATAGAATACAGTGTTTTAAGTACTAAACTAAATTTCAAATATTTAACTTAAAAAAAATCATCCTGTTTAAAGTCTTAATTAGATTTGAAAACACCTGTATCATTATATAATAATCTTAACTAATTTTAATAAATATAAACGACTATTTACAAAATTATTAAATATTAATTAATCGTCTATCCAGTACCATAAAAATATATACTTAAATCAATGAAAAAATTAATTAAAATATATCAAAATAGAATATAGATAGTTTAAATTTAATTTAAATAAATTATATATGCTGAAATAAGCAGTCATTATTTCGCTTAGTAATTTTTACAAAATTGTATATTTACTTTCAATGTTAATTAATATTATTATTATTATTATATTATACATTTAGTTTATAAAACATATTACCAATAATTTATCAATTGTAAGTTACCAATGTGTTAATCCAATATTAGTTACATAATTACTTTAGCCTGTTGTTATAATTTGTTTTTTAAGAATAGCACAATAGGCACCCTATGTCTCCATATCCGTATGATTTGTTGACGGTATAAACAACAACTTAAATTTTTTACTTCTGTGATAAATTACTATTATAAGGTAGTTAATACCAACAAAATTTATCATTTTTAAAGTCACTGTGATATGGACTTGTTTAAAATGTTAAAATATTGTTTATTTTTAGTATGAAAATTTGGAATTGAATTTGTATATTAAATACATTTTATGGGATGCAATTGTTTAGCATTTGTTTGTAGTGTATACATTTATGGAATTAGTAAACTGTGATAATTTGTTTTTTTTAGTCTATTCTGTTCCATGAACTTGCATGACTAATAACTTAATTTTTTTTACATTCAAGTGCCTTTTACCGTCATTTAGAAGCTAGTCATTTAAAATTAGACTTAATAGTGAGAGTTAGAAAAAATGCATTAAACTTTTTTGTTCTCTTAAGAATTAAGATAAATTAATGGTTCAAAACCAAAATAATCCATTAATGGAAGTGTTGCGGTGATATATGGAGACTAATTTAATAATATATTTCATAGTATTATGTATTTATTAATTTATATTTTATTCAAACAAAATTTAATACTCATCTATATTAATTGTAAATAATTAATATCACTTGTATTATAATTATCTTATATATTATATATTAATTGTTAAATAATACTTATATTTAATAAAACTTAATATTGGACACAAACGTAATAATGTAATAAAATATTAATTTTATTTCTCTGATTAACATATAATAATAACTTAATTAAGACTGAACAAACACACAGGTCTATAAAATTAATTTATAATCTTGTAAGATTTTAAAATTTAGTCCGATTTCCCTGTTTTATTATTATATCAAACTTTCAAAAATAAAGTTCAACTAGATCTCAATTCTATAATTGTACCGTTAACATACATAGAAAAAATTAAATTATAAATAATATAATAATAATTTAATTTCCTTAGTTCTCATTTTAATAATGTAAATTTTTTTTTTGAAAATTGAAATCCTGACACACATTGGGTAATGTTTTTAAGATTTTGTTGTCTATTAAGAAAGTTATTGTAATAGAATCTGTGATAAAAGTGAATTGTGATGTCCAGGTTTCAAAAAAATCAGTTTTTTGATTCATTAAGGATTTGGACAAATACTTCTCGTTAAATAATTATTAATTAATATTAAAATGAATACGTGACGTTAAGTTATACAAGTGTAAATGCACATTTCACAAGTATAATATACTTCATATTAAACATGATAAATATAAATATAATTATATTATATAAATTTAAATTACATGGTTTCAATTTATAATTGATTGTTGAAAATATATATTAATGATGGATGCTTCTGTTTAAGTATATTTTACATAGTTCAGTATGTTGCGTACCGTTTTGGAATTGCAATCCAGGGTTATGAAATTATTCAATGTTATATAGCTATTATTATATCAAATGTAAACAGAAAATGTTGCCTAATTTTTAGTTAATAAACAAATTAAGTTGGGTTTCTTGTTGTATGTAAATAAATACACTATTTGAAAAAGAATATAACGTGCGTTTTAATTTTACTTTTAGTTTCAATATTTAATTATTATGTCTTGTAGTATTCTCTATCTCCTAAAAGATCCATCTGCCAAATATACTATAACTATAGTTATTAGTTTGTTATAATTTATAATTTTGCAGTTTAAACTGTAGTTGATTTTTGAATGTCTTATTTGTAAATCAAATAAAAACGTAGTATGTTATTTTTTGTTAAATTTCTACGTCTAAAAAAAAGTAATAAATGATGTATGTGATAAGTTAAGGAAATACTAAATAGGTAAATTTTTTTTGTGGCATGAATTATTCTAACAAAAATCTACTTTTGCGATAATTAACTTTATACTTATATTTCTAACCACTTGGCAAGTTTCTGAAATTGGTATAAATATGACTGCTACAATGTAGGATCATTACGCACTAGTTTGATTTGATGGGCTGACTTTTTTGGAACCTTTTTCTTTTTTCTAAACTGTCCTTCCCGCCGCTTATGTAACTCCTACATTACAACAAAACCTCATGATTTTCCTAATTTATACCAACTTTAGAAACTCAACAAATGTTTATAAATATAATTAAATGAGTGACAATCACAAAAGTAAGAGTATAGTGATGTTAAGGACTCAGAAAAGAGCCAACATTTAGATACTACTACTTTGATAGGCCAATGTTTATGAAAGATCTGGAATTTGGGTATTTTTTCACCATTAAGTTTTTGTTGGGATATCATTCTTTTTTGTTTGCTTTGACATTGTGGACGTCAACAAGAGCTAACCAATTTTTGATTTTTTTTTTTGTTAGGCATCAGTCATATTTACTATCTATTATCAGGAAATATAAGTCACTGCATATGTTGGCAGTTGCTTATTTGTAGTTAGGATGATAATGCTTCTCAGAAAAATGTTCTGGAATTATTTTCATTTCATATGTATTTTAGTGAGAAATCAAATAATTAACAGTTTTTTCATTATTTAATAAATATAGAAAATAAGAAAAACAGCAGTTTAACTGTAATACTGAATGTGTATAATACATTCTGATAAAAAAAAATGAAGATTAATTCACAGCCACACAAAAATAAATTTAATAGTTATAAACTTGTAACAAATAAAAACTCTGATTAACCATTTAAATAGTAAAAATCAAATAATAAATCTAATAGTAAAGAAAAATTAAAATTAAATTACATGAATGTTGTTAAAACATTACAGGTCCCAACTGAACAAATGATGTTTAACTAGCATATCTCGAACACCCGCTTTCAATGTTTGAGAGTTTTCTTTTTTTGGAGGAAGTTCCCAATCAGGATTTAAATTAAATGGAAATTGTGATAAAACTCGTAACTCACACTTGACTTGCACCCATCCGGGACTGCAAACAAAGCTCCAAGGTTGATACCTAACAAGTAGATTGAAAAATTATTACACAGAAATAAAAAAACTGTCATGTTAAGTATCATTAATACAATTACCATTTTTTAACAACTTGATCTGAACAACACAACAGTTCCAACCATAAATGTAAAACTTGTTCGTTAAGACCAAGACAAACAAGACTTCTTAATTTTACATCCATCTGACAACCAGCTGCATCATGACTTTGGTTTATACATTGAATACATCTATATAAAAGCTTTAGACAAAAATTTTAATTTACTTTAACAACAGTTCAATAATATATTTTAGCTAAACAAGTGGTTTTTATTTTCAAATAAAAGTTAAAAAATAATTATTAAATCTTATATTGCAAGATTAATATTTACTTCTTCGGGAGTTAAAACTTTGCCATCTTCATCTAATCTATATGTTTTACATAACATTAGTCTGCTATAGACAGAGCTATAATCTCTTTCTACTTCAGTCATTGCCGCTTCTTCAATAAATAACCAAGGATGACATGGCCCACCTAAAAAAAAACAAACAAATAATAAAAAATGTATTTTTTTGAATTAATAAAAAAGCATTCTCTCCCGGAATGGCTAAGGGAAAGCATATTTTTTAAAAATCAAAATGAAAAATTTTAGTTTTAACATTTTCAAAGTTATAATTATTAAAAATAAAATTGAATGTTTTCATTAAGTTGAAAGAATTAATATAATATATGTATACTTACACATACACATATATATATATATATATATAAATATAACAATATTATCTAAATTGGTTTTTAACTGGTTAAAAGTAACCCATCGTAATATGCCAAAGCTGTTTTTTAATATACCACGTTTTTAAAACTGACTAAAAAGAGTAAAATAATTATTTCAAACTATGGTTGAACACCACAAGATCAAATGTGTGTAACTATAATGCGGTGCCGACTTTTGGCTCTTGAAGTTTTGAAGTTATTTCAGAATTTATACCCTTTTGTATGAGTCCTGCAATAACAAAGCTATGCTTTTAATAATAAATCAATAAATAATAACTCAAGAACTTAAACTGCAACATGTGCGTGATTAATCAACAACAAAACTCAGTATAATTTTCATTAAAAACATTGTATTTCAC
Organism: Hormaphis cornu; assembly: GCA_017140985.1. NCBI lineage: Eukaryota > Metazoa > Arthropoda > Insecta > Hemiptera > Hormaphididae > Hormaphis > Hormaphis cornu. The sequence goes on from CM029359.1 coordinate 30,563,695, forward strand.
CTCTTTATTAATTATGCATTATTTTAGTTTTTTACAAACATTTTAGGTTGAAAATTATTTATGAACTTGGATCTTTTATTTATTATTTCTTGAAATAGTTTGAAAACAAAATCTATTAAAAGTTTTAAAGCTCCAGGCTTAAACAAAGTTCTAATATTCTATGTTACGATCTTTAATCTTTTGCTGTCCTTTATTAGTTTTGTTTTCCATAGAGACTGTCCTAAAGCTTAGGTTTTAGATTTGTTAAAATTTGTCTTTAAAAATGTAGAGTATCAGCCCTATGCTCAACCCCCAACTTGGAGAACCAGGTCACCCCAATTAATTAAGATTAGGATGATTGAAACCAAGTAATTAAAGTCAGTTCAGTTTAGAGCTTGGGACCCCGGGTTTGCTATATCCATAGTACAGGGCATGAAATTTCAGTTCAAAAGGTACTAGCCAGACTAAAATTGTTACTTGCCACTACTATTTTACATTTATGAAAATATGAACTATTTTTAAATTTTTACTCGCCAATGGCGAGCTGGCGAGTGGAAATTTCGCGCCCTGCCATAGTACCACTAGTTAGTCGCCCCTTGAGAGAGTATCTATTATATTTTTAAACTATCTTATCAATTGAATTGTTCAGTAATCACAGAACAAAATCCTACTGTATGATCCATAGGGGTACACACATCTTTATTTAATTAATCAAATTACATGAACAAGTATGGACTTGCCTGTAGGTACCCCTATGGATTATACAGTATGTTTTTGATATGCAATTACTGTTAGCAATCGAAAAAAAGGCTCAAAAAGTTGTTTAATGTCAACTGTTTAAAATATATTGTTAAAATTACTGAGCGTTTCAATTGATAAGATAGTTTACTTCTTACTGTATAGTTAAAATATGCAACTACAGTTGAATTATAAATACATAAATAAAACTTGATGGCAATTCTAAATTCACAAATATTAAGAAATTTTAGTGTTTTTTGTCATTACACATTACAAACAATGATCCAATATAATTTAATATAAAATTAAAATGAATTTTTTACCTAAAAATGATGGACGTTTCATTCCATGTTCAAGTACTTGTTTAATTGCAGGACAAAGTGTTCCTCTCACCAAATCTGTTATTGTTTCCGAAACGGAGTCATCACCAGCTATACTATACTGTTTACTTCTTTCATCTAAAAGCTCCACAAATTTAGCAGGAAACCAACCTATTTTATACATAACATTTTTTAAATGTATTTAATAAAATGATTTTAAATTAACTTACCTCTTAAACTATTAAGTTCTCCAATCCAACAATGTTCATCTTTACGGCTGATTATTGTTATAATATCATTTTTTCTAAATCCTAGTTCGTCATCATCATGTCTTTCAAAATCTAAACATATAATACAAAATAAATAACTTAAAAATTGTAAAATAATGGATCATTGTTTTGGAAGGTAAATACAATAAGTTTTAAAGCAATGATAAATTATGCTTAATTAATAATTATATATTAAAAATAACAATTCTGAGAAGGCTTAAATCAAATAATAAAAAAATTACTAGGTTTTATGTCTAGCAAAAATTGGACAAAATTTTTATATTTTTATTTTATATTTCACTCATTACTTATACTTATAATACTTATAATGATAAAGTACAACAATAAATATCAAGCCTTTTAGTGTGAATTTTTTTAAAAGTAATTCTAAGTAATTTTTAGTATTTTGACATTGTATTTTCAAATTTGTAAAAATTTTAACATAAACCACTTTTTTTAAAAAATTACAATTCTGAGTAAGCTTAGTAGATCAAAAACTTTACATAATTTAATACTTCATAACTCTATATTTAGCTCATACAATTTAGTAACTTTAATAATTGTCCACATTTATTAACGTATTGTTAAAGTGACCTAATCCACCTAACGTCTGGTTTCTAAAAAAAAGTAAAATACACTACAAAAGTAAAAAAAGTTACATATAGCATTGATTTCATAAAAAAGAGATAAGCTATGTTATAGTTGATTTTGGCAACCAATTAAGCGCTTTTAGTTGCTGATAAGCGCTATCCGTGTTCGCTTTTAAACCCTGTCAGCCAGAGGCTATACAACAATATTGATATTAATATAGTAATTGTAATTTCATTGATTTAAATAAAATACAAATAGAAAAATCTCTACCATTAAAAGTGGATGCCAATAGCGTTACACAATGGATGAAAATGGTTAATCAGTTGCCAAAATTAATTATAGCATAGCTTATCTGTTTGTTATAAATCAATACTAATAGTTGTATACAAAACTTCAAGTTAACAAAAATCAACAGTCCAAAATCCATATATTATTAAGTTTTAACTATAAAATACCTAAAAGTGCTTTAGCTCTTCTTTTTTTATTTCTTGATACATTTGCATACGTTTCTAGGTCTTTTGAGTGACTTTCTTTTGTATAGTCTGGTTTCAAAGAAAAATTACTAAGTTTAGGATCAACAATTACAAAATGGCGTGCTACTTGCATAATTGCTTCTCTTAAATCAACTAAAAATTCTAAACAAATTTACAAAACTATTAAGTATGATATAATTCATTAGCTTTTAGTAATTATTTTTTATTTATAATAATGACTACGTAATTATAAAATAATTATTTAAATAACATACCAGTTTGACGAATATTTTTGCACTTTAAAGTAATTTTAGAACTATCTTCATTTATGTCATCACCAAAAAGTAACACTTGCATTAATGACCTCGATTTTCTAATTTGTCTTCTATAAAAAAATATTAAAATAAAAATTAAGTTCAAAACCAAAATATGTTTTATAAATTATAGTACAATAAGATATTTAGTTTATGCTTATTAGTTATTAATATTTATATTAATTCAAACCTATTAAGATGTTGTTTAGGTAAATTAGTTGAAGAATTAATACTTGGAACTAAAGCTCCTCCATCAGCCATCAAATATCCTAAATATCGTCTTCGGTAAGTTTCAATTTTTTCATTAGTAATTTCAGGACTCATTTCAAAACATACCTAAAAAAAAATATTTTAACAGTTATAAAAATTACTTTGTCAGACTCAAAAATGTATACATACTTGTAATAGTTCTTCAATATCAGTTATATTTCCTGGTATGTTAGATAAAGCATTAAAGATATCAGCTGAATTATCAAGCGTTTTTAATAATGGTTCTGAAAACAAAAAAGCAAATTTGTCATTTAATACTTGGTAATAAAGACAAAGAAAATATCCATTTTACTTTATATTTGTAAATGTTTAAATTAAATATAGGTATATTTAACATATTTTATAAAACAATTACCTAACAAAGTGAGTGAAATGATTTATTCAACAAACCATTTTATAAAATTGTGTTTAATAACTAAAAAACAACCAAAAAATTGTTATCATTTCATGGTAGGGGAATGGTGTACACAGTGAGACACCTAATTTTTTTTTTTAAATAACTCATTTATTTTTAGAGGTATTTTAATGAAACACAAAAAAATAAACTTAGAATATTGTTTAATATTTAAAAATAAATTAATATATCTTATACTTAGCTTTGATTTTATTAAAAACCACTTTTTTAAAAAAAAAACAAAATTTCTCACTTGTGACACTTAATAAAATTATCTAAATAATTAAAAAACAATGCAACTATTGGCTTTTTTAATACTTTTAACATTAATTTACTTAAATTTAAAAAAGTAAGTTTCTAATTGTTACATCCTAACAAAATAACACTATTAGGGTTATAAGCCCGAGCTAGTCTCCTTAACTGTGTGGTACGCACATGTCACCACTTAAATCAGAAAGTATCAGAGTTTAGCATATCAGTTCATGGTGATCCAGTGATAGTGCGTTAACCTCTAACGCTTAGGGTCCTGAGTACGATTCTGATCTCCACAGTACAATTTTTAGTTAGTTTTCTGATACTTTCCTGACGAACTCACATCATTATATGGCTGTGTCATAAGTCTTTAATTCTAACCATATAAAAATGAGAAGAAGTATACTTTTTAGCTAAAAGACTTAATGTTAATTTTTAAGAACTAATAGTTGAAAAGTGAAAACTTAATACATTTTAGCCCTTTAACAAATTTAATTGTTATTTTTAAAGTGTGAAAAACCAAGTTTTTGATTTCAAGTATTTATAATGTTATAAAAATGAAGTTACTTTAACTTTTGAAGTAAAGTAATCTTAAATGTAACAGGTACGGTGTACGTATTTTAACTTTTATTTAGTTATTATTACAGTAATAATTAAGTAATTAGTGTTTTATTGTTAGAATATAAAAACTAAAGTAGACATATAATTTAGCAGAACCCAATTTGTTTTTTACACTTTCTTTAAGATTTTGAGCAGAGCAAGGAATATAATAATTTTTAAATTATGTTTTTTGTTTCTTCTAGTATTTCTGGGAACACTTTTTTGGGTAAAAGGAATACTCTGATCTGAGTAATGCAACAAAAAGATAGATATTTTACCCAAAACATTATCTTGTCTAAAGCTTTTTTTTGAAAATTTGTTATATGAGATTTTTATAATTATTATATTTTAGTTATGATCAAAAAATAGAGAAGTCAAAATCTTCAAAGTTGTTTCTAACAAATTGAAATGTTCACACAACGCATTATTTTTCATTATTTTCATCATTAATCGGCAAGTGCACTTGTGTGTAAAATTTAAACCAAATCTGACTATTTTAGAATAATTTACAGAGATGTGTAGTTTTGAAATTTAAAGATATATGCAGCTATTGTTTTATAGATTTTTTCAACATTTTTACAAGGTTATTTTTTCCATTTTATCAATATGGTTATGACCAACATTCCACCGAAAACTGAATATGCCAATTAAAATGTTTTCACATTATTGGATTATATTATAACTTAATAATGAGGTATATTGATTAATAATTATATGTATATATATATACATAATTAAGTGTACCTAAATTAAGAATGTAGTTTACAATAACTTTTATAATCAATTTATAAACATTATGACAAAATAAAACAAAGTTCAAACTTAAAAGTTAAAGTTCTATTGTTACATAAAATTTAAAATTAAAACAAACTTTAATTTTTTTAAATATGAGTATCATAGACTGTTACTTCAGATTTTTAATAAAAACATTTTTTATGATATACTTCAAGTGTTGTGAATAAATTATAACAGCAATATTTAATTTAACTACAAAAAGATGAATATGAGTACAAATTGAAGTACAAAATGCATGTGGCATTAGTTATTATAAAAACTCAAATGTTTTATAAGGGGTTGATTATTTCCATTGTCTGTGCCTGAGTTATTACCACATATAAAAACTAAAAAACATTAATACTTCCTTAAAAACAACTATACAAGTACAAACTAAGGTAATTTAGTTTCTAAAATATTTAACGACTAACCTCAAACAAATATTTTTAACTTAAGAGTATGCCTATTTAAATAATTTAAACATTTACCTTTTATTTTAAGGAGTCCAAGTGTTATTTGAAAAAGAATTATTGAACCCTCAAAAAATAACAAATCCCAAATTCTTAATAATACTTTATAATTAACAACATTGGAAAACAATGTCAAGAACCAATTTACGGTTATCAAGCTTAATTCTATGTCATGTAAACGAAGAAGTTGGCAAATTCCAGGTAGGCAATTTCCTAAAACAGTTTGCAACACCTGTTGATCAGCTTTCACACCTAAAAAAACAAAATGTGTTTAAGTGCTTTCATTTTTTGAATAAAATTATTAATAGTACCAATTAAAGTTGTAGTATAGTATAATGCAGGCAATAAATCTTCTACAATAGCACACATAATCCAAAATGATTCTTCTTCTTCAAGTATTAGTAACAGTGAAGCTACAATCATACTGGTTCCTTGGCAATAACTAAACAAAATAGTTTATTAATGTAGTTCAAATTAAGTTTTATAATATTGAATTAAATTACCCAATATCAGGATATAACCAGGCTAATGATCGTAATACTCTCCTTAATCTTGGAATTCCAGTACTTTGAAGATTATTGAAACAAACATGACTGGGCATGGTACGCAAAAGGTCTTTTTCTATTTGTTTTGAAGACACTAGAGAATCATTATTTGATGACCTTACAATTTCTTTGTAAGTGACATTATGAGATTTTTTTTTCAAATATGCGCCTAAAATATAAATTTATATTTTATAATAAATACACACAGTTACAATTAAATACTTTTTTATATAATATTTAAATACCAGAAAATCTCATCCATAACTGTGGTCTAAGTGAATGTGGAATACCCTGGCGAACCATTGATTGTAAATCTTCTGAATAAGGTTTTAAGATAGTTTTTTTATTTTTTGATAAATCATTTGTACACACATTTTCAAAGTAAGAGATCCACAGCATTCTTCCATATCATAAAATAAGTTAGACAGATATTGCATTTGATAAAATATGCAACAAATAATAGATTATAAAAAAGTATATTTTTTAAACTAACCTATGTTGAGGATCTTCATAAACATCATCAGCTAGTATGGAGTTCTTGGAAAAATCATTGTGATTTTCAACACGAAAGCCAAACTCATCAAACCTGTAAAGTAGTATTAAAAATTAATATTAATTTTAACCATAAATTCTAGGTCTAGAACATAGGTGGCTGACCCCATATAATTGGCTAAGAATTAGAAGAAAAATAATTTTAAACATATACAATTATATTTTATTATATTTTCAAATCAAGATTTAAAAATAAAAATATGTTCATAACATTTTAAAATATTTTTCATTTTAATCCTTGGTCATATTTTTTTTAATTTTGTCAGTGTAATTGACAAAATACACTAAAATGTGGTATGATTGGATAAAATATATGAAGATTTACATCATAGCTTTATGTAATAAATAATATGTTATATTATTTATTTAAATATAATTCTTTTAGAAATGTAAAGAAATCATCTAAAACCATGTATTCTTAATTAAAATACCCAAACAAGTTAAGAAATTCAAGGATGTATAACATAAAATAAAAGAACTGTTGTCTTCTCAATGTTCAGCATATTAATTATGTAATATGTACTTTATCAATTAACAATATTTTAAAACCTACATATATTTTAAACTGTATTATGTCATAAACAACTTAAGCAGTAGCATATCTAGGTTTTAAAAACTATTGGTGAAGTAGTTTTAAAAACACTGTTGGCAAAAACTTAATTTTGAGTGGCAAGTAGGGAAAATATTTGATTCATTGACAAGTGACAAGTGTAACATTTTTCATTATTATTAATATTATTGCTTAGTGCTTACACCACCAATTATAAAACTAACTTGTTATATTCACCTTCAATAAGCCAAAATACAATATTTTTTATCGAGTGCAATCTGCATACTGCAATTTGCAATAATTATAAAAAATAATGACATTTAAAAACTGCTAAAAAAAACGCCATTGAGAGCAAACAAAAACAAAATCTGAATATCTACATGTACATAAAAACAATTGAAACAGTAAGAAAACACAATTACCTATAAGTAATCTACAAAAAAGTCTTTGGACAAAAGAAATTAACTAAGGAATGAAGTCAGTGGATTGAAGGACATAAGGAAAGAAGAATGGAAAACACCATTTAATGGTCAAATTTGAAGAACTAAAATCTAGTTTTTTTAGAGCCAATTCTTTTATTATTATTAATTCTAATTATTAAGTAACTTAGGTTTTAAGGTCTTCTATAGATATATGTCTCTAATCTTAACACACAGATTGTTCTCTTTTAAGAATAAATATTGTATAAATATATGTATGGGCACAAAAACATAAAAATTTCAGTAAAACTAAAAGTTATTAACCATCTCAAAATGCATAGTGAACAACTGTAGAAAAATAATACCTATATCCAAGGAGTAAACATCTAGAACGTTTATAAACAAAAAAAAACTTATTATTAGGAATAATTTTTAAAGAAAATTTATTTTTTGAGGATAAATCATTGAATACTGAATAGGAAGATATTTTAACTTAATTTAAATTAAATACATACGTCATATGTATTGTGTTTATAAATTGCATTAAAAATTTAAGAGTTAAGAGGCTTAAACTAGTAATTGGAAGAGCTAAGTTCTTCAGTTCAGTCGTCCCAAATCATATTAAACTAATAAGGGCGATAATATGTGTTGCCTGTGCACTAATGGAAAAATTTATAAATACATGCCTAACAACAACCTAGATCACAAATTCATAAATTATACATTATTATCAGTAAATATTTAAAACAATTATTTAAAAATTAATCTAATAAACATTAAAGCTTAGAACATAAAAATATTCGGTACAAGCTTTATTCATTAAAAGAATGTATGGTTCAGAGCCAAGTTATACTACTTCAGAATAAATTAATACTTGAACAGACATCTTATTGGTTGTAAGTAGTAAATGTAAGTTTATATAAGTTCTATGTATTTGAGTTTACTTTTTTTTAGGTAATCAATTATGTTTGAATGTTGTAAAAGACCAAATCAAATAGTATAGATATCTAGATTCTATATTATTTTATCAAAGTTTGCAATAATTCTTAATAATTATTAGTTATCTGTGATTATACTATGTGATTATTTAATATCTACCATTGATGGCTAGGAGTAGATGTACTATCATAATATTGTGTATAGCTGCTAACAATATCTTCTGGCCACATAGAAGTTGTAAGACCAGAAAATGGTTTTCCTTTTGTCAATTTTATGTTGCTGTCCCACTCCTTTAAATTATCTATACTTAATGAGTTTTTTAATTCTTCATTAATTATAAAATCGTCTTCATCTTCTGTTTCTAACGCAGTTTCAATTCGAACCTATACAACATTATTAACAAGTAAATTAAATTTTTTTTAATGATCCAAACAAATAATAAATAAATATTAATCATAGTAAATAATATTTATACCTAGGCCAAGAAAATAAAATACATTGGTTAGGTCATAGGTATCTACTTATAACATACACTTTAAAAATGTGTACATACATTATTATCTTTCTTTCCCATATAGCCGTCATGTGATCGTGTCAAAAACAATTGTTTTAAATCCATTCTTCAAAACTTCATACAGCATATGTTTCAACCAAGGTTTCAACTAAAAGAATTGCTAAATTTAAAATACAACAATACATTAAAGGCTGGAGTAGACATAACGCCCATTCAACTAACATTTGTCCAATCAAAAATTTCAGTTTTAAAGTAAATGTGACTTGGTTATAATGTAATAACAATTCTGTAGACTGTAAAAAACGACTAACAAATCATTTTTAGTTTTTTATATTACTTATAACAAAACTGAAAACATATACATATTACAGTCTACAGAGTTATGATAGTAATAATGTTGATAATTTATATTTGTTATCAAATCATAAGGTAATAAAAATAATGATAATAAACAATTGCCATTGCCATCAAGATAGATAAGAAAACTTCTTATAAACTTCTTTCTTTTCTTATTTTACTATGGGTATAACCGTATATTATGATAATGTAGGTATAATATTTATTATAATTTATATAATTTATCCATAGACATATATATATAAATAATTCTTTATGTCTATAATATAATCTTAGTTATAATAAAAAATCAGTGCCCCTAATTGTCCCCCCCCCCTACGAAGACCCTTGGACGTGTTTCTTATTTAACATTCTTTATTTAACAAATTGGTAATTCCTAAAATTTCATTGAATTGTTTTAAACACATTTATGTTAAAACAATATTTTAATTAATATTACTCGCAATAATAATTAAAATGTTGTTTTGAAAAGTATTTAAGTATATAAATATATAGGTACCAGTTATTTTAGTTATAAAATTTATTTTACTTTGTATTGGCAAAGCATACTCCAAATAATGGTACAGAATATTGACGTGTGACTAGTAAAGACTAACAACTCTTATACTTCCTTAAAAAAATTTATTATAGATACAATATATACTTTTTAAATAATTTTTTATTTTTAGTGTGATTTGTTGCCAGGTGGTTGAAATAAGAAACTTTTTTTGAGAATTCAGCTCAATATTTTGTGGCATAAATTTGCCCACGTCTATTTTATTTTAAAACTAACCAAAGATTATAAGCTTGAATTGCATCTTTTGTACTTTTACATAGGCTTAAATAGTATGCATAGGTATATGTATTTGACAAATTTTATTTATAGCGATCAACCAGAAAGTAGAAACCAAAGTAATTGAAAAAGTAAGTTATTAAGTTATATTGTAACACATGCATATAAAAATCAGCATTAACTCTCATCTTAATATATATTATCTTATCTTAATCTTAATATTTATAAATTACGTGTCACGTTGTTTGTCCGCAATGGACTCCTAAACTACTTAACCGATTTTAATCAAATTTGCACACCGTGTGCAGTTTGATCCAACTTGAAAGATAGGATAGTTTTTATCTCAAAAATGTATCAATTTAATAGTTTTTGGAAGTATTTATACTCTGTTTGATGAGAGAACGCACGAGCCGCCCGACGAAAATTGGTTTGTTCTGCGCATGTTACACCCACTACCGGCCGATGTCCGTAATCGATTCGTCGATTCGAACGGTTGCACGTCACTAGAGCGCGGATTTGCATTTGATTGGCTCCGCTGTCAGTCTACATGCGCGGATTCCGTGCGTTCTCTCATCGAACAGAGTTTTTTTATAGTTAATAGTTTCCCCCCTAGTTGCCTGCCGTGTGCACACACACACACACGTTTATAACCCCCACTACTTTAGCGGCTACTGCAGAACTGCTGCGTCATCGTCGGCGGCGACGACTGTACGGTGTGGGCACTATTTATCCCCTTACCCTTACTCCTACATATAATACTGCGTTATCGTTATCATCCGTATTTTCTATTAAAAATACTATTTTTGATTCCCTCATTTCGTGTACACTATAGTCACTACAGCTAGCGACAGCTTAACGTCGTCGATATCTTACTGCACTTACAAACAGAAAACAAACTTTGTTTGTCTATATTTACCTTTAAAAATGGAGTCAAAATAATAATCTTATAATTTTCATTTATAATGGTAAGACCATAGACTTTATAAACATACAATATTTTATTATATTTAGGACATGTGTGTTTTTATTGTTATAAAATATAAATTTGAATTTAGTGCTGAAATCTTTAAACTATTCTTCCATGATAACAATAAAATAACATCTAGCTTGTGATTGGCTGTTTTTGTTCTTAATTGTTCAACCATTTTTTTTTTCATCCATGTTTATGTTTGTAATCTATATTTTTTTTTTATAGTCTATACGTCTGAATAGTTTTACAATTTACAATTTTCATTGACATTTGTCACCGACCACCGTCTTTTAGGCAGCAGGAATACACACTGACACTTGCCTCTTAGATCTCGATTCTCTTCGTTTAAAACTATAATTTGAAGCTTTAAAGTTTGAACATCACGTTTCAAAATTGTGGGTGTAATGCAATATTTTGATTTCGTTCAAGTTTTTGAAGTATATTTTGTAATTATTTTATTTTGAGTGTATATAATATTGAAGTACGCTGTACCTACGTCAATATAATCTCAATATATTTTTATTGTATCAACATACTACAGATTTTAATAATTTACATTAATTTTGACTAAATATGATGAACGGAGGTGTTGGTTTAGTAAGTATTTATTCAATTACACACTTTTAGTAGTACCTAAAATACTTGGTAAATAATTTTGATCTTATAATTTAACATAACAATACCCACTTAACTGTTAAAAAAACAAAAAAATTGTGATATTCAACTTCTAAGTTGGTGCTATGAACAAATGGTTAGTTTGGTTTTTCAATAATTTTGGAACTAACTTTTATTAGAAAGTAAATGAAATAGTATGTGCCTATATTTGATTTGATTTAATTTGGGTATGTATATGACTTCAGTGGTTTTTGCTCAGTTCCTCTAAATTCAAAGGAAGTCGTTCTAAAAAAAACTCAATTTTGCCTATTTAATGCATTTAAAAAGATAGAAAATGCCTAAATTATTCCCCTTGGTAATTAGCCAGCACCAAACTGCTTAATTATAGCTTTATTTAGCTTACATATTGTGACATATCTATACTCAAAGCTACCAGGGGCTGCTTTGCCGCTTGCACGGAGTAAAATGGCACTGGTAGTCCTGGTTGAAAAACTTTCTATTGTTTTAAAGCATAAGTAAGTTGTGTAGATGTAAAATAAATAATTGAAAATTGACTAATTATTTACCTACTTACCTAACAAAATTTAATCAATAATTTATTATTATGCCTGCTGGTATGTACTATTCACATTAGTATTTATAATGAAAAACTTTTTTGCTAAAAGGTACCTAGTATATATTTTTGAGCTACTATTTATTTTTTGAGAAACCAAGGCTTTCATCCATTACCGTTGGGGCATCAGAAAAACCGTCCTGAGTGATTAAATGTTTGTACACCACTAGTTACATATTACTTACTATTTAAAATACAAAGATTTTCTGAAATTTAACAAATTCCAAAAAAAAAATAACCTAACCAGTTAGTTAGGTATTACTTATATATATATATATATATATATATATATATATATATATTATAACTAGAGCCCAAAAATTTATGCACAAAAAAATATCGAAATATGCACTTAAAAACACTAAAATATGTATTAAAAATTTTTTTTTTATATATACATATAACCAATGATTAATATAAGGAAAAAAGATACAAAAGTTAATTAATTTGAATATTGTATTATTTACTTTAAACATTACAGTTGACAAATAGACTTTGACAGATTTTTAAATAGAAAATACATTTTCTCTTTTTTATTATATAATATATTTATATTTTTTTATAAATGAAAAATTATTGTTTGTGTTCAATTTTATCAACAAATAAATTTTAACACACACGAAGTGCATCTATTTTATATATTATTGTTAAACAATTAAAAATAACTCTTAAATATGTGGTAAAATACAATTTTATTTAAAAATATGCATATTTATATAAATGCTCAAAATATGCAAAACAAATTTTTATTTTTAAACTTGTTAGGACATGGTTCAAATTTTCTAGGGTACCTAGTAATTTTTTGGACAACCCAGTAAAAACTAAAAATATGCAAATGCATGAACTTCCGGGCCCTAATTATAACATATTAGTTATTTAAACTGTTACCTATCATTAACTCTGAGTGGTAACATTAAAAAATTTTGTTATAAATTATGTAATTACTGACTTGGTATTTTTTCAAAATCGTTATTTGTTTATTTAGGAACAACAACCAATTTCAAATAATCTGCCGACATCTAACTCCAACTCATGTCAATCTGAGTCTGTCCCAGATTCAGTTATGTCAAATGGCACAGAAGGTGAACCAGAAGCTAAAATACCTAGACATGAAGGTATAGTATTTTTAGATGTTTGCTATGAATTAGTCTTGTTTAGTATTTAATATTTATCGGAAATACACCACTGGACAATTAAACTTATTATTTTAAGTACAACCAAGTAGGTTCATTTGTTTTAAATTATAAATTTTAGTAAAAAGTAGATTTTATTTTGTTAAAAATATTTCTAATGTTACAGAATCCATTGAGTTAAAACTTGGATTCAATTTATGAAACAATTTTTACTCTGTTTACATTTCAATATTTTGTTGTTAAATTATTAATAATTTTTTTTATGAGATCTATATAGTATGTTTAAAATAATAATTGCACTTGAAAAAATAATTAATAAATAATTTTTTGCTTTTTACAATACCAAAAACTGTACGTTATAGTTTTACACATTTCAAATATTAATCTAGTAAAGTAGGTATCTAGTTTGTTAGTTAAGTATTTTAAATTTCTTATATGTAGTATATAGTGAAAAGTGGTTTGTCTTCATTAAAAACAAAATAATAGAGGTTGACCAATTACTTACTGACTAAAGTATAAGTTTATTAGTGTTAAATTATATGTTAAAAAAATAGTTAATAAGGTATTAATTTTTATTTTTAACTCTTATTTATAATATAATGCCCTCTCATCTTATAATTTATAAGTTAAACTAATCAATATTCTTTTTTTTTTTTTTTTTTTTTGAGATGTTTCAGGCGGTTTACTGATAGCCCTAGTCTATACTCTACTCACACATCAAAAGATATAATTACCTAGTTTTGTAGGGAAGGGTGTGTACAATACTCATAAACATTTATTTCTATTTAATTATTGTTATTATTTTTACTATTACCTTTAGTCTATTCCTTAATTAATCTTAATTCAACCAAAGTCTCATGATAAATTAACAATTAGGTCTTAAAAACTAATTGATACTCTATTAAATGATACTCATGTATGCTTGATATGCTTATGTTTAGAGATATGTAATTAATTATTATACAATGATAAATTTATTTCCAAAACTATATTGTAGATGTGATTGTACTTTTATTTTTTTTTTTAATTAAATTGATTTTAAAATTCTAAAATTGTATACTTCCCAATAATTCAATTAAAAGTTTTAGAAAATCAGTTATCATATATAATCTATATTTAATAATCATACTATTTTTGAAATTCAATTATTTATAAATTAATTAATTTATAAAAAAATTCCAATAATTTAGCAATACAAATACGTAATATTTGAAATTCAACAATATTAAAAGGTACAGGTAGTTGCTAAATTTCTTTATGAACTTACTGATTAGGTATCTAAAAATTTAAAAAAAAGAAAAAAAATTATTCATCCAAAATTTTGTTTGTTTTGGATCAATTGATTTCAGTTTGGAGTTAACTTTCAAATTGGTCCGTTATGTAGGCCTGTGGTTGTTTAAAAGCGTTGTAAGTATAATTGACGACTAAATTAGGAGAACTTAAAAATATATCTACTTTATGTTTTATTTTGGTTTGTTTTTGTTTTCGTCATGCTCTTCTGTGTTGTCTCCGGACCAATATCCCTCTACTAGCAAGTGAAGCCACCTGAGCAAGTCAGGCCTACCCGTTGCGGTTAAGGTCTCTCAAATGGAAACACAATGTTTGCTTAATAACTTGTTGGTGTAAATTGATACATATGTAAACATGCAGCAATTAATGCCAAATAAAATTAGATAGATAAAAAATTAAATAGAATAAAAAAAATGGAAAAAACGTTTTAAATATTTCCACATTTTTTTTTTTATAAAATACTATTTTCATCATTGCTGCTTGTTTTATGTTTATTAAATTTATATTTTGTGTTACTTTTCCTAAATATTTTTAAAAAGAACAAGTTTTTATTTATTTTTTCACATAAATAAAAATTATGATTCATAAATATTAAATTTTTTTATTTTTCTATATTCCTTGTAAAATTCAAGCAAAATTTATATTTATAAGTTATTAGTTTTTATGTATCTATGTAGGAATTATTTTCTAAAGTTGCACAAATTATAAACTGTTTAAAATTTATTTAATCAATTATACTTTTTACAGATTATTTTAATTTTATCTGTATTGATTTGTTGTCGAACCCATTGTGATCCTTTTAATTATTAAATAACTTTATTAACACATTTTTTTTTTTTCAGTCAATGGTAACATATCATTCACTACTGCACCTTATGATTTTAATCAAGTGGGCACATTAATATCAGGTATATTACACTATTTATCATTCATACTTAATTTTGTTATCTTTACAATATTTGATAACACTTTTTTTGAACTGCAATATGTTTTAATTTATGAAACATGATAAATTATTATAAATTTTAGGTCCTGGGTCAAGACTTGGTATATTAGGTGCCCTTGCTGCCCCTTTAATCAAATTGAGCTCAGAACAGAATGAAGCAGTGGCAAAAGCAAAAAAGTATGCCATGGAGCAAAGCATTAAGATGGTGTTAATGAAACAAACTTTAGCTCATCAACAACAACAAGCCAAGTCGTTTCACCGACATCAAGCTTTAATATTAATGTGCAGGTTAATTTAATCATTTTTTAACTATTCAGAATAAAATCAAAACAATATGATGTGAATTTATTGACAATATTGACAATTGGTTGAGACTAATATTTGTTTTTCATTTATTGTGTTTCCCTTTTTATGATTAACTAGCTGATAAGATCTGATTGTTTTTGATTTATTGAAAAATTTGTATTAGTTGAGTGTAAAATGAAGTGTAATTAACTTAAATAATTGCAGAGTCTACGTGGGAAGTATTAGTTTTGAACTTAAAGAAGACTCAATTAAACAAGCTTTCTCGCCGTTTGGTTGTATAAAATCAATAAATATGTCTTGGGATCCTATTACACAAAAGCACAAAGGATTTGCTTTTGTAGAGTATGAAATACCAGAAGCTGCACAACTTGCACTAGAACAAATGAATGGAGTTATGCTGGGTGGCAGAAATATTAAAGTGGTAAGTATCTATGTATGTGTTTTTACTTATTGTTGTACCTGTAAAAACTAAATGTTTGTATAGAAATATTTAAAATGCTGTCATTGATTACTTCTTTCGTTTGATTACTTAAAAGAATAAAAAGTTGTACTTAACAGAAAATTAATAGAGTGAGACCAATATTATTTTTTTGTATTTCAGTTAAGTTTTGATTGTTTTGAGTTTAAAAAAATAACTCAATTTTAGTGTATTACAATTACATATAATACATTCACTGGGTCTATATGCCGTGGTGGACAAAATGACATTTGAACGCTTTGTCTGTCAACTATAGTCGACACATAATTTTTGTTGATGTCTGACGGCCATAGCCAACATCAGATCTATCAAATTAATCACTCTTAATGCACCATAATTGCATTTCTAAACACACTTTAAGTATAAATAGTTACATTTGTTGAATTTTTGTTCCTTTTTCACCAAAATTTGCTGCTATTGTGAACTATCAACAATATTATGATGCACTGGCTATGGTTTTTAATTTTTTTGATGCATTGAATATGTTAGTAAAATTAGTTAAGTAAATAATTCTAAGCTTTCGTATTAGAGTATCTGCCCTACTCTTTAATTTAATTATTATTTTAGGGATCCTGAATGTATGTCATATTTATGGCGATAAGTTTTTGTTATAATTTATATATCATTGTTTTGTTTTCTAGGTTGGACGTCCTAGTAATATGCCACAAGCACAATCTGTTATTGATGAAATCCAAGAAGAAGCTAAACAATATAATCGCATATATGTTGCATCTATACATCCTGATTTAACTGAAGATGATATAAAAAGCGTATTTGAAGCATTTGGTCCAATAAGAACTTGTAAACTTGCACAAGGTAGCACACCTAATAGACATCGTGGGTATGGTTTCATTGAATATGAAGGTCGTCAAGCAGCTATTGAAGCAATATCATCAATGAATCTTTTTGATCTTGGTGGCCAGTATTTAAGAGTTGGGCGAGCTATTACTCCGCCCAATGCTCTTCATGTAAACAGTTAAAATAGTGTATACTTATATTATTTAATAATCAACTTTTTTTTATTTTAGGGACCTTCAGCTGCTAGTCACATGCCTACAGCTGCTGCTGTTGCAGCAGCCGCAGCAACAGCAAAAATTCAAGCTATGGATGCAGTTGCTACAAATGCAGTTCTTGGTTTAAGTAAATTAAGTTCTCAATTGGGCGCTCAAACGTCTGTTTTACCTGGTCTTCAACAGTTACCTACAACATTGGGTATAAGTTCCACTGTTTCAGCAGCAGTTATACCACCACCTGGAATTGCTATACCACAGCAAATTCGAGCTCCAGTACCAATATTGCCTGGTAATTTTTCATATATATATATTATTTTTGGTATATTGTATAGTCAAATCAGTGGCAAATTTAGAAAAGTTGAATGGGCCGAGGGCGGTCGAGAAAATAATTTTGAATTGCAGAGAAGCTTTGCCCCTCACACACCTTTGTTATAGGTATTTAAAGTTTAAAAATTATTTTGCAAATATATTAAATACAATTTTTAAAACTATAATTGTATCGTATGTTAATTAGTTGATGAACGGTCTGAGTATGGTCAGAAGTTATCTTATGATTAGGACTCTTCTCAATCAATTTATACTTAATAATTAATATACAGTTGCTTAGAAAGGATTTTTAGTTGAAGTTGTTAATCACTTGTATTAAATGCAAGTAAGCAAACTTTATTTGGGCATTGCCAAAACATATTGTGGAATTATAAATCTAACCTTAATTACTGGGTGTGCTGTTGTCTATTCTGTGTTAAATAAGTGGAAAAAATGTGCACTAAAAAAGTCTTTTCTAAGCAAGTTAATTGATAAGCCAGAGTCTTGACCTTATCTTTTAAGTCCATAAGTCCATTAATTGAAAAATTTTGGGATACTGTGGGGAAAAAATTTCAAAAACAGATTAGCCACAGACCGTCACAAAATTATTAAATATTTAGTTTGGCAACTCAGGTTTTCCACTTAAGACTAATACACGGAACAATATTGAAAAGAAAAATAGCTATTATTTAATAGCTTAATTTATTTTTATATGTTAAACAAATCAACAACTTTAATAAGTTAATAAGTATTTACATTAAAATTTACAATGCTCATTAGAACCTTAAAGGTTGGGGGGATTCAAATCACATGAACCCCCTCTTTTCTCTGCTGTATAAATGTGTCTGGCTCATCCCTATTTTTGATTACATTATACACATACACTTTTATTTTAATTATTCATAATTATGTAATAATGTTTAGTATTAATACAATATCTATTGTAATAATTATTCATTTCAATTTTAATACTAATGTTATTTTGAGTTGTGTGGTGTGGTGGGTAGGTGCTGAAAAGAGTGTTAATAATTAATTAATAATTTAATTATATAAAATGATTTATATCAATTAATATTCAACAAACTTTATATTATAGTTTTTCAGTAATACATATTATTTTCTCTTTACTCTACTCATCTGTCTAAGCATTTTCATTTCCGCAGCACTTATTCTCTGTTTTATTCTCTTGTCAACCGCCCAATACTCCAAACTGTTTTACATAGTGGGTCACACCACACCAAACATACATTTTGTTGGAATTTTTTCCTTGTAAACACCTGCCAACTTTTCTCTCCATTTCATATAACCACACTTTTAGTATATAGTAATATTTTTTATAAATTAGTCAGGTTTTCAACTTAAAATGTATTGCACAGCTAGCAAAAAATGAGAAATGTGAATGAAGACGCTTCAAATTAGTAATTTGGATCCTTAGGTGAATAATGTACCTGTTAACATAACCTTCCTGTTTTAAATTATATTAAAAAACATTAAAGTATACACAAATAGATTTCTTGACTGTTTTCACGGGACATAAACAAAAATATTGAAAAATAAAATTTTAATTTAGTTGTGACCCTTTAAAAATAGTTCAATAGTATAGTTGTACATTTATAGGTTGTGTTGTAAGTGTTGATATAACACATTGCAATTTCTGGTTTGGTTGTTTGTAATATAACATATTTTTATAATAGTTTTTACAGTAATAAATATGTAACAATCTATTGTCAGTACGGTTTGTGTGTCATACATGAAATGTTTAAAGCATTTATTTAAAGCATAATTCTATATTTTAAATTTGTTTACTTAAACGTGTCTGGTTTAACTCCTTTTCAATTTACAAATATATCTTTAAAATTAATTTTTTCTTGAAAAGTATAATTTTTTTTTTTAGTAACCACCGGCCTGAGCCCAGTAATTCAACAAGCTATACCTCCACCAACTTTAATAAATCCCACTCAACTAGCTGCTCCTTTGGTTTCATTGGTGACTCCAGATGCTCAAAAACGAGCCGATCAACTAAAAATACAAGAAGAATTGCAAAAAAAGTTATTAGAAGAGACGGAACCTCAAACGTTGCAACAACAAGAAAACATGTCAATTAAGGGACAGAGCGCTAGACATCTTGTTATGCAAAAATTAATGCGAAAAACTGAGGTAAATTATTTATACATAACAGATGTACAAATGTATTATGTAAAAATTAAATTTCTTTAAAGAACTAATAAGACTGTAAATTTACTTGTAAAATATTTCAATGTAATATAACAAAGCCTAATTTACAGAGAATTATAGCAAAACTTTTTAGGAGCCATGTAAAAGTAGCATTAAAATATGTAAGATACAATTTTAGTTCCTACACTCATTTTAGTTTATCTTTATAAATTTGTAATTTTCAATATATACCAAAAGATTTGATGTTTTGTGATAGATTGTAATAAGTGCCTGACACAAATTATCAATTAACTTACTATTGGATAGTTGAAGTATTACACAGGTTTACAAAAAAAATATTTTTTTAAATTGTTTGGAATTTGATAACTGATATTTATGTATTTTTCAGCGCTGATTTCAAAAATGCAATCCATTTTTTTCTATCACTTAAGGTTTTCTCACAAAAAAGGAATTACTTTTTGGTATAATAACAAAATTTTACCAATTTTTCAAATTTTTTCTTAAGTTAAAGGATTTTATTTCATGTATAATACATGTTATAAACTACATATCTAGTACACTTACATTTCTCTTTAAGCTCATAAGTCCTTATAGTAACGCTTTTGCTTTGCGTCGAAGCTTCTTTTATTGCTTTTCCGGCTGTGTACTCGTTGAGGGTCATCTCGTTTTAGCATCCAGCAGTAGTCCGCTATCATGTTATCGGAGCCAACATATTTTTATCTTTTAATGTAGACCCTAAAAGTTCTGCCGAGTCTTTAGGAAGACCTAGGTCTCTAACTAAATCATTCAGTTCAGATTGTGAGAATGGAACGGGATCGGTTGTGCCAGGATTGTAGCCCTCACTGTCTTCTTCACTTTCACCTAGCTGAGCCAATGGCTCGTGGTCATCTAAAATACCATTCAAAGAAACTGGAGGAGAGGGTATTGGTACTTCAGGTCCATGAGGAACAGGACGATTGGCTGATTTGATGTTAGGGTAAAAAATATCCTTTTTGTTTTTCAAATTAAAACCTTGAACATTGCAAGAACAAAAATAGCAGTCATCACTATGGTTTTTGGGCTCCCTCCAAACCATTGGTATTCCAAAACGAAATGACTGCTTTTTACCTTGAAACCATTGTCTTAGTTCTTCAACACACACTGAACAAACTTTGTGTGGGGCCCAAGACTTGTCTTGATCACCTAACTTTATACCGAAGTAGGCAAAATATACCTTTTCAACAAAATCGGAAATGTTTCTTTGTTGCTTTTTAACTGTATAGTTACCACAAATGTAGCAGAAGCAATCTGGTGAGTTGATACATCCTCTGGTAGGCATTTTTCATAAAACAACTTCACACCACAAGAAAACAATCTGTTTAGGCTGATGCCTTGAATTATGTTCTTTGTAGTTCGATAAAAAATCACTGAAAGTTATTTGATTCACACTTTATTGACAACTATCCGTGTTACGAGATATCATTTAATACTACTCTCACAATCACTACTTCAAATCACTAGTAACCACAGCACGTGAACAGCACAGAGTGAAGAGATACTGTGAACTGAAGAACAGGTAGCAGAAGCTCACTGCTTGGTGATGGGGAGGGGATGGGCACTGTGGCAGACAGGCACTGACATGAAAGATGCTCAGTGAGTCAGTAAGTGGATGGCGAGGGAGGGAAGGCAATGGACAAGCACCGACATGAAAATAATGCTGGTTTCTCCTATTCAACTCTTTATTTTACATACAACTTGTATAGTAAAAAAAACAGCTAAGTAACTGAAAATACCTTAAAGTATTTTTTTTATACTTATTAAAAGTACTATGGGCTTAATAACAGTTCATAAAGATCCTAAAAACAAAAATTCAAACTCACTAGAGTACGGAACTATGTATAAAAATATCGAAAAAAGCTAAAAATAGACAAGCAGTTTGTGGAATAACTGTACGTGATGGAATTTTTTCACTATTTTTCCCGAAATTAGCGTTGAAAATACTATAAAAATCACTTATTCAATTTTAAACAATTTTTATGTCGCAGACCTGTGTTATTTAAGTTGGCTTCTTATATGTACAATTTATATAAGCCTTACATGTTCTGATTCTTGTTTACCCCTTAAAGTATTTTAGAATAATTGTTAAAGTTAAATATATAATAAAGTTACAATGCTATAAACCATTTAATTGTTTTTTTATTAGAGTCGAGTTGTTGTATTAAGGAATATGGTAGGTGTTGAGGATGTTGATGATAGTTTGCAAGAAGAAATTCAAGACGAGTGTAGCAAGTAATTTAATTGTTTTGCTTTAAATTATTTTATAAAAACTTAATTTACGTATAAATTGCAACTTTTTACAGGTACGGCATTGTTGAACGTGTTATTATTTATAAAGAAAAACAATCCGATAATGTGGATGATGACTCTGATACAATTGTAAAAATATTTGTTGAATTTACACAAATGTTAGGTAAATTGTTTTAATAAACTTTACTTTACATATATTTCCTAGTAATAACTAATAATATAAGAAATGCAATTTTTTATTATTTTTCAGAGGCTGAACGAGCTCGAGACGCATTAAATGGTCGATTCTTTGGTGGTCGTTTAGTAAAAGCAGAACTGTATGACCAAGCCTTATTTGACCATAGTGAGTTCTCTGGTTGATTCCAATTAAAATATCACACTCACACAAATCTGTTAATATTGTGTATATTATTTTACTTTATTATTTAATTGGCAAGATTTTATTTTTAAGCTATTATACAGTGTATGATGAATTTTGTAAATACAACTTTTTAACAAACTTTTTTTTATTCTGTATTACTTCATTAATATTATTATTTTAGTCGATAGTAAAATAAATCTATAAAGAAATTCAAATATAAACAAAAAAATAAGTTCTACAACTTCAAATTCAGCTTTAATTTAAAAAAATTCTGCTTGTACCAAATTATTGCAAACATTCGTCTAGAAATTTTTTACTTTTACTAAAATTTTAATTAATAAGTTTTAGAGCATTAAGTTATTGTATTTTAAAAAATTGAACAAAATTAAATTTTCAAAGATGTTTCTTGAGATGGTTGTAGTTCAGATTTTGACTAAAGATCAAAAGTTAAAATTTGAAGTGTTTTTAAAATGTTTGTTTTGTAATTTACTCAGACTTGAAACTTTCTTGTCTTTGATCATTTGTATGGGTAAGGTTGAAAAGGTAACAAATACAGTTACATTATTACAATTCTAATATAAATACATTGAACAACATTGTTGTCAATGTAAGTTAATAATTAATATGTACACATATATAGACTTATATAGACCAGTGGTTCCCAACCTTTTATGTCTGGCGACCCATTTTTTAATTTTTTTTCATTTTTGGGATCTAGTGTATACACTATACTATATTTATATTTATATATGTGTAGTCAATCATATGAAATGGAAACAGCAAAAAATATAAAAAAAAGAGAAATGTAAATAAAGTGATGCTGACGAAACAGTAAAGGTTGGTAAATTTTCAAGAGCCACGCTGTGACCCACCTAAAATGCACCTGCGACCCACCGGTTTGGAAACGCTGTTATAGACATATATATTAATGATTATCTGATTTGCCTGTAAATAGGGTATCAGATAAAGTGTCTTTATCATTAACTAAGAATACTGATATAATCCTTAGCATTATGTATGTTTAAATATATCTTATATATATATAGAATGGACGTCACAATCATGATGCAAAAATTTGACACTATTTTCAGGGCGACATAAAGTAGAAGTAATTATATATATATATATATGTCAAAAGAAAACAAAATAATAATATATATATACTGTCACAAGTAAATAAAACTATTAAAAATTCTTTAATAAAGGGTTTATTACAATTACCTACTGTTAGTTTAACAAATGTTAATTTAGGTAGCAATTCAGAAGAAAAATCAAAATTGGATATATTTTTGTTGACTTCTAAAAGACAGTACTCTGTACTATGTTTGATTTAATTTGTCAAACATTGTGACTTAGATAACTTTTTGAGTTGAGGGCTAGAATTTCAAAGTTTATTTTAGGAACATAATAATTTATTTATATATTATTTATAATTATTGACAAAAACTATACTGTTATACAACCATCTAAAGGCCAATTAATCATTATTTATGAGGATTTTAACTTTTTTTGATGACTAAAAACCAATCAATTTGTTCCAAATTGTATGACATTTTCTCAGGCGCATATTTTAGGGGAGAGATTGCCCCTCATTAGACTGTGAATTAACATTATAAATAGAAATTATAGGAGGGTACTAGACTCAAATGGTCCATCCAATAAATACATTTGCCCCCCCCTCTAAAAAGTGTTTCAAAATCAAATACACTCCTGTCATAACTTTTTTGGGTAGAAGTATTTTGATCAAACGTATGGTAGCTCATAAGTCATATCAGTCTAAACTTGTATTTTATTTGAAACTTTTTATGGATTTTTTGATAACAAAAACAAATTTCAAAAATGCTCTGTATTACTTGAAATTTTCACCCACTATGGAACAAATAATTTGTCAAGCAAAGTATAAAAAATAAATATTTACAACTTGTCGAGTACTTTACTCGCTAAGCTTGCTCAGAATTATTAATTTACCAGACTCCAAATAACTCCCTAATTTTTTTTACCTAATTGTAAATAGTTATGATTGTTAGTTGTAAGTAGGTACTTAGTTATATAAGTTGAAGTTTAAAGTACCTATGTATTCAAAAGTTAATAAAAGTTAAGTAAGTTAACTTAACTTTGATCACATAATTGACAATTAAGGGTAGATTAAAATATCACTTAACATTTTAATTTTTAAACTTCCACAATGGCATTGGTATTCAAAATATACAACAAAACAAAGCAAGCACTATCAACATGGGGGACTTGGAACAATTATGAACTTTGCTAGCTTCCCAAAACTTCAACATTTACTTCTAAAATCTCAAAAAAATCTGGAATAGGCGCATGGTATAAGTTAATATGTTTGTAAAAAAAAAAATTTAATTCAACCATAACTTGGGCTAAAAAAAATTTAAAGGGTGTGTCACCCAAAAACGCAGGTGAATTGGAACTCACATTAATTTGTTGTATGTATCTTTCAATTTCACCTAACATAATGTTGACTTGGAACACAATAAAGGTTTTGTGCAAAAAAAATGATTAATAACCATATTTTTATGAACAAAACAAACTCGGCATAAACCTGACTCTTATGTTATGTATTGTAAATTCCAAGTCCCGAGTCAACCCTAATTTTAACAAAAAAACTTATCAAAATTAAAATAATAAACGTTTTTAAACTATGTTTGGACTAATGTATAATGAAATTGATTTAGATAACTTAAATTTGTGATGTAATAAGCATTAGTTAGGTAACAACTTACGTCTACAAAAATCATGTTTTTTTTAAAAACATTTTGTGTCGTAAATTATGGATTATCAAAAATTATGATTTAAATTATTGATTGAAAATGTTCAAATGAAAAATAATGTAAAAAGATCAAGGTAGTTACTACCTTCGAAAAGATCATTAATTTTTTATTAAAACTCAGTTGTATTGAATTCAATAAAGTAAAGTAATAGTGTTTCACGTCAACCCCTTGGTTCCAAATCACCTGTGTTGACGATACCCTGTAACATTATATTATTTTGGTTGGGCGTTACCCAATTAACTGAGAAATATAGAAGATTTTTCTCTACTATATTTATTGTATATAAAATATATATTTTTACTACATTTTAGACTAACTTTTACTTTATTTTTTTTTGAAATTGTCCTGGTTGTCTTTCAAATTTGTCAGACAAATCAGGGAACCCTCTGGAATTCGGTTGACATTCAGTTTGTTTGTCTTCAACGCTTGGTAGACCTAATTTATTTGCAGTATTCTTTGAATTAACTTTTTTCATGCTTGAAATAGCTTCGTTATAAGCAATTTCATCAAGAGTTGGTGGTTCAGCACGTCTTCCTCTCAACCACTGTGACCATTCTGGAGTAGGTACACCAGTTTCTTTATCAACTGGCACAAACCATCTTCTTGGTAAACGACGGCCTCCTTGAGGATCTGCAGGAATTTCAAAGTATCTATTCCCTTGGGCATCAGACCCAACTGATTTTTCTTCTGCTTTAGGTTTAAGAGATTTGAGAAAATTGGTAAAGACAATCTTCCATAAACGCCTTTCAGCCGGCATTTTAGTTTTCTTTGAAAATTCAATTAAAATAAGTTCTACAAATATTTAAATAATAATGTCATTTCATCACTTTGCTGGTATTAGTGTAAAACAAAATTATATTTCATCTGTAAATCAAAATTAATTGTGGTAACAATAATTACATGCAATACAAATTAATCTTTTATCAATCTTACAATTTTGTGTAGAGAAAAGAACAGTTCATTTCATATTACTAGTACTTTGTTTTAAAAGTGTAATATGTTAAAGAGCATTAAAAAGTGGTTTGGTTGCAACAAATTTTGATTAAATTAATTTTAAGAACCTTTTGACTGCTTCATCAAATTTGTGCTTCAGACTGCGTCATCAACGTTGAAAATTAGTATTTAAACTCAAAATTTTACTTTAATGCACAAATTAAGTATTTTATATTCAAATCTCAAATTTATTCTAACAAGTACACCGGACCTATTTGTTAGAAAATAGAAATCAGAATAAATAAATAAGTGATATCTGTGATTTGATCACAATGTTCAGGCTGCTATGCAAGGCACAAATTACATATTATACAAGGTGGATTTTTAAAGATAATATAATATAATTTTTTATCTTAATTTGTGGTCATGATTTCTTTATTTTTATATTTATTTATTTGTTTTAATTTGTTTTAATGTTTTTTTTATCAAGATAAGAAATACCATTGATTATAATGTATATCAAGAAGACTAGAGATCTCTAGAATTCTGTACTATAAGCACGGTTTTGTCACAAGACCGTGGTTAAAAGTATTCTTATCTATCTGGATGTAGTCTATGACTCTATGATAGATCTCGTAGTTACTCCACAGATAAGATAAAACCAGATAGTTCACTTCCTATACAAGCAATGTAATTTCCAAAAATGTAAACAAACCAAAACCCTCCTCAAATCAGTGCTGTCTCTTATTGGAAATAAAATTTCTTTACGGAAAACCGTTACTTTTTGACGGTGCATCATTGGTTTTTATTGTTTGCTGAGACGCCGACGTTTAAAAAATGTTTAAAAATGTTTAAAAATGATGTAAGTATTAATTTTCTACTGTATTTATCTTATGTGATACACCGATTATAGAATTAATACCTGGTACAATAATTATGGTACAAAATTACTGTACAATCATTAAGATTCTTTTACGCGGCACACTGATCTGAGGAGGGTTCTTGTTATCAATAATCTGAATAGTGGAATATCTGGTTTTATATTATCTGTGGTTACTCTATGACTTACACACAGCTGGTTATCTAAAGAATAAGTTGCGCGGTTAATTTCATAATAATTTATTATAATTTTGAGTGCAAAGCTGTGAGTTCACTTCCTCAATGTATAGAAATAATAAATTGGAATATTTTTGTTTTTTTTAACATTAAACCATATCCTTACTTTAATGGAAACGAATAAATTAAGTACCGTTGCGGTCGCGGAAGACTGCTCGAAATTTGAAACAAAAATCGTTAACAACAAACAAGAATCACTCGTCCAAGAATTAATGGACATGGGATTTCCGAGAGCAGCAGTACTGCAAGTAATATTATAACGCACTTTGCGTACCAAAATTTGATCATGTTATAAAATGTTATGATATTTCATAATATTTCAGATTGTAGAAAATGCTGGGGATGCGCCCAAAGAGTTAATTGTTGAACAACTCATTCTGACATTAAACTCGGAAACTGTCAATCCTATTCCCGTGGTAGAAGATGACGGTGATCCATTGTGGGAGGACGTAACTATGTGTTACAAAATGGTTATTGTAATGAACACTGGATTAAATATGGGCTTAGGAAAAATTGCTTCACAAGTAATTTTGGTGTTATTACGTTATTGTTTATTATTTAGTTTGCTTACTAGCCATCCAACAATCAGAAGGCCTGTCAAGCAATTAGCTAATCCCTTAGCAGATCTTTTTAAGCTAAAAATTGATGATTCCACTATTGATGTCTTATGATAAGTAAAACTTCTTTGGTAATTTTAGACACGGTCAAACGCTGCTCTGACTGTTTATGTTACTTGAAGGACGCCACAGTACCTACAATTGTTCAGAAAATTTTTATTTCTACCAACACAATTTTGTTTGGTCAAACTGAAAGTTATTTTACTTAAATTTTAATGTTAGGTATCTATTTTATTTGCAGTAATGATTAATTATGGTTGCAGTTAAAAAAAGCAAAAGTTTTTTTTAAGAGGGTTAGGATGATTGGGTAACCTACTGTGGAAACGCTAATAGTAGAGTTTTGCTTCATCTTGAACGGAATTCATCCTGAGATCTTGATGTATGGAGTGATTAGAGACATAAGGTGGAGCATTAAGTAGTTTTCTTAGTGCAATATTTTGAAATGTTTGAATTTTGTTGATGTTAGACTTTTTTGCATTACCCCAGAGATGTAATAACTTTAGATTTTTAGAGTTGGGTCAAACCAAATTAGTTTTTTTATAGAACTGAACTAATTTTTTTGATTAACCGAATTAAATAATTGGTTAATTTGTTATTAACCGCTAGCCGGGTTCAAATTGAAGTGTTGACATTAATGAAATTTAAAAGAATTTTAGATTTTTTATAGAAACTATTAAAATCATTTAGTTAAATGTAATATATTTTAAGATATATACTATTATACCATGAAGTGTAAAGATCTCTAGTCTTTATGTATCATGCCACTGTTTGAAATACAAGCGTTTGCTTTACTTTTTTTCCTAAAACTATTTATTACAAACTATTATTGTGCTTTTTAATTTAAAATTTTCAAAATTTAGGTACTTTTGTTTCTCGTGTTCTAGGCTGCGCATGCTGCATTAGGTTTGTATGAAGTAATTAAAGAACGTTCAGATCTCAGCAGTGATTTACATACTTGGAACGAACAAGGGTAAACATTAATTTGTATGCATTATTCAAAATTAATTTACTAAACATCATAGTGTGGTACTCATAATTATAATTATTAATTGTAAATAGCGCTTGCATTATTATTTAACATCTGTGGTGATTGTTCGTGTGGCGCCGGCGTTCCTCACAAGTGCACTTCAGTTGCCATTAGTTATCAGTAACTGTTCTGTACTTTTGTAAGCCCTCCATACCCAAATATTATTTAAATTTTTATATGATTATGATTTATGTGCTTTTGTATTTATAATACAAAAATATAAAAATAAGTACGTTGGAACTTTCGCGCTATTTTATCTCCCTCGGCAACAACTTTTTAATAGACGGTGACTAACTCAAAACATCGCTGGTGGGGCTTTAATTCACCTAACACCAGAGGTCGGTTACTCAATAACTTTTTACTCAATCACAATTTAAAAATCATTTCCCCATCTAACTCTACATATTGGCCCTTATATGCCAATAGTCAACCTGATGTTCTAAATTTCTTCATAACTTCCCTCCCTGGTCATATAAATCATTCCATATCAAATCTCTCAGATTTATCTTTTGACCACACACCTCTACTCCTAATCTTAAATGAATTGTCTACTACTACGACTACTCGTCATACTTTAACTCCAGGGAAAACCAACTGGAAAAAATTTAGCCTAACTATAGACGACCTCATTTTACTAAACATCCCTTTAAAAACACCTTCAGATTTGGAAAATGCAGTTCAATCATTTACAACGGTCCTTCAAAACGCAGAACGAAATTCTTCCCAAATGCTCTCTAATACCCCTAAAGTCACTAAAGACTTACCTCTTTACATAACACAACTAATTTCAGAAAAACGCAGAGCCTGTTGTAGATGGCAAAGAACGCACTTGCCTAGTGACAAAAAAAAATATAATACTCTCACTTGCTCCCTAAAAAACGTACTCCAAAACTACAACTCTGAAAAATACCTACTGCATCTAAAATCTCTCTCCAGCTCAGATAACTCACTGTGGAAATCAACAAAAAATATTTTAAAAGAAAAAAACAAAACACCTCCTCTACAATACTCAGACAGATCCTTAGCTTCATCAAACTTAGACAAAGCAAATCTTTTCGCAACTGATCTTGAAAGCAGATTTACGCCTCACACAGACATTTTAAATTTAGAACACTGCCATCATGTTGAAATCTCATTAATCAACACCTTACCAATGTGTCTTCCAACAAAACATACTCCCCCCTCTGAAGTTATAAACATTATTAGGAAATTGTGTAATAATAAATCACCTGGTCATGACCTGATAACAAATACCATTACGAAGAAACTGCCGAAAAAGCAATCCTACTACTTACATACATCTATAATGGCATACTCCGCCTTTCATACATCCCTTCCACTTGGAAGCACTCAGTCATCATTCTCATACACAAACCGGGCAAGCCACCCGATATCCCGTCTTCTTACAGACCCATAAAAATATTATTCCTAACGCTCAATTTAGTTTTAGAAACAATCACTCTTCGCCCCATCAAATTCACAGAATAGTTGACAACATTGCCTCTTCCCTTGAGCAAAAACACTTTTGTTCAGGGATATTTCTCGACGTTGCGCAGGCGTTTAATCGTGTCTGGCACGAGGGCCTTCTTTATAAACTCCTCTTTTTACCCACTCCATTATACCTCACCTTAAAATCCTTTCTCACAAACCGCTCCTTCGTAGTACGATGTGAAGAAAAGTATTTTAATATTCATCCTATAAGAGCAGGCGTCCCTCAAGGCAGTATTCTTGTGCCTACATTGTACAATATATATACTGCTGACCTACCCCAATCAAATAACACCAACTTAGCTACTTTTGCAGACGATACTGCAATAACCTCATCCAGCCCTAAAACTCTGCCATAAATAACCTCCAAGACCATCCAACTAATTTACAAAACTGGTTTAACTTATGGAGAATAAAAATAAATGAAAGTAAATCCACTCATATTACCTTTACCCTTAGCCTAAAAACTATTCCCCCCATTTATCTCAATGACAAAATAATCCTATATAATAAGTACCTAGGTCTCCATATAGATAAAAGACTGACCTGGGCAACACATATAAAAACAAAACAAAAATCCTTAAATCTCCGTCTGCACAAGCTAAGGCAACTACTCCATTCAAAAACCTCACTTGAAAACAAAATGTTAATTTATAAACAATTGATACGCCCTGCAATGACGTATGGCATTCAATTATGGGGCTCTACAAAATTGTCTAACCTAAAAATATTCCAAGCGTTCCAATCAATAAACCTTTGTCTCCTCACTAACGCCCCATGGTATGTAAGTAACAAATCCCTACATCATGATCTTAACGTTCCAACGATATCTGCGCTAGCTTTGTATAACTATAATAACTTTTAAAAAAAACGTCCTAAATCATCCTAATCCTCTAGTCGCCAAGCTAGCATCTAAAACACTACCTGACAACCCTCCCCGTCGTCTCAAGCAAAAATGGCTACGTGATTTTATAATTAATTAATTAAAATTTATAAATTATAGATACATTTATTATATACAGAAAAATTTAATTTAAATAAAGTTCATATTGGAAGTAGTGTCAATGGACTCTCCCTTCCCTCAAGCCGTCCAGACTGGTAAAAATGTCATCCAAATTACTTATTGTATTTATGTTATACAGATTGTAAATTTTTTCTATTTTAATAAAAAAAAAAAAAAAAAATCATTTAACTGTTGTTTAATGTTTGTTATGTAGGTACGGGTTTATCAATGTTCAGAAGTGGGATTCAAACCCACGTCTTTGAATGAGGACCAAAATAATAATTATTTAATACATTTAACGGACTATAGTCCATCTTAATTATAATTAAGAGCACCACACTAAAACTAAAACATGTATTGTAATAAAAATAGTACAGCTATTTTGTTATATTCAACCTAACAGTATCATTGTGCATTTGTGTCAAGTATCTCTAGATGATATACTAAAAAAGTGTATACAAGGTGTTCCAAATTAGATGTGACCGCAATTATCTAAAAAAGCATTAAACATAGAAAAACGATTTTCATAAGAAAATTGTTTTATTTTTTGTGGTCTACAATAATTGCAAATCAAATTTTTCTTAAGTACATTGGTATAAGAATTTTTCAACTCTTAAAACTCAAATAGCACCTTATATTTTTTTATATGTATATTGAGTGTGCATAATTTGTTGAAGACTTTTGGTAGTCAAACAATTTTTTATAAAATAACAAGTTTGAGAGATTTAAAGTTTCTAAAAAGTATGGTAGAATAATATATTTTCTTTTTAGTCTGAAATTATTATTTATGCACACGCAATTACTATAGGTAATGACTAATTAGTACTGTGTAATAATTACAAATTTAATATAATAATAATATAACATAATAAATATTATAAATGAATGATGTCTTGTCTAAAAATGCACTAATCTAGAAACTTGGTTGCATGTTAATCCAAGTTTGCAACAGCTGTGTGTTATATTACAAAAACCATATGGAACCACTTTTGATCCCTAATGACTTTAAATCTATTTAAAATTAATATTTGACATTTGGAATACTTATTAAAAGCCCTTAGGTTAACTAGTACCCCAAATTTCATAAATACAGCTCAAAGAGTTATTGAGGAATTAACATCTAAAATTTGGCATTTTTTACACTGACATATGGATCTAACACTTAACCCACTTCCAGTTTCCAGATGGTCTAGAATGTTAAAATTTGGTATTCAGATTAGTAATTGTGTGTTTACAAAAGAAAATTTAGAAAACAGTGCATTTTTACAGTTGAAATATTTTCCTATCAATCATAATAACATCTAGTGCCAGGGGCATTTGCAGAAATTTATCTCAGTGGATGCAAAATGTTTACATTTTACATTATGTTCTAATTACAAACTATTTGCAAAATGATCCTCTTAGACGTATTATGTCATTGGCCAATGAGGACCCCTCCTTTGGTGATGGTTTGTTTTAATATATTTGAACTTATATTTTTATTTATTATTGTTTTCTTTTTATTTTGTTTACTTTACTTTGTCTACTGTTTCAAATGTCATAAAGAGAAAACCCGTATATTTGTCAAATAAATAAATAAATTAATTAATTAATTTGTCACGGGTAAAACATTTTTGTGCAGATGATCCTTTTGTAATAACCATCAACATTTTATGGTTAGAAATTAAGTTATATAAGGAATCTGTGATACATTTTAAGAAATCTGAAATCATGGTAGCCAATTCTTAAGTTGTCACACGATGATTGGTTCTCCACTTTATTTTGTGTATGCAAAGTACAAGTCTTGTTGCACTAGGTTGGAGAAAATTTATTCACCATTTTTAATTATACTAAATTTACATAATATATTCTAGTTAATCTACTTGTTACATTTAACTTTAACTAACGTAACGTAGAAACACTAGTAACTTTTAAATACATGTAACATAGTAACAAGATCTGTTACACATTGTTTACCTAAATTATACAAGTTACAAAATTACTAGAAGAAAAAATAACTTTTCAAGTTAGCAGTTTTCAGTAACCTTTTATTTTTAAAGTAACTTTATGTAACTCACTACTTCCCAGTTTTGTCAAATTGTCTATTTATAAAACATTTTTCAAATTTTCTAGAAGTCGGAAAATTGTTGTTGAAGCCAAAAACACGAATGAGCTTATCAAAATATGTTCAAATGGCCAGTTTCATAAAGTCCCATTTTTCTGTGTTCATGACGCCGGTTTAACAGAAGTGGCACCAGATTCATTCACAGCACTTGCATTTTTTGGATCGGACGATCAGCTAAAACCTGTGACAGGAAAACTGAGGCTTCTCAAATGAATAAAATATTATTTAGTTTTGGAAAACGTTTATAATATTCATTTATTGGTTACATTATTAATTTACTTATAAATCATAATTTTAAAGTTATCAAACATAATGTGCTACATTACATTTTGCAGTTAGCAGATAAAATTGAAACCTAACTGTAAAACTATAGTTAATTTAAAATTTTAAATGGATTAAAATTTTAATCCAGTTAATTCCGTCTTAAAAATATCTCTTGAATAATAAATAATTAATAATGTAGTTACTATGCTGTTTAATCGAGTATGAATTAATAAATATGGTCTAGAGACAAAATTTACTAGTTGACAATCCAAACAAAATAATTACATTTAATTTTGCATAAACATACTAAACAAAGTGTATATACATACAGTGCTGTAAAAAAACAATACTCAGGGATGTTGTTAGACTCATTGTCAACATCTTAAAATAGTATAACAATTCAATCAATCATACAAATTGCATATAATGTGCGATACGGTTCAAGGAAATATAATATAATATACAAACTTTGATCATGCAAAACCTGAGAATGAGTATAAATTTAACACATAATAAAAACAATAACATACTTCTTGCTTTTAATATGTCAGTCTATTTAGTGATTTTATATTTAATAAATAATAAACTAAAACCATGTTATTTGAATGTGTTTTGGGTATGATTACTTAATTTAGTTGATTGTGATCATAAAAGAATTTTGAAGCATTTGGGTAACGGTTTGGGCAATAATCTGGATGCGTATCGAGTCCAGATGATCTACCAAATGTTTTAATGCGTTCAGTGTATGCGTTTTGTACTTCGGTGTCAGCTCCAACAGTTGCAGTCACTTCTTTTTTTATGGTTACGCCAGCTGCACCCATGGCTACTTCCAAGTTTTCTAAATAAATTTAAATAGTAAGTTTAAAACTTTACAGCTTAAAAATAAATACACAATCAATGTTTGTAATAAGTATAATAGTATTTTTGATTTATTTCAAATCAATATACCAGGAAAAACAAATTCAAATTTACTCAAAGTTAATTTATCAGAATTGGTCAGAAGCCATTAACCATTAGTATATTGATAGAGTAACCTTAATATTGTACAAATACATATACAAATCAATATGATAACATATTTAAAATTATTTAAAACAGTAAACCTCAATAATGATTTTATATATGAAAGTATATACACAAGTACTTGTGTATATAATTTCATATATACACAATATATAAAATCATTATTGAGGTTTACTGTTATTGTATTCTTTTGTAGTTGTTGACACAATACAAAATAAAATAACTTTATGATACGATTTATTAAATCACTAAATATAAGGGATCTTAATTATATGATAGGTTTTTCAATGTCAATATTGTTACAATTCTTACAATATTTTACTACTATAATAAATCTACATTTAAATTTATACAAGTATTTACTATTTATTTTGCTATTCCATCGAATTAGTAAACTCTGTACAGGCTCTATACAAAGAATATTTCTTTATACCTCATTTATATAAATATAATACTTTTTTTTTCGTCATACCAGTAGGAGGGAAGCCACTTGAGCATTACTGCCTCCCACTGGCATCATATTGTTAATTAATAAGAAAAATACAATCAAGGCGGGGTGGCTAGCTGGAGGATATTATACCTAACCAATTATATAATGTTGTTGTTATTGCTATCACATTAAAAAACTGATATCAATAAAAATCTCTATTAAAAAGTGAAAAGTGAGAAAAAATTATTCTAATAAAAAATCCTAAAATAAAATCAACATTTTGATTAAAATTAAAAAAAAAATTATGTTCTTCTAAAATAGGCATACAGAATCATAGCTAAAGCAACATATTACAAATATAAATCATAATTTTTTTCTATAAATAATTCAATTAAAATATACTTTTGTCTGTGAAATCTATGAAAAATACAAAATACCTACAAAATGACTAACTTCTCTTAATTTTTGGAGATTTTAAATCAGTTACTAATCAAAATGAACTTACTAGCTATTATTTGAGACAAGGACCCTTGAGGTTTAGAATTTGTCACTATTTTCCTGCGCTTGTTAGGCATGCCAGATAAGTATGCATCACTATAAGGAGGTTGAGTCCCTTGGCGTCTCTGACGTTGTGAATCTCTGGTTATTACAGGAACCCAATTCTAAAAAGTAGACAATTTGTATTTTCATATTATTCCATGATAAAATAAACTTACCGATGGAACACTGTGGTGCCACTCTTGAGATCCAATAACAACTTCAGGTAATGGTTCATCAATAATTTCGGGAGAAGGCAAAGTAGGATTAGTAGATGTTTCAGTATTGCCCTTTAAGTTAAAAAAACCTTTTAAAATATTCAACTAAAAAACTCACAAAACAGTACATACTTGTGTGATAACTCTTGATGTTTGTCCAAATTCACGAACACGACCACTAGCTGGTACAATATAATCAACAACAGATAAATTTACTGCTCGAATACTAGATATATTAGTCCAGTATCGATCAATATTCAAACGAAGTTCACTCATAATAAAATCTCGCAAATATGATGGAAGTGGCAATAATTGCTAAAAATGAATGAAAATATTACTACCATATATTTAAAAAAATTAACATTATTGTTATTAATTACCAATACTCCGCTAACACATAATCTAAATATAGAGCTGTTGGTACAACAATAAACTATCAGTGATACAAATGCTTTAGCAAGCACATTGAGTGCCAAAACAATATTATTAGATGCTCCAGCTCGATCTAAAACACATTATAATACATTCAACATTTAATACATTAGATATACAATATACATGTAACATCTGTAGAATACATCCATTCAATACATAAGAAGTAAAATCAAATTAATACCAATTTCCTAGTAGATAATCGGACTAAATTTTATTTTAACTTGACTATACAGTTAAGATTCATTACATATTGAACACTTAACAAGTTTGCTGCGTATTACGCCTTTTTTATGCAACATTTGGTTTGTTTACATGTGCAAATTGGAGTCATTCCAATACATTATTTTCACTAGTTTTGATTCAATTAGCGTATTATGTATAATAATGGACAAAATGGTTTGAAATTCTCATACGTTATTTAAATTAATATTCTTGACACATTTCTTAATACGTTTTTGGACCATTTTTATTGTTAAATTTAGTTTTTACCAGGTTGTTTACAAGACAACTAAGCTTGATAAGAATTGTTTTTCAAAGGCAATGACTTATAAGTATTGCTTTAGATATTAAATTATGTGCTTAAACCACAACTTCCAAAAAAAGGACTCACCCAAAGCGTAGTCGCTACTCTGTCATACCCACACAATCTAAAGGGATACCTGCTTTTTTTATAATTGTATGTCTACAAATATCAAAAGAGAGTACTATTTGTATTAAATTTAGTGTTGTAAACTGTAGTTAGTTATTTAACAAATTAGTTTAGAATTCATAAGATATTTTTGTATTCTGCTATCAGTATTTTGTAAATTAATTTTTTTATTATTATATTTCTTCTGAATTTTAGTTTTATGTAATAATTCCATATTCCAACTCAAGTTTATCTTAAAGTAGTAGATGATCTTGGTAATAAATTGATATTTAATTTTTTGTTGATAAAAATACATTTCTTGTTCTGATCATAATCTAAAATCTTAGATGTGCCTACTAATTATGAGTAAATAAAATGAACTTGATTGAAAAATAATTTTAACAGTTTTATTACGGTAAAAATTATTAATTCAGTAATTTATTATAACCTATAAAATCTTACTTCCTTCACAAATGTTAACAATTCCACGAAGATTTTGAGTAATGCATCGCAGAAAAGATGCACCCACATTTACAGTAGTACGGGTCGGCACAGAAGATTCCTATAACATATATTCATATATTTTATAAACACATAAAATATGTTCTAAATGTTTCAACAGTAATATAATAAAATGTAACACTTACAAACATATTTATAAATGGTAACAATTCTAGATACAGGCGATTTGCAGCTTCTTCAATATTATTCATGTTAGATGGTTCATTATGCATAATTCTCTCCAATATAAAATTCTCAATCACATCAGAATTTCTACTGATTGAATTTTGTGCAATTGATGATTCTTGGTTTGCAGTATTTAAATTTAACATATCAAATAATGTCCAATTACGGGCAATCAATAAGAACAAATCAACTAAAATAGACCGCCCTTCCAATGCTCTAAAGTATGGTATTTGACCAATAGGAGTAATAAGCATCAAAGCTGGTCGACGCGCCACCTTAAATAATTAAAAAAAAAAAAATTATGATGTAATTTATGCAGAATTTTCAAAAATAATGATCATCAAATTTAACAATTACAGTTACTATGTTAGGTTACAAACGTTTTTACACTGAAATTGTTTTGTTGTATTATTTTATTTTATTATTGGATGAATGAAGTTCGATCGTGAAAAAATTATTGATCTCTTCATGGTTCAAGTATAAAACTTTGAAACTTACAGTTTAATGAGTATAAGTTTAACACTCGGTTCGATCATAATGGACCATATTTAATTCAAATTTTTAACCCGCCCAAATCAGTGACCAACTCCACTACATGAATCATTTTTTTTTTTCAATCATAAAATACTTTATTGAAATATTTCGAAATAAAATTTTCAAACACTATAAGCACATCAAACAACATTTTATAGTTTATAAGCTTTATTAGGCCTAATAAACTAAGAAACGCATTCATTATTAACAAATATACAATATTTCTCCTTAACTTGTGGCATTAAGCAAAAATATAAAAACTAATATTTGAATTACTAAACTTTCATTACAACCGTCAATCATTTAAAAAATTTTACACAAATCAAATCACTAATTAGTAATCTTGACTTCTAATGAAGATATCTTAGACATTGGGCATATCATGAACAATAATCAACAATACAAATTACTACAGCTTATTTTAAAAAATTCAAGAAAAAACAAAAGTAGTGAGAAAACAAATCTTGGTTTTAAAATATCTGCATCTGGTATAATAAATTATCAAATAATTTATTAAAGCATCACTTGACATGATAAAACATTGTGAACATGATATCCAACATATAAAACAGATAAGAACTCAATAAAAATATACTTATATGTTACTATTTTAAATAGTTCATAATAATTTTTTTCTTATTTACATTTTCAACTTTGTATTCAAAAAATATAACCAAGAACAAGACACTGCCTCAAGATGCCGGTAGCTGAGACGCTTGAACAAAAATAATTATGTACTGTCTAGAGCAATTTGGGTCATGTGATTACTCGACAATCTATCTTATTATGCTCTACAATGTTTTCATGAGCTTAGGATAGTTTTTTATATTAATTAACAATTAGGTCAATATTCTTGAAGTTTTGAGTAGTTGATATTTTAAATATTATATTTTGATTTATTCAATTTTTAGAGATATTTATAAATACAACTTACTTGTGGCTGGATTACTTCAGGACCCATATTAGTTCTTGCTCTATCTAAATCCATTTCTGTTTCCAATTGCTCATAAGCATTTCCCAAATCAACTCCTAAAATAATACATTCAAAATAAATCAATCATAAATTAAGCAAATGTGATCAATTGGGTATGCTTCTTTTTCTTAAAATAAAAATTCCCCTAGTATCTTTTATGTACTAAGCAGGATAAATTGAGATACTACAAAAATACATGGGAACAAAACACCAAATACACTGGTGCAAAGCATTGTATAAGATATCAAACGCAGAATCTGGAATTCTTGAGTAAGAGTTGATAACCAGATGGTCAATTAAATTTAGAATTAAAGACCCAAATACTAGAATAGTTCACTTAATGGAAATTGAACAAGGTATGGGAGCAATTGGGACACAAGGGCTAAGGCGATTATTGTGCAATACAATATATAATGGAGGATCTGGTAGCACAATTATATCTAAGAATACTTTAACCTTTAACGATTTTATACTGCTAAATTAAATGCAATAAAAATCCATGTTTTTTGAAGTTAATATTTTGAAAAAAACAACAAATAGCAGCAATTTTTTTTTTATTAATTAGGAGCTTGAATATAAGAGAATAAGGTTAAGCGAAAAATCATCATTATCCCATACATCTTAAGACAAGGTCATAGTATTATAAGTCATACATCACTTTACGGTGGTTTGCAATATGGGCATTTTGTAATCAATAAGTCTGTTCTTTAAATTTTTGTTAATAAATCAATTATTTTATATAAATATATAATGTTAAATAATAAATATTATTTTATAATAAATAAATAGATGCTTTAAAGCCTTATGCCTCCAGGAATTATTGACATCGCCTAGGTCCAAGTCAATGTCAACATTTCCAGAAATTACAACATTGATGGTAACATATACACCAATTAATTACATAATTGTATTTATGTTAATTTCAAAGATGGAAAAACAATAAAAGAGTTGCTAAACATTTTGCTCAGTAACAGTAATAATAATATTGTCACAAAATATTGTAAAAATTGAACGATATCAATAATAAAAAAATTTAATTATTGTTGAACTAGTAATTATACTATGTCCATGTGTAAATGCATGGTTGGAATTTTTCTACAAAAGGAAAATCACTTTCATCAATAAGAATAGGATTAGGTAACATACATGGTATTTTAAACATTTAACTGTCAAGTTTTAAGTATTTTTCAATAATTGAAGGAATAATATAAAATAGTTGGCATTTGAAAAATACCAAATGTGTATAGCTGTCTTAAATGTTTATACTACATATTTTTGATAAACATAACATAAATTATATTATTTAGTTATATACTACATAAAAATAATTACCCTGAATATCTATTGAGGTAAAAAAATAAAGTATAAATAAGAAAATATGATAACTAACAATATAGTAGTATGTAAGGAAAATATTACTCAGTTGTCCTATTGAATCTGTGGAAACAGAATTTTGTAATGTAATTGGAGTAATATTTCTTGGAGGTATTGTAGTACTGTTACTACGTCGACTTCTACCCCAAGCCAGAATTGGAAGTCCACTAGCTGTAAATCCTTCAGTAGGCTCTGTTGCAAATCGTGTTCTTGGTCGTCCTGACCGTCGTGAAGGAAATGGTCTCATTTCAATAGGAGACGAAGGAGTAGAAGTATCTGTAGTTGAGTTTCCACTATTGGCAGATGATGTAGATCTGTCAGTACCTAGAGTGGATCGTCTAGCTAATACCATTGGTCTTAAACTTGACTCAAAATGATGAGAACTGCACGGCAAGAACGGATCCATACGAGAGCTGTCCCAGCGTCCACGAGATAGACCTACTAAAAATAATATTATGTTAACATAAATTGTATTTAAACATTTTATCAACTTTTTAATACTTATATTACCCTATTTGGTAACATACTTAATTTATTTGTCAAAAACAAAGCAAATCATATGAAGTAAAAAGTAAACATATATTATTAGTAACAAATAAAAATAAAAATAACATAAAAACCTTGAGGTGGTGAATTTGTAGTTGATGAAGAATCAGTTGTCCTAGGTGTTACACGAGGAGTACGAGTAGAAGTAGTAGGAATACTATTCCAATCCAATGGCTGATCAGACATTAAGGGTCTTCGTACTCCACTAGAAATTACATCAATCATCTGATCCATCCAATCCAAAGGCATGGGCATGGGCATGGGCAAATGATTAGGTGTTTCATTACCATTTGACGGGTCTTAAAAATATACAAATGATATTAATATTTAATACTACACACATTTTTTCTTTTTACAAAATTAATTTACGAATAACAGTGCCCGGGATTGATTCAGTAGGGCTAACATATGTTTCAACAGAGTCAATGCGAATGGATCCTGGAGTGAGATCAAACATAATATCTACACCATTTGGCGCCTCAGGTAAAAATTCTAAGGTAGTATTACTTTCAGTATTTGGATCAACACTCATATTTGAATTTGTTTCTGGACTAGCAGCAGATGTGGACACATTAGGAGATTCTCCTCCTAGATTTGTTACTAAAACATTTTAATTAATCATCATAATAAAATTTTTGTCAAAAATAAAAAATTAGATGAAACTTACAGTCAACTCCAACAGGCACAACAGGAATAGTAGGATTTGTACTCGTTGTTTGGGTGGAAATAGGTAGCTGAGTAGACAGATGTGGTGGCGGTGGTGTTGCTGAAGTGGTAATTGTTTGATGCTGATGTAAGATATGGCCTTGCAACATACCAGAACGTGACTGAAGAGTACGAGGTGGTGGCCTAGTCAGAGTAAATCTTAAATCACTTATAGCATGATATACATGAGATATCAAATGCATCACTTCAGACACACCATTGAAAATAACTTGTGCTCTATTTGATCCATTATCACCCTAAAATAAAGAGACCACCATAAAAATGATAATTAATTTAAAAAATATAATAAAACTTCTTAGTTATTTTAATTCATTTCATAAAATATTAATAACTAAGGTTGATAAGTATATACTTCATTACATAGAAAATACAATAACTTATATAAACTCATACTTCAGTTGATTC
This sequence comes from Hormaphis cornu, assembly GCA_017140985.1. Classification (NCBI taxonomy): domain Eukaryota; kingdom Metazoa; phylum Arthropoda; class Insecta; order Hemiptera; family Hormaphididae; genus Hormaphis; species Hormaphis cornu. The sequence continues at coordinate 30,606,139 of CM029359.1, forward strand.
AAATTGGGGATCTTCATTAACATACTGACAATATTGAGCAGAGAATGGTTCAAGTCTAGTGTTTAGTCTATTAAGTTGATCAATCAATTCCTTCAAACGATGTCTATCATTTATAGATGCAGAAGATCTAGTTTCTGAAGTTTGACGAACATTCCTTTAAAATTAAATAATAATGGATAAACATATATGTATATATTAAAAAATTACAATTTTAAAATTAATGCTGTCTATTTAAATTTGAAATTAATTGAATGTAGTAGTAGTATATGTATATTATATATATATGATATTATATATGATAACAGTATAATATACATATACTACTACTACAAACAGTATGAAACAAAATAAAAATATACATGATATTATATATGATAATAATATAATATATATACACTACTACTACAATCAGTATGAAATAAAATAAAAACAATTTCTACCATATTCAATTAATTTCAAATTTAAATAGACAGTATTAGTTTTAAAAACATATTTTAAAATTGTAATTTTTTTATTTTTGAATGAGTAAAATACTATTTCCCATTGTATTATATTTTAAACTCTGAGCATAGCAACAAATGTATTATTATTAAAATGATGGTTGTCTTTGTTTTTTTTATCTTTTTTTGTGAAGAGAGAGTTAGATACAAGTGAGGGAGCGTACAATTGCAAAATGTCATAGCATTAAAAAGTTAGAAAAGTGGACTTAGATGGTTCTTTTCTCAAAGCTTTAGTTATCTAGGATTGGAAATGGTGATTTGAGCCAAAATAACACTTATTATGAAATTTTGTTTTGTTTTTGAGTAATAGTCCAACTACCAAAAATTTTTTGAAAATCTAGGAGGAGGCTTCAACCTTTACATTGAATACTACCACAAAAAAGTTTAAAATTTGGTTTTAAACTTTGAAATTTATTAACACTTTTATTATTTTCTAAGATCTGCCAAAAACAATAAAAATTTAAAAATCACCAAATTTGATTATTTGTGTTTTTGAGTGGAAGAAGCAATCTAATCTATACATTTTATAGCACATAAAAGTTAGGGAGTTTAATTAAAAATAGATCTTATTTGAAACAATTTCTTAAATTTGATATATTTAGCAAGTTTTAATCTAAAAATTACACAAATTAAAATTAAAAAAGCTTGATGGAAAGGTCTGATGGGATCAAAACCGTTCTAACTTCTATTTCTTAGAGTTTCTAGTTGATTGAAATTGAAAAATTGGCAGTAATTGGTCATACCATTCATATCTGTGATATTGTATTAGTACAACTAATTAAAATTAATTATATTATAATATAGTAACAATATAATTATTAATTATAAAAAAATGTATTATAGGTTATATTGTTATAATAGCTATCGGTTATATAGCTTATAATGTATTATAAGTTTTATTCAAGTAGTATAGGTAATTTATTATTGCCAATATTTTTTGATAAATGGTTTTTCCTAGGACGTATAGATAACCAAGTTTGCTCAGAATTGATTTCTCAAATTTATCATTGTTTTCAGATACCAAATAGTAAGTTTCAACCACCAATTCAAAAACATTGGCCTACCCAAAGAACCCACTCCAAAGCATAATCTGTACACCAAATAACTACTCTTCAAAACCTCAAATTTACTCCCTCTTTTTTTAATATTTAACTTCCTTGCTAATTGCTTCCTTTCTTTAGTTTCTCTTCTTCTTTCTCTTCTTCCCGACTATTTTAGGTACTTTACCTTTTTATTCCCCTACATCCCCTACACACACATTAACAACCCTTATATCTTTTTCAATTGTTTCCATCCACCTCTTCTTTGGTCTTCCTCTACCTTTTTCCTTCAACATTCATTTTCATAACCACTTTTACTGCTTCAGTTTCTCCTCTCTTCATCACATGTCCAAACCACCTAAGTTTATTTTCTTAAATCTTATCCACTATTGATGCAACACTACCTCTTACAAGTTTGTTTTTTATTTAATCTTGATTTGTTACTCCATTCATCATCTAAGCATTCTCATTTCTGCTACACTCATAATCTGTTCTATTTTCCTAACAACCACACAATACTCCGAAACCAGACAACATGGTTGGTCTTGCAACACTCCTGTAAAACTTAAATTTTACCCTTTTTGGAATTCATTTATCACACAAAAAATCTGATGCTTCTCTCTATTACGTTCAACCACACTTAATCCTATGTTAACCTAACCTCTTTTCTAGTACGTCACTGTTTAGTGACATTACTCTTTTTTTTATCATCAAGTGCCTAGTTTCTACCTTCAAAATTATATTTCATATACACTGTTTTACTTCTACTCATCTTCAATCCATACCCTTCAATGGTAATCTCCACTCACCCAGCTTATTATTAACCTCTGCCACAATTTCTTCAATCAAAACTATATCATCAACAAAAATCATAGACTAGAGTACCTCTTCATGAATTATAATACTTTAAAACCGTTCAAGAGCAAAGTTTTATTATGGCTGTAGACTGTACAGTGTAGAATATTTTAATGTATTTTATCAGTTTAAAAAAATCAATTAACTACGTTTATTCTTAAGAAAAGAAAACTTTCCTAGTAAAGTGCAATTTCGAATACAAATTGGCCTCTTATTGAAATTAATTCAAACCTTAAATTTTGTTCAGTAGATGTAGACGATGGTAATGATTCACCAGTTGCCTGTTCTGTTAAAGACTGATTAGCTGATACTGTTGGAGTGTTAACAGCAGAAACAGCTTCACTTTCAGCACCTACAAAATAAAGTTTTAATTAAAAAGCCTTATTATTTATAAATAACATTGTAATTTGATAACTAAATTTATATATAGTAAAATTAATTGTAAAGGTTGCTCACTTTGTTCAGTTGCATTTTGAGATGGAGAATTATTTCCTTGAAGGCGATTTTGCATTTGCCTCATTAATCCAGGAGGCATTCTCATTGTATGTGTAGCGTCAATTGTAACAACAACAGTATTGGGGAATGTTTCATCAACTTCATAGCTCCTACACATGAAAAAAAAAAAATCCGTAACAAAAATACAAATAATTAATTAAAGTTTTTAATTTTTGTAGTAGAGAAAAAAATATATTACAAAAAAAGTGTTAAAAATGTATTATATATATAGATACAAACAAAATTGTAACTTTTTTTTTATTCAAAATTATTGAATAGCAAACTGAAACTTGATATAAATTAAATTATGCTTCAAATGTTTAGTACATAACTATGATTCATATGCATTTTAGGTTAAAAACTTTGTTATTCTAGCAAAAAAAAAAAAAGGCAGATATTAAGGTTTTTAAAATCTATTACTAAACAATTTGGAATAAATGGCGCTAATTTAGCAACCTAAGTTTGATTCAGATATTTGTCTTCAGTTCAAAAATTCTTTAAAATTTTAACATAGGTATTTTGTAAAATGCAATATTGTAATACTACTAGCATTTTTTAAATGGCAATCAGACCAAGATAATTGGTTGAAGCTTTTTTTAAAATTTGGTATATATTGAAATTTAATTATGATCCAAAAACACAAATGATGCAATACTTAAAAATGCTCCAAACTAAGCTAAATCCAACATTAAAACAAATTTTGAGTTACTTACAGAGCTTTGAAATCATTTATATGGAAATATGTTGGGCTGGCTGAATAAAAGTTTCAAAACTCTAACAGAAAATTAAAAATTTATGAAGCAAAAATAGACAAATTCCAAAACTTCAAGGTTTTGTAAATCATTCAACAATTTCTAAAATTTCACGAAAATGTTCAGTCATTTGGAGAATTATTCAATACTATGAGTTATTGTTTTTAAAAAGTTATTTTTAACTAACTTAAGAAATAATTGAAATTCTAATAAAAAGAATCTTTAAATAAAATATTCTAGGATATTGTCAAGGTCAAATTATTTTAGTATATTTAATATTTATTCAATATTACTAATGATAAATAAATATAACTTAGAAACACATGTTTAACATACACATTCACTGAATCAGGATCAGATTGTATAGGTGGTTCAGATGATTCTGGCACATTTCCAGATGTATCTTCTGTTTGTTGCAACCCTTCAGGGAATTGTACATCAGCAGCAGAAGGTCGTACAACTCCAGGATTTTCAAGTCTATTCAATATCTCATTGCTTCTTCGTATCATATCCATAGCTAATGACAATCTCGCACCAATCCCCCCTTGGTTTCTGGCATTTAGAAAACGAGGCAATTCTAAATTAAAAAAACAATTAGTTCAATTACATAATGCCACCAATATATTGTTTAAAAAAACAATTAATACAAATTTTACAGTTTAAAATGACAAATAAATACCTATTGTAATAAAATATACAAAATATCTATTTTATTATACATGATATGCATGATACTAACAGAAATTGAAAATAGTAGTCTTAACAATTATTAGCAAAGTTAACATTCACCAAAATGATGTTAAATGTATAAAACTATTAAGATTTTATAATTATTATTACTTAAATTTTTTAATTACTTTAATAACTCAAACACCTAGAACATAAAGAAAATCAAACAGCTCAAAGTTCAAGAAGAAACAAGTTTGAAATTTGACTTGAACAGTTTAATTAGTTTGATTTTAATCATGTTCAAATATTCACACAATAGCTGCAGATTTTTTTTAGTTATGTGTATATAGTATACACTGTTTGAAGTTTGAAAATAGTTTAAATAATATTCAAGTTTGAGCAAAAATAGTGGTTCGAGTTCAATTTCAAAAAACTTGATGATCAACCCATCCTTATTTATCCTTATTAATTATTAGTAATGATATTTACAAAATTTGTCAACTATAAACCAACACAGAATATAAATGGTGGTAAATTGATAAAAATAAAATTATTGCATATGTTTGACTTGATTCAAATCAGGTTCGAGCCCAAAGCGTCAACACTGGGTTCCTGCAAACTGATAACTTATTTCCAATACTTTTCTAATTAGGTAAGTGACATGTGCATTATGAGAGCACAAGCTTTGAGCCTGTGTCATGTCTTATATTTAGTTGGACATTAACAATTTTATTTTATTAATTCATCTTAAACTTGAATCCATAACTAAAATCTATAATTGAGCAAAATAGTAAATCAGACATCTAGATAAATGTAAAAAGAAATAAAACTATATGTAATAAACATATATGACGATTGTATGGCAGGCAAGAAAATAAATGTACCCCTTTAGATCAAAATCACAATCAAAATAATATAATCTTTTGATTGCTAATACCCCAAAAATTTAGCTCCCAAGACCAAAAAAGAAATAAAATATTAGTAATGTGTGACAAAATTATGAGTTGTCACCAAAATGGTAAAATTTTAGTAACATAACATTTTTGTATAATAGCAATCTAAGCGTATGGTCATACTATAAAAAATATATTATGTAAAATTTAAAATTTGAGTACACAAATATTACAATAATATAGAAATGAGAGCATTTATGGGCATTACTTCCAGTAATAACCTAACCAAAGAGTGAAAAGACGATTGTCTGAAGCTACAGGTAGGTAACGTGATATTGTGTTACAAGAAACGTTGAACAAAAAAAATTGGTCTTAGAAAATACGTTTTTTACATAAAAATCTTTAAGCTAGAAACACATTTGATAAAGGAATAAATAGTTATAAAAAAATACAAAAGAAAGAACAAACAAATTGAAAAATATTAAAATTTCTTCACCATGTTACCGAGTTTTAAGGTCGTATCAAATTTTTAATAAACAAGTTCTAGGAATAAATCGAGAATCGAGCAAGTTCTATATAATAATATATACATCCAGCTGGTGTTTAGAGTCTCGTATAAGACACTGTTTATGTATAATGTCAACTAAAGCTTAATATAGTACAACTTGTAATGAGACAATTGTCAACTATAATTTGTGTTATTTACATTTTAGTATTATTTAACTAAAAATAACGTCTGCGTGTAATACAGGCGGTTGGATCTTCAAAATTACTTATTGTGACGACAGAAAAAATTAAGTAACCACAAGATTATACAACTAAAATTTAAAAAGCCAGGATCAGTCTAGGTCACATGGATAGTTTGACAGAGAAGTGACTACATTTTGGGTGAGTCACTGGTTTTGAAGTTGTGGTTCAAACGTATTATTTAATATCTGAATACAAAAAGAAATTGTTGCCTTAAAAAAAAAAAATTCTGAGCAAGCTCAGATGTCTAGTATACGTCTTGTCAAATTTTTAGAAAATTTCAAAGTTTTGTACTAAGCTCTAACATTTCTGTAATCACTTGAAACTTTTATCAAACTAGTATCTTACCAATTTTTATATTATGTAAAAATTTCAGCTTATTCCAATCACTATTTTGGATGTTATGGCCAAAAAACTAAATTGATGTCAAAAATACGTTTGTTTTAATTAATGTTTCTTCTTAGTTTCTTGTAACTTTTTCAATTTTGAACATTCAAATTTAGACCCCTCAAAGTACCATAAGAGTCTATTGACCTTTCAGAAAAGGTACTGACTTTAAAAATTGAAGCATTTTTCTACCCTTTAAGTTGCTTACAGAAAAACAAAAAATAAGAAAAAACATCATTGTAAAAACAATACATTTTTTGCTACCCTCAGAATTTTAAAAATGGTAAAACTCAATTAATTATTATTTAGAAAATCTTGTAGTAACTTCACTTATCTTTGAAGCGATGGAGAGCGTTGTCATTTTTTAACAGATATTAGTTGAGAAATGAGATGATTTGCAAAGTTAGTGGCGTTATTAATTTTTATGAAATATACAAGTCACAGGTCCCAGTTAGATCCCGGTACTCGGCTTATTTTTGATAATTGGTGATCGGCTAGGCAAATTATTTAAATAAATGTCCGGATTTTAAAATACTTAACCTCAAAAAAAATATATTAAATAACTAATAAAACTAAAACAAATTACATTAATGTTAAAATAATTTGCCAACCATATCAAACTATTTTCATGCTTATAAATTTATAAAGAATCATTTTTATGATCAAAATGTCTAATATTATTTTATTACCCGGCTAAATACCCAATAAATTAGTAAAAAAATACTCAACAAAAATTTTGTAAATCACTTGGCAAACACATACAACATTTCTAACACCCTGGATAAAGCAATTGGACCCAATCCAGAAATCAATACATAATGTATCTTTTAAAAGTTTTTAAAAACAATCTAACGTGTAATATCTGTTAGAAGCATAAACATGTAAAAAATGGTAACAGCTGTTGATGTTAAATTGATAAATAAAAAAAATAAAATTGAAAATATCCAGTTCCTATTATAACAAAGCTCATCCACATTTTTGTCATAACTATAGAAATTATTATAGTAGTAAGAAGCATCTGTAGATAATATTGGAACTTTAAGATCACGGTGCAATGTAAATTGTACAAGAGAGCGAGGAGTCTAAAATGTATTGATTGTTAAGATAAAAACATAATTAAGTCTGAAATTACTGAAGTTTTCCAGAATTGGATAGCACACCACATTACAAGACACATAAATTGTTATGTCATTGATAAATACTTTGTTAATTAAGACATTTTTTAACAAGAAATAAAAATATATAAATGTTAATATTAAATACATAATGTTTTGTAGCTCTCACCATCCCTTATACGCACTTGAACATAAATGCAGGATTTAGTCTACTCTAAACTATTTATTTGAGGTTCTACCAAAAATAATTAATTTATGATAAACTTTTTTTTTATTTACGAAGATAGTCACAAGTCATCTAAATTAAAAACTATATTTACATTCATGAATATGTATACACCCTATTATACACTACATACAATATAACAAAGCTCAACACCACAAGAAATATACAGCCCAATAATGGCTTAGAGTAGCACATAAATAATCTATAACCCCAAAATACTTTGCGCGTTGCACATTATTTACAAACCATATGTATGCATAAGTTCAGTTGGAATACCAATAGCACCAAATAATACTGTTGGATCATGTCCATGTGTATGATATCCTCTAAATCCGGGTCCAACTCGACTGTTAGTATTTGTTGTTGTTGTAGTTGATGATGATCCAGTTGTTGTAGTTGTCAAACGTGGGACTTTTTGAACAAGATGCATAACTTTTCCATCAATACCTAGTAATAATAATTATAAAAAATGTCTTCATTAATAATATAAACTAATCCTTACACACAATAAGCTAAAAAATTGGTTAAATTTAGTGTTTACATTATGTATTTTGATAAAATTCTCAGTTTTCTATAAGTACATAGTTCATAAAATTGTAAAAACACATAATTAATAGTTGATATTATGTTCTTTAGTTTCCTACTACATAGAACGGTTTCTTATGATGGTTTGTACTGTAGAAAGGGTAGATGGTAGATTATAAATTGTTTTAATGTTTCTTATTATTATTATTTCATATTATTTAATAGTTACCAATTTCATAAACCATTCTGATATTTGATAAAAATACAGATATATTTTAGTTTAATAACTACTTAATAACAACTTAAACTACCAATGGACAGTGGTTGCTTCTTAAGTTAAAATTTATAAAATACAAAAAAATAATATTCAACAGATTTGTATAACTAAACAACAAACAATTTTCACTCAGAAGATTTATGAGATCACTATTAATTACTCTAAAAAAACAAAAATAGGAGTAATTTAAAAATGTATAGGTACTACTCCAATTTTTTTTTAATAGTTAGAAATTATATAAATAGTTTTTATCAAATAAGAGAATAAACATTTGTGTATGTACCATTAATGGTCCTATATAATAAATACTGAAAATGATATTGTGTACAGTAAAACCTTTATATGTTTTCACATTATTAGGTGTTTCAAACAATTTAACCATTTCTGAGTTAAATAGGAATAGGTAAAACATAATTTTTTCAAACTAGCACTTGAATTTCTATTATTTCCTAAATTTGAATTTTAACCAGATTTTTAGACATTAACCATTAATGTTCTTCTGCATTTTTGTACTCAAACTTAACAAGTTATAATTAAAATGGAAGTTATAACTTTTAAATTATGGTTAAACTTCTAACTGTTTTAAGCCTAATAAGGAAGTTATTATCATATCCCCATACAATTTTATAACTAATAATAAGGAACATGGAAAAGATACAATTCAAAAAACTATATTTTATCAGGAAGGCAACAAGTAATATACTATTGGTACGTTTGGTCTAATGATTAGTAAGTTGTCATAGTCAAAATTTAAAACACAAGAGATTCATGTAATATGATGGGTACATTATAAATAACTACAACCATTGATTTTATAATAAACAGACAAGCTATAAAATAGTAATTTTTGGTAACTGATCAAACGCTTTCAGACGCTAGTGGCGTGTGTTTTCAATAGTAGAGATTTGATTGTTTGTTCATTGATATTTTATTGAAAACTACAAAAATACAATTGTAATTCATTTCAGAATTGTTGTACAGTCGCAGACTAACAGAGTTTATCTTGTAACGTGGTTTGATAGCGGACGCCACTATCGGTTGGAGCATTCAATTTATCACCAAAAATTATTAAAGCACGACTTATCTATTTATTATAAAATTAATGCTACAACTAAGTTATTTCATTGAAAATCTAAAATATAATATCTAGTAATTTAAGTAAACTAAACTGATACCAGTTATTTATAATGTCACATTATAAATGTTTAAATATTCAGACCAAAATAAGTTAACCCACTATTTAAATTCTTAAATTTTTTTTTAGGTGGTAGCAATGGTACAATCTATACATACAATATACTACAAAAAATATTGGAAAGTAGACCAAGATGGTACTTTAATTTAAGCATAATTTTCAATTTTTAATAATTTTTAGATTAATGAAAATCCAGAATCAAAAATTTACTATTATCAACTTAAAGTTGTCTGTTCTGTGACCACTTTTGACTAGAAAGAATACTCTGAATTTATATATATATATATATATATATGAAAAAAAAAAAAATATAAGGTTATCAGTCTTACTATTAAACTTTTTTGATTATTTTTAATTAAAATCAAAATTATTAAAAATGCTCTAAATTACTTGAAAATGTCACATGTAATTAAGAAAGATAAAAATATTATACAAACTTAATTGGAATTAATACCTTGAAATGTTCACAAAATAATGGAATGAATAAATTAAAATTTCCAAAATATTTTGGCCAAATACTTCAAAGCAAAGTTGCTAGGTACTTTAAATATAAAATAAAACAAATGTACAAATGTATCATTATGCTTGTACGCCGTTGAGCGATAAGCTCAAAATTATCACTTTTCAAAAAATTATTTATCACTAAAAAATCAATAAATTTTAATCTACAACTTCAAAAATAAGTCAACTTGTGTAGTGTAGATTAGTTACATAAGTGTACTGAAGTACAGTACCTACTAAAATAGATTAAAAATGTATTTATAACATATTATTTATTAAGTAAGTAAAATTATAAAAACCAAACAGTTTAATTTCCTTTCCTGTCGATTACAAAATTAATATATTTATTTGAAATACATTCCCCAACTCTAAGCAACACACAAAATATCAATTTGTTATAAGAATAAAATTGTTTTATTCCTTAGTTTCAAAAGTAATTCAACTTTAAAAATAACAGATTTTAAATCAATTGATCAAAATTAATTAAATTCTATCCAAATAAAATTTACAGGTAACCAGGAACAATACTGTGACAAAGTAAGCATAATTACTTGATATCTATAACTTTGGCACTTGAACGAATGATAAAAATACATGGTTCACTTTGTATAAATCAAATTAAAATCTTACCAATATCAGCAAGTTTAGTTTCATTACTTAGAACACGTCCACAAAATATTAACCGTTGTTGAGCTACTTCAACATTAACTTGATCTGCGATGTGTTCTTTGAGCTCCAATATGGTAAACTAGTTATAGACATACAACAATAAAACATCATGTTAATGAAACATGAATATTGAATACTTCCATAATAGGTACATAGTGTATTTAAAAAACTTACCGTATCTGGCACTCTAAATTTATGATTCTGAGAATCCAACGTTTTTATAGTCAAATCGATCATCTTGAATGTTTACACTAAATTAGGTAAAAAAAAAAGGTATTTAGAAGGATGGACTTAGCGATGATAAAATACAAATCTTGAACTCTACTTTGCATAAAAAACTAATCACCTCAATAAGCTTCGGACGTATTTAATCAATAGGTTGTTAAAAACGACGGATAAAATACAATAGGCCAACGTACACAATGCTAAGCGAGTATGCTGTAGGCAGTTTTTTGTACGACTGGACGGCGTTTTAAACAATTAACGTTGTACGTTCATCGTTTCACGAACGTTTAAAAACACAAACTACCAAATCACAGACCACTCGAGACAAAAACTCTAAAGAACGCCGTAAATTAATATCAAATAAGAAGGTGAAATATGACTTAAATGAGAAAAATATAGTTTTCTACTTATTTATTACTTCTTTAGTGTAGTCGCAGCACACTAAAAAAAAAATAATAATGGTATGACGATTTAGTGATAAACCATGGAAGAACACCAATCATCTGGAGGAAAGACAATGGTTATACAGGTTAAAACCACGGTCTCAAGGCTTCTTGCTGACTATTTTTTAAGGGGGAAAATGTAGGCAATTATTAGTTCGTGTATTTTAATGGACATTAACTTAGCAAATAAAAATTATCCTCACATTTATCTCTCGTAGAATCAACTTACTGGGATAATTTTTTTAAATAAAAAAAAGATTTCTTACAAGACTTCGGTTTTTGATTTGATAGACAAAAACCTTCCAAAAATTTTATAAATATTTAAATAAAGTATAAAAATTTTATAGCTAAACATAGTTGTAGGTAACTCATGAAGATTTTGATTCCCAAATCTTGTAGTTTTTACACGAACTTCAAAATAAAGTTTTTTATTATACGCTATTAAAAAGTATCCAGTGTTAAACAATTTTATTTTGGAAAAATTAAAACGCCATTTTTTATAGAATTATTATGAATACCCTTTGCATCACTTAACGTATATAGTATACGTACTGAAAATTAATTGAGAAAAATTTATAACAAAGTACTTTTAGCTCAGTTTGTTAAAAATTGTATTTAGTGATTAATAAAATAGTTGAAAAATGTTTACAAGTACGAGTAGTAAATATAATTAAACCGCAATCCATTGTATACATATTTTTATTTAATGTGTTCAATATTATAGTTTTAAACTAACAAAACTACTAAAAATGTGTAAGAGTTTTTAATTGATCAAAATAGATCAATATAGATGTATGTAGATATTCTAAATATGATACCCTTCATCAGTCTTTCATCAGGAATACCAGGTTTTCTTCATTACACATAATATATAACTAGTATGAATTTACAACAACTAACAATATTTACAAGAAGCAGAAGCTATTCAAATTTTTGAAGATTGAGAAGCAAATTTGTAATTAAAAAAAACAATTTTATTTTATTTTAAATTTATACATACATAAACACTAATATATATTTATATATATATATATATACATATAATATTAAATGTAGGTAATAGTTTTTATAGATTCATTTCATTTTATAATTACTCCCTGGAAGTACATTTTTGACAAATAATCCATATTGGTTAACTTTTTCTTCATTTTTTAATTTAAATCCTTTAAATTTATTATTAACACTAAAAAAAATATATATTCTCAAATTATATAGTAAATAAGTACATAATTTACAATATACATGTATGTAAAAATATAAAGTCAAGTAGGTATATATTTATTTTTTAAATTGTTTAGCAAACACTTTTAATGAGGCACAATAACAAAAATATGAGCTATCAATCAAAAAATTTGCGTTAGACTTTGAAATGTTCTTGATATCTGAAAAAATCAGAAGTCGTGTAAAAGTAACAAATTAATAGGTATTTATTCTTACATTTACTATGCAATGTCACATTTTATAGGTGCTTATTTTTTATCAACAACTATATTTATTGTTTGAGATATTTGGTGCAATATAAAAGAGCTAAACACAAGTTGATAAATAACTGTAGTTACCTTAAGTAGAGAGTAAAAATGGAAATGTCAAGATTGATAGGTGAATTTATATTTTAATTTGAATACAAATGATTTTAGAGCAACATTTAATTAATTTGAACAATTTATGAAAGACTTATGGAAAGCTAATGATGCTTTGATAATAAGCTGAGGCTTATGGAATTATGCTAGAAAGCAAGAATAAATTATTCAAAATTAAAAAAAAGGTCAGTTGTATTCTATATGGTCAATGAGGAAGAGGACTTTGACCAATAGATGAGTGAGGAAGAAGCTTTGACAAATAACAGTCACCAGCATATGGTTGGTAGCTTTCGTCTAATCGTCAACGAGCTGTAGATTAGTTTCACATAATTCTGAACATATTATATTCATTTGAATTTAAATAGCATGCAGAATTTTCACATCAAAATGTTACATCTTAATGCAAAATCTCTGAAAACAAATTGTCATGGATTACTAGTTATAATTAAATATCTAACAAATCTATAATTACGAATCTAAAAAAAAAAAAAAAAAAAACTGGTGATTGTCTAATTTAAACAATTTAATCTTACAATTATTGAATAAAAGAAAAAATATTAAATTCAATACAAACTTTAACAAATTATTATGGCTAAAAGCAAATAAAGAATATGATTTTTTTTATGGCATAATATAAATTTGACATTTTTTTAAACCAAAATATTTTATGATACAAAACATAATATCAGCCTTATTTTTTATAAATATTTACCCAAAACTATATCAATTGCTGTTTATTATACATTACACATACATTTTAAAATTAATAGCATGCCACATACCAGATTCCAAAGATTTGAATTATTCTATACCTTAATACCACCCGTGAACGATTTATCTAAAACAAACAAAAAGTAAACATTTTATAACCTAAGTAATGACATGGCCCGGTTAGATCAAGAAAATTGGGCCCAAATCACTGGGTCACAGCAATCTGATAGCTAATTTCTAATATGTTTTAATTTAGGTGAGCAATGTGTGCGCACCCACATGGTTGATGAGACAAGCACAGGGACAAAGCTTGTGTCAGTAACAACTAATGGGAGAATGAGGAAATATGTACAAATGATACGTTTATATAGTTTATTGTTAAGATTGTATAAATTATTATTGACAAATGTTTAAGTGAGATTTAATTGTTTTTTAGAATTAGAATAGAGAGGTTAGCAAAAAATATTATGACAAAAATTGAATCTATTATACCTAATAATAAGATCACACAAATAAAAATTTGTTATTTAGATAGTTATGAGCAAAAATATCAAAATTTTAAATAGCTTATTTTTCCAATATTTTGGGTAAAACCTAGATTTTATGTGCAATTCATACAATGGTAACTGACTCACTGTAGGTATCATTCACAAGATGGAGATAAATATGATAATTACAAATATTTTTTTGACTTAATAATTGTTGGAAAAAATAAGTTCTAACGCAATGAATTTCAACATTTTAATATGTACAATAACCAGTTAAAGTATTAAATTGCATGAAATAATCATATTTGGTATTCAAATTGAGTATCATCTAAAATAACTAGCTAAATATAAATGAGATATTTAAACTAATCAGGGATCTTATTTATTTTATTTTTATTACATTACAGGCAGGGCCGGCGCAAGGCAATATTTATACATAGGCAAAATCCAAATTTGCCGCCCTCAGGGACGGATTTAGGGGGGGGTGCTGTGAAAATGCCGCCCCTTATAAAATGCCGCCCCAGGCAAATGCCTGTGTTGCCTGTGCCTTCCGCCGGCCCTGATTACAGGTAACATAAAAAAAAACTATTTATTCTTACATCATATAATGGATCAACTATATCAATAAATATAACTATATTTTTATTTATTTATTTAGAGATGGGTTAAACTCAATACTTTGTAATCAAACCAAACAAACATCTACACATTTTTATCAAACTCAAACTCAGAGGTGGCTCAAACGGTTAACTCATCGTTCATTTAATTTTTTTTTTTTTTTTTGAAAACTATTGGTTTTAGAAGTGTGCATAAATAATTATAAGTGGAAAACATAATTACAAATGAATGTGTCCACAATTTACGGTTTACAACATAATTGTTAATTATATTTAATCGTGGTTTTTCCATTTGCTTATTTTAGTAGATGGAAAAAGTACTAATCATGATTATATAGAAAATAAGATAGATTGTTGACTGTTGTAACGTTTGTATTCTGTGCATATGACGGCGTTTTAACTTATTTGTGGTATCATATGAAGACGGCTATCTAGTATTAGTATATATCTGTGGTATTTGGTATGGTATATTACGGTATTACTCTATCGGTAAGACAATTTATTATTTTTGATCAGTTTGCTTGAGATTGGTTTGATTCAAATTTGGATCTTTCAAGTTCAAAATACAAACTTTTGTTTTATGTTTTTCACGTTTGATTCGGTTTGAAGTTCAAACAGTTTGACCCATCTCTTAAGTACATAAGATTCTAAAGAGATTTAATACAACTATCAAAAAATTGTAGTAAATTCTAATGTACATCATATAGACATTATTAGTTAATAAAATACATATCAATTATTTGAGTAATATCAATTAAATACACTAAAATACTTACTGTTTTTATAAAGGTATATATGATGGCAAATCAGTTAAGGATACATGACGCTTGGGTACAATATGATAAGATTCGTTTTCCTTTGATTCTTCATTGTTAGGTAAAGGCATTTCAAAGTATCTAGGTTCATTAATTTCATCATCAAAAGTCTTTTTTCCTTTGGACTGATTATGAGGGTACAGACATTTTTTACCATGTGGACACTTATTCTTTGATTCAAAAATTGGACATAAGTTTAAGTGTTTTTTAAGACACTTAAATTATTGTGAAAAAATAACCACATAAATACTTCAGCAAAGATTTTAAAAATCAAATTTTAAATTTGATTATATTAAAAATAATATGAGTATCATAACATACTTTTTTTCCCAATGTACAGGTACCATGTAAAAAATTTTTACAAATAGGAGTCTTTGAATCTCTATATTCATGTATGTAAGGACAGTTCAATTGAACACAAACACTATTTAAATAGTGTTTACAAAATGGAATTTTTTCTTTGACTATTATATGTGATAACGTACAATTCTCTGTAAAACACTCCCCAATTAAAAACCTAAAATTAAAAATAAGTACATAAATACAGAAATGTAAGTTTATAACACATTATTAATATTGTATAAGAATCTAACTTGTTGCACAGTATGACATATTTTTTGTAATGACGTTTATCACAATTTCCTTGATCAAATTTCGTACAAATGCCAAAGCGATTGAATGCTAAACAAAGTTGTTTGGCTAGTGTTTTTTTACTTCTGTAAATTAAAAGTAAGATTAGAAATATTATAATATTTGTTAGATAACGAATAGGACATGTAAACAAAACATTAAACTAACTTGAACTTATCAATTCTAGTAATTGTCAAATTCACATTTTTATTGGTATTATTATTCATAACTTTTAAGTTTTGATGAAACTTAATATTAGAAATATTATTTAAACATGGTTTCTTAATAATTGGGGATTCAGTTCTTTTCAAAGAAAAATTGTCGTTAGTTTTTGACCTAAAAATGATAAAAATATTGTTGATATGAAATACATTTAAAAAAAAAAAAAAAAAATTATACCTTATTATTGGGTTAACATACGAGTACAATCTTTTTCCATTTTTTTTCATTTCAATTGGCTGACTAGAACTTTTCTTCAACAATGGAATATTTTTGAAATTTTCACTGCTCAGGGTTATATTTCTCATTCTATGAATATTAGTTTTTAGCTTTAGTTTTCTCATCAGAGCATATCTATGAGTAAAGTGTTTAAGCAAAAAAGTGTTTCTTTTTGGCTGGATTGGATTTAGTAAAGATTGTCTAATAATTTTATTTTTTCCAAATAAAATTAATTTATCAGATTGTTGTATTGAATTATTATTTTTATTAGCATTATTAACCAATAAAGTATTGGTCCATTTTAGTTTATTAGAATTATTTGGTTTTGATAATTTTGTACGGTTCACAAGTGTTTGACCTGTAGCTTTTGTCCATTTTGTTTTATCATATGATGTCATCAATGCATTGGATGTTGGACATTGTAGAGTAGAAAGTGGTTTCCTCTCAATTAGATTGTTTAGCATATAATTAGTTTTAGATTTATTTCTGAATAAGGACTGCCGAATTAGTTTTGTATTACCAATCTTTATAAGATGAGGTGACTCCGCACATTTTCCAGATAATTTCCTTGCAGGTTTTTTCTTGTTATCAACAGTAGAATTTTTAGTAGTTAATAATGAATTTGATGTTCTAGAATTTGAATCTAATGAACTATTGGATATCAATTGGTTTTGAAATTTTCTATTCACATGAACATTTTTTCCAGGATTAGTTGGGTTAGTAGACAGAATATTAACATCTTCTTTATTTACTACATATTTTGATGAAGTTAAATAATCTTGAACATTTATCATGTAGTTATCAATAGTTGTAAGTAATGATTCACCAATAGTTGCATTAAGCAATAAATCACCATTTCTAACAACACTGTTTTTAACTATTTCATTTATTTCTAGATTATACTTTTCGGTATTCTCATTATTACTTAATATTCCAGGAATTGTTTTGCTCATAACAGTCTTACTTTTAACAGGGATTAAATTTGATGCATTTGTAGAAACACAATCATTGGAAATTTGACTATTGGTCTTAAGAAATAGATTATTTTGTTTGATTTTATTTTGGTATTTTGTTAGATTACGATTATCTATTTTTAGTGATAGAAATTTATTGACATTGTGGTTGTTAACTTTACGGTACTTAAATTTTGACAAGACAACATTCTTATTAGTCATTACATTGTCTTTGATATTGTACACATTTTTGTCTTGAACTAATTTTGGTTCATCATCAGCTTCTAATTGATCTAAAACAAAAAATATTAACACATGTAAAAAAAATGAAACATATTGTAAATACAATAAATTCAATCAATAATTTAATATCAACGTAACAAATGATTTTGTATAATTCGCATTATAATAAAAATAACAACTATAAACAATTTTATTGGCAGTATAACAGCAAAAATATTAATTACATAAATGTACAAAAAAAGTTACCTAATGAATTATAACTATTAAGTTAACAAATAAGTTATTTAGACTTCAGAGTTAAGTTAGAAAAATACAAGGCAAAATCTTATTAAAATTTTATAATATTTTTCATCAATCTTATTAAAATTTTATAATATTTTTCATCAATCTTAAACATTTGTCATTTGGGCAAGTTACATTTAATTATGCTGCCTGATACTAAATTAGAATTTTTTAAGTTATATAGATATAATCTTGGTAACGGTTATTACTTTTTGAAAGCATATCTATTTATAAATTTGTTCAATTTTTAATGAAAATGCAATACATTTTATATGTTAATAACCTAATAAAATCAATCATAACCCACAACTAATTTTGCTGACTTTTTAAAATCCTATTTATAAAAAATTTAATAGTCTCAGCATAAAATTTCAATTTATATGTATGTTTAAGTAAAAAT
Source organism: Hormaphis cornu (assembly GCA_017140985.1). Classification (NCBI taxonomy): domain Eukaryota; kingdom Metazoa; phylum Arthropoda; class Insecta; order Hemiptera; family Hormaphididae; genus Hormaphis; species Hormaphis cornu. Next base: position 30,624,810 of record CM029359.1, read on the forward strand.
TACTAATATTGTTGTTACAAAAAAATTAATAAAAGCTTGGATATATATATGTATAAATCGCATACAATAATGTTGCCTAAAATATGGTCTTTTACGGTAGGTAAAGTATATTTTGAATCAATGTACACACTGATTTTCTCCTTTTTTTTTGGCTTCACTTTATTATACTAGGAAACATACAAAAGGACCACTTTATACATATTCTTACTCTATGGATCACTCATGATTACGTGGGTAGTTTGATGGAGTAACAACTATGCTTTGAGTGGATCACTGGTTTGGAAGTTGTGGTTTAAACATATTATTTAATACTTGAAAACAATGATACATCATTGCCTTCAAAAATACAATTTTGAGCGAGCTCAGTTGTCTAGTATATGACCTGGTACATTTTTCCAAGAATTTCAAAGTTCTATACAAGCTCAACAATTTTTTAAATCACTTGAAACTTATAAAAACCTGTATCATACCTATTTAAATATTATGTAAAAGTTTCAACTTGATCCGATCATTATTTTGGATGTTATGGCCGAAATATAAATCAATATGTAAAAAGTTTGCCATAATTAATGTTTCTCCAAAGTTTCATGGCTCTAACTCTTTCAATTTTGAACTTACAAATTTGAAACGCCTCAAAGTACCATCAGAGTTTATAGACCTTTCATTAAAAGTACTGACTTAAAAAATCGGAGCATTCCTTATACCCTTAAAGTTGTTCACACAAAAAAAAAACATCATTGTAAAAACAATACATTCTTTGTAGCGCTCAGAATTTAAAAAGAATAAAATGTCGCTGAAAAAGTAGGTTACTAAGTGACTGTTTTGGATGAAGTAGTATAAATGTATTACTGTTACATCAGTTTTAAATGCCATATTAAATCACTGCCTTAGAAAATAATGATTGTGACGTGTTCAATTTACAATACAAATCAAATCATAATAGTAATGATTTATTTAAAAAAGAAAACTACACTTATATATTAAATGATATATTAAATCTAAAGTCTAAAAATATATTAATAATTGTATTACTTCAGAAAGAAAAAACTAAAAATTTTATAAACCTTAAAAAAAAATAATATGTTTGTGTTATTAAAATCTACTTTTAAGGATTTAGGAACGTTCAAACTTTGCTTACTACCTACACTAATAAGTAATAACACATACAATTTCAAAAAAACCTACAAGAAATAACATGATATACTTTTAGAAATAAACTAAAAATAGTCAGAAAATTTTGAAAATTTTACACATATCTGTAGAATGCTTCACATAACATAAAATATAACAAATAAACATTTTAAATTATTTAAACAATTATTATTTAGGAGTTATTACAGTTCAATGTTTAAGTGTACTGCAAAACAAAGCATAATTTTACTATATTATCCAGTTTAGATTTATAGATTTTATGTCAACACTTAGAACCAGCTTAGTCAATTATTAATCAATTTATAAAAACTTAGTTACTATAACCTATTTACAGCAAGAAAATTGTATTCTAAATAACAAACAGGGTTTTGAAACTTTAAATATCAAAAGTGATTTACATACAAGTATTTCTCCTTTATAATAACCATATCAAATTTGTGTTTATTTTAGTTTTGATACATTATCTTTAGAAAAATACAGGAAAGAATTGTACAATTTTGTTTTGAAATGTGCTAGAAGGTCGGTACCGTGCATTTCAACTTTGATCTTTGTTTTATTATAAAATCCTTATTTTCTATTTATTAATTTAAAATTTGATTTTGAATTTATTTTAACTATTATAAATTTTATTATTATTTATTTATTATTAACACCCCAAAGGGTAAGTGTGAAATATACATTAATACATACATATGATAAATGGTATTACAACAAATTGTTGACATGGGTTTTTAACATTGGTAAAGAATCAAAAAAGAAATAAAAATCTACAATTTTGTTAGCGGAAGGGGGAGCAACATGAAGAACTGTTTAAAGCAAGGGTCGCCAACCAGTCGATCGCGATTGACTGATCAATCTTTTTAGAAATATAGATTGATCGTTATAAAAATTAATATAATCATTATCGTTCAATCGCGTAATAAATAATCGGATAATGTGGATTGCTATATTGTATTTTAGGAATTTACCATTATCGGTCAATCGTGATAGTGGCCCGAGGTTGGCATAACTATGCCATGAAACGACTTGACTGACTTTTTTTTTGCTCATCAAACAAATCTCTTCCTAAAGACCTAAATTCTCCTGGATGTCAATCACCAGGGACTTAAAAATTCAAATGTAGCTCACTAGTTTGAAAAGGTTGGCGACCCCTGGTTTAAAGTATAATTGTTCTTACTATAGGGTACTATAAAAATGATGTTTGGTAGGGTGGTAGTATTGTATTTGACTGAGTAGATCAGGACAGTATATTATACTGTTCACTAATTTATAAACAAATGCCACATCATTATAAAAATGTCTTGATTTTAGAGATTCTAAGCCTAAATTACTAGATATCTCTTTGATTAGTCGGTTACTCATGTACAATTTAAATGCTACCAAATGTAAAAACACCTTTGTATTTTATCTAGTAGGTTTACCAAGCCTACTTGATTGGAATTCCAAATAGTTGATCCAAATTCAAGTATAGAACAAACCAGAGCACAGTATAATACTTTGAAACAGGCAGCACCCTTGAATTCACTACAAACTCAGAACTCTACTTATCATACCTAATATTTTTAGACATTTTCTTTAATGTACTGTATGTATGTATTTTCTGTAAATAATAACCTAATCTACCCTAGAGTAACGTGTTGGCAAAGTAAGTTATTGGCTGTATAGTCAAAGGTTATTAGATTCTTTTTTTGGCCAAATGTTATACAAGAGAATTTAAGTAGATTTAATGCAAGGCTATTTTTTTCACACCATTTTACAAATTTTTGTAACTATAGGTAGGTACTCATGTTTATGTTAAGTATAAAAAAGCAACAAAACCTACATTGTTCTGGCCATTTGTGCAAACAATGTCATTACTAATTTGGCGTGATTATGTTAAGAAACGGAGTTAAGACGTTTAGTGCTTCACAAAAAACTGCAAGCATCAAAATGACGGCAATTAATTCACAATTGACAATATGCCTACAGTACTCGAGTCCCACATATCCTGCTCCCAAACAAGACTTTGGGAAATAATCATTATTAGTTTTTAAATAAAAATTCAAATCCAATACTTGCGTATACATTAAACCGATCTTGGCAAGACGTTTTGTAAAACGTTTAATACAAACTTAATTAAGTATATACACAAATTTAATAAGCCATACATACTTTTCAATGCAATCAAACGTTTCAGTAATAACGATTCTTCTTCTTCTACGTTTCCTTTACCATTATTTCCGTAATATCCACTTCCCTCCATCGATAATCAACTTTGAACAAAACAAATGTAAAAATAAACATAGCACATCTAAATAATTTTAATATTTACTTTAGTATTTTTAAGATTATTAGTTATATTGCAATAATAATGAACGACGTACGAACATCATAACTATATAAACAGTTATCACTATTCAGGCAACAATAATTGCATACATTTTTCAATTTTTTGTGTACCTACTTAGTTCTTAACTGCAGTTAAATTGACTTAAACAAACTCAAGCAGACGTAATTTTTATTTTACCTACCACCCAAAATTAAATTTATACAATAATTTTTATTTTTATATTATATAAAATTATCAAGGTTCTCTAGGTAAAACTCAGTGGAAGCACAAATAAAAACAATACCTTTTTATAAATATTTGTGAGTGGAATGCACGATTATTTTATCTATAATCGTGGTGGAATTAAATTGTGTTATCTTTAATCGTGCGTTTTACGCAGTAAGCACCACAGCAGTTGCTGATATATAAAACTGTAGTAAGCAAAGATTATGTGTATGTTATTATTACTATTATATATCTACTATGCATACAGTACACTGTGCTACTATGGCAGTAAGCACGGTGTAGTGAAGAACTTTTCAACACCGTGGCAGCACAGATAAGATAAAACAAAAAGTTAAAAAAAAAAAAAAAAAAAACTGTAAAAGTTTTATCTTATCTGTGGTGGCAGTGAGTTTGTTCAAAAATTGATAAGCAGTCTGGGATCCGATAAAAATGTTGCCAACTTATCCAAATAAAGTATTGTACGATGAATATAACCCTTACCAACATAATATTTTATGTTGTTGGTATGATTAAATTTAAAATTAATTAATATTTTTTTCAACATTGGTACTCTTGCATACCATCGGCTATCATCATTTTTTGGACAACAGCAGCAGCTGGCAGCAGCAGCTCTGCTGCCCCCGATTGTATCTACCAAATTGTTAACAAACTACAAACTCGATTTAACTCTTCATTCTAGGCACAGAATAAAGATTATAGGCTTCAAGGTCAATCTTTTACTTATTGCCACTCTCCAATGGTCATCCTGTGTTTTAACTAGTATATAACTACAATTATTATAACATTATGACACTAGACTGAAAATAGTAAGTTACAAAATATTGCGTAAATTTTTACTACAGTTCACAGTTGTTTCGTTAATCGATATAGTATCTTTTCTATTCTATATTCTTCATATTAATCATATAATATTCACTGAATATTATATGATTAATATGAATATTATTCACGTGACGGAAATTATTTTCAGGTAAATGGCACTAAGTCGTGCGTGGTACCACGTCAAACGCAATTTTTTGTCGGTGACGTTTCCCATCGTTTCGTTTTCCGCAATTTACGCAGATTATATGCGTACACTCAACTGGAAAAAAATTCAAACTTCATCAACCTAAAGTAAGTTAAACCTAGCCCCTAGGTTCTCAAATTGAGTTTTATAGTTTTTCCTTACGTTGATGAATAAAAATAAATATAAACGAATATGTGTATATTTATACATGACTACTAATTTAATTATATTTCTGCAATAGAAGTTTGGTGATGATAAACAGACAGTATTGTGTGATTACTATATTTATTACAGTACCTATTCATTCTAACATAGCTAAGTGGTCCTGAAGACAAGAAAATGTGAACTGTGAATTATAACTTACTAACTTTTGCACGTACTCAGTTATTCTCCCAACTATTTAGGGTCAGCCACCATAGTTCTAGCTACGGGTTATCTACTTGCATATCTCTATCCTAAGTATAATTGACTATATAGTAATGGTGGTTTTTTTTATTTTATGGTACTTTATTATTTACAATATTAAAATGTTGCAATATATATTATCCAATATTCCGTCAAATATGTGTCATAAATTTCTTAGTAGGTTTATTAAAATAAATAAGAGGTTTTACATAGGTAATCTAAAAGAGAGAAACCCCAGGTCAGTATGTCATCTAAAATTTAGAACTTAAAATTTGCCTTATAAATGTACTTATCTCCTATTTTTAGACTCAAATGGCAGCCCTAATTAGCATAATATCAATACAATTGTACAATTTACCTACTTGTTATTAATTTTAGTATAACTGTTAACTTGTATACTAATATCTATAAAAGTAGTTTATAGGTATTCAAAGTATATTGATCTTTATTTATCATTTATTTGTTGTTCTGTTCAAAATGTGATAATTATGGATTTATAATTTAAAAACATAATATCTTGTCTACAATAATTTGCTTTCAAATTATTTGTCTTAGATCTAATTCATAATGGCTCCCAGACATGCATTATTTGGATTAACCCTGGATTACTTCATTGTAGCAATCCCAATAGCAGCCGGCGCTCTATTCGGCAAGTTTTTAGATGACCAAGAAACAGAGAGAATGACATTGTTTAGAGATAGGAGCGCCTTGTATGGTGGAATGGTAAAAGAAGGAGGAAAACCTTCTTGGCCGTAAATATGTTATACATAAGAAATTACTATTAGTTGATAATATTAATTGTGACATTGTTTCAAATATTTTAATTAATTAATTGATGTATTCCACAGTGATCTTTAGTGAACATCAGATTATAACACAATATTTTACAAATTAATAAATTAGTAACAGTTCAATATGAATTAATATTTTTAGTTTTTTTTTCCATGTTTTTTTTAAATGCTTCACTTTCTAAAAAAAATATTAATGCAGTACCTACTTTGCTTTAGAGTAGATCACTATTTAGAAGATTTTAGTTTGAAATTGTTGAAAACAATTCTGAAGAAAGACAGTTTATCTAATAAAAATTAAAATGTAGAAGTCATGATTTTATTTCAAAATGGAAAATAACTGTTAACTGTTTACTAAATTTAAGAGCTAAAGAAAAATAGTAACTAAAGCAGCAGAAAGAATGATGAACATTTTATATACACTAGCAAAATTATTTTTGATTTTATCAATTAAGTATCATTAAAATGTTATATTTAGCGCTATTATTAAAATGATAAAATTTAAATGATGTTGGCAAAATTTTTTAAAATCTTAATCTTGATAGCATAAAGTAAATTTATTTAAATTACTGTTAAGAAAATAACCCAACAAAATATATAACTCGCCAAGTAATTAATGTTCTGTTTCAATACATTGCTAAAAATGGTCAGAATATTCCAAATTTTGTACTCATTTAAAGAATTTAAATAATTTAAAAAAAAAAAGCGAAATGACTCTAGGTTGTGTGGGTAGTTTGATGCTGTAGGTCACTGTATTGGATGGTGTTTATAGAAATTGTATAATGAATCTGTAAGCAATTGCTTACAAAAATAACAATTCTGAGTGAGCTCAGTGACTCAAATAAAGAAATAAGTCACAAAGTTTGGTTAAGTTAATTTAAATAATGTGTGAACATTTTAAACTATATGGACCATTAATTTAAGTTATTATGTTTTTGGTATCAATTGCACAACAGTGTGTAATTTTCATTGATGTAATTAAAATAACACTGTTTTTTAAATACTTTTTTGTACGCGTTTGGAAATTAATGGAGAAATTTTTTTATTTATATAGCAAATTTTATTTTACAAAACACATTTAATTTTCAAATCTTAAATAACAAATGTGTGAGTTACTAATTTTTTTTAAAAAAAAAATAGATATGACCAGTTTTCCAACTTTAAACAACTAAATATAAAAACTGTGACTACAAATTTTTGAAAACGGCTAAAAGCATATATTTTTACATAGTTGGAAACCTTGCATTACATTTTCAAAGCTTTTTGTGGAAAATTTCAAATTTCTATACTTGGCTCAAAAATTTGATTAAACATGATATAAAAGTTACTAGGTAATTTTGTGGAGTTTTAGCCCATTATGTTTGCACTCCAAACTTTATTATTTTTGTATAGGGCAATATCTATGTGCCAACGTAGTGAAATATTGGTTTTCCCTAAGGCCTAAAAATCATATATAGTAATTGTTATGTCATGCTAATTGCAAAAAAAAGTTCTCCTATAAATAAGAAACTTGGATTGCTTTTATCATTTGGTCATGACAAAACTAGTAAAAACAAAAATGCTGATTTTTGTTTATCATCTGTTACAAAAATTAGAGGAAAACATAATTCTAATAAATGTGTACTTAATGACCAAAGTCTGTGTGTACTTTAATGTATTATAGTCAAAGTATTTGTCATAATTGACCATATTTACTTATTACCATCAGTAAGCAATTATCAGCATCTAAATTCTCCAAACATATACTTGCCTTTTGGATTATCAGTAATAGTTATTACTGATAATCCAAAAGGCAAGTATATGTTTGGAGAATTATTCATGGTGATTTTTTTTTTGGAATAAATAAAAGTAATAAACGCTGTTCCTGCTATGCCTCAAGATTACTAACTATTTTGGTGTAATCTACCTGTGTCTGTCAATTCAAAAAATTTGGTCAAAAAACTAGGATTAAGTGATACTTTTCATTGTAATTAATAAAAAGAAAATAGGTTTTAATTTTTATTATATATTGTGTTATTCTGTCATTAACTAATAAATATTAGTTAATGACAGTAAAAATTTTATTTCTACAATTTAGATACAATTAAATTAATTATTTTCAAATATCAACAGAAACAATATTCTAAATAAGTTGTTTTTATTTATTTTTTACTATTATAAAATTAATAAAAAAAGCAATTTATTTTAAAACATTTTTATTTTACAAATTAGAAAGTGTAGATACTTAATACTTTTTGCTCACTTTATACTATCAAATTTTTATGTGTGACTACTTCAGTCAAATACCTATTTGGAAATAAGTACATTTGTACTACCTACTGATTTGAGATTACTTTATATTTTATTTATTACCATCAAAATTTTTGTAGTTAAATTTTAAGCAAAAACTCATTTGTACCCAAATTCCATTGTTTGGAAAGTTTTTTTTTTTTATAATAAGAAATTAGTTCACATTCACATTCATTTTGTTAAAAAGGAACTTTTTCCAGACAATTGAGAATTAAAGGTGCAATTTTTCATTTTATGTTAAATTTTTGCACTTGCTGTATTCTAAAATAACAATATAAAATTTGTATTTATTTATTATTATAATCAACAGGCATAGGCCCTTTAAAAAAACATAACAGAAAATTATATAAATATTGGCCATAAAACTGATAGACAAATAATTCCTAAAATAAGAACTTATATATTTTAAACTAGCTGTCCCCGCGCGCTTTGCTACGCGTATGTAATAGAATATTTCCAAATTAATAATCAAAAAATAAGGTAGGGGTCGGCTCACCAATAAGCCTATTACCATTCGCCGTCAAAGATAAACACATAAAAAAAAATTAATCAAATCCGTCAAGCCGTTCGTGCGTGATAAAATGACAACGTACAGACATTCACATTTATATGTATATAGATATAAACAAATAATCTACAAATCAAACAACACAAAAATGTAAGATATAGTTAAACTCAATGTTTTGGATTTAAAAACATGGCAAAGTAAAACAACAAATCTATAATGGCGTAGATTTTATTTACATTTAAAAGAGCTCTTGAGAGAAAGGAATAATTGCCACAATTTGTTTTAAATTAAATTAAGTATATAAAACAAATCAGAATTTCAATCATACATACTAGAGATCTAAATCCAATAAGTTTAAAACTTCTGGGCGGTTGACAACATTATTCAAAATATTAAAAACAAACATATCCATTTAATCTTGTCTGATCAAAAGGGAATCAAGCCCTATAGAATCCTGAACCAATTGGAAAGTCCCTAGAAATAAGACAATGGGTATTATAAGCAATTCTTTTCAAAAATGTGTATTGTACACAGTGGCGACGAACCCTATACTTATGTACATGATTTAGGTGGGTGGTGGTATCGAAAAGTAGTTTTAAAAGATTTTACCCCCAAAAATTGGGGGTAAGTGGTGGTGTGTTTCAGATTTTTTTATTTATGCAATACATGAAAAATTTGACTTTGGCGCCACTGATTGTACATCATTGCTATAAATTGAATAGGTTAGTTAATCATATTAAATAGCCAAATTTAAAAGTTTATCTTACTAGGGAGGAAAGTACACCCATTTTTTAAACAAAAAGGGTTTCTATAATCTTTAGTATTTCTATTTATAATATAAAGCACAACATTTGAATTAATAATCATTTTATGATTTTATTTGAAGGACAAATCAAATTCAAAAGTTAAACCAAAATCTTAAATTAAATAACATTTTTCAAGAGGAAGATTATCAATGAGATAGTTGTAAAAAAAGACTTACTAAAATACTACATGGAAATGTTAGTTTTACATTTAACATGGTTTAATGGTGGATTGTTTGTTTTTTTACTCCAAATTATAAGCTTATTTAAATTTTTAAAAAGGGGAAAATAACTTCCTGGCTTCTGCAACATCAAGAATTGTAGATAACAAAACCTTGCTGCATTATGGCATTGCAATAACAACATAGATAATGACAATGTGTCCGTGATGCGTATTAACAATCCCTCTATAGCCCCAGCGCCACATATAAATACAACGTTTTCAATGCATCTAAACCTATAGACACTTTACTTGGTCCAACCCTAATATAAATACATAATTCAAATTTATATGATTAGAATGATAAGAAACATACAATTTCAAATAAACCAATAAAAACGTTGTATTTATATGTGGCGCTGGGGCTATAGAGGGATTGTTAACACGCGGCCGGGACTGATAAGATTGATATCAAAATAATTTAATTCATGCTCATGATAATATCAAAGAATATATTTGTGGCGGCACATGGATAATGGTGTCTGGGACCATAGAGAACTATATCGGTCGGGACCATTCCAGAACCACTATTTAATAATAATTTAATTTTTCTGATGTACCTATTTGTTATTTAATAATGTATAATATATAATCATTTATTATTCATTATAGTTGTCTGGTGATTCATATTTCAGTAGCAAAAATAAAATACAAACTAATTATCAAATAACACTATAAGCTATAGTGTTGTAACAGATCATAATTTATTTGATTCTACCTATAAAGTATAATAGCTGCTGAATAAAATATGGAGTTGAGTCCTATGCAAGTCGCTTTGAATACTGTCAGGACACTAAGGTTAGAATTAATGCATTTCATTATTGAAATTGGTGAAGGATCAAAAGAAGATGGGGCACAATCAGAATCAAAAGACCAACGTTTCATGTATTCTATGAACGAAATGGTTGGAAAACTTGGAATTCATATGAGGTAATATTCAATGAACATAGATAATTCAGGTAGCAATATAATATTCTATACTATGGTCCTATATATCAGGGGTGGCCAACAGGTCGATTGCGAGATGAATTTGAGTCGATCTGAGATTATCTTTGTCATCATACACCCCAGAATTTGTAAAATTATCAAATCAAATACTAGCGCAAACATCTCATTGAATTATTAAATAAACATAATAATAGTAGTAATAATAAAAGTAGAATTATAGTTATTGTAGTAATAAGTTAAAAATAATAATTAATCAAATAGGTATAAATATTGTATTGTAAACAAAAAATAATAAAAGAAGTCTAGTTCCATATAATACATTTTTGGTTTATTTATGTACATACTATATACAACCTTTTTTTTTTTTGGTCGATCGCGACAACCTAGAAGAAGTCAGAGGTCGATCACAAGCCTATTTAAGTTGGCCACCCCTGCTATATATTTTGTGTTGTGTAAGTAAGTCTAAACAAAACATTTTAAACAGTGATTCATTTTCTGGCCACCAAGTATGCAGTTGTAAACTTTGCACTATACTTAATGATAGGCATATAAATATTTTTTACATACTAATATTTTAATTAAAATAATGAGTATCTTATTTAAGGATTCTTTAATTTACTGATTTCTACTAAAAAGAACGTAGCATGGGTTGCTATGGTCCTATATAAATAAAACGCTGCTTACATTTTAATTACCTATAAGTATTTTTAGGGTCTTTTCTGACCCCTACAAAAAATATGATTAATTTCTCCTGTGTTCTTATTGTACTTGTTAAAAACAAATAAGTAATTAGGGAATTTTCACTGAACTTTTACTAATGCTGCAAACATTTTAAATTTTAGGGATCTTGAACAAGTTGTTGGGTCTTTATCTACTCCTGCCGCAACTCCTACTGGTGCTATGTCACTGTCTACCACATCATTTTTATCACAAGAAAGTACATCAGATCGACAAGCATTATACACTCCACTGGTGTCTTCTCACAAATGGCTGGACAAAGTATTACATTTTAGTATTAATGCCTAAACAGCTAACATATAAATCATTTAAATAGTTAACTGACAAAGTTATTTGATTTAGGTTCATAAATTTAGTTCTAATGCTACTCAAATTTTAAGTCAAAACTCATTAAAAAAATCATACTACAATTCTAGCACAAATAAGAAAAAGCGACAACAGTCAAGTTTGCACAACATATCACCTCAGTAAATATTCAATTTTATTTGCGTACTTAAATAATGACTATTCAATTTTTTTTTTTTTTTTTAGAGCAGTAGATGGGTTACTGACTAACATTGATAGAATGTTTCCTGATATGAATATTACAATTACAAGACCATGTGCATCTAATGTTGTACTATTAGTAATTTTATTTTAGTATACTTTAAATAATTTTATCATTTTTATTTACTTAATATTTATATTTTATTGTGGCACAAACATCTGTTAGTTTTAACTAGATAGGCAGGATATATTAATTAATTTTATTTTTAAGGTTGGTTTAAGCAGAGTACTGCAAGCCGTAATTTCTTTCAAAGGAGTTATGATTGAATGGGTTATTATAAAAGGTTTCAATGAGCCTATAAACCCTAATAACTTGCAACAAGAGCTATGGCAAGAATCGCGATACCATGTTTTCCGTAAGATAACAGATCATGCTAATGTAGCTATGTTACATTTCTCTTCACCCACACTGCCTGAGATCTCTGTGCGATCTTTTATGGTAATTGCATTTAAATACTAACATGTATTTACATTAATTTTGTATTATTTGCTTTATTTTCAGACTTGGCTCAATAGTTTCATGTCATTGTTTAACTCAGTGTGTAAAGCTTGTGGAAATCGATTACTTAATGCATACCCACCAACTTGGAGGGACCTTAGATCTTTAGATACTTATCATTATGAATGTAAACCATAAATGATTTATTAACAATTAAAGTATAAATTTTTATTTGTAAAGTTATCTATAGTAAAGTAAAAGTTTTTGTATAATTTAACATTGTAGAGTAAAGAGTAATAATTACATAAGTAAAAAAATCAGAAAGCTTGAGGTCGGGTGAGAAGCTGGATGAAATAATAACTTTGTTTTCCAGTAGGTCACTGTTTTAGTTAGTTTTGTACTGAAATTAAGACTTGCATGATTATATTAACTTTAACTGCAAAAATCACTATCCTTTTTTTTTTTTGTCATTAGAATCTTATATTAAACACTATTATTGAAAAAAATAAAAATTGTCAAAACTGTTTACAATCTTAATTGGACAGTAAGACAAAATTATTTTAAAATTATTACCATTGATTAAATACACAAACAGCATATCCAATAGTTATATTTGGCAACCTGTCTGTAGGATGTAACCGCTATAAATGCTAGTGTAGCTGGGATGTAAAGAGGTGGTACTATTTGATTATATAATAGTTAATTAATATTATAAAATTTATAGTATTAAACTAAATGAGGTACTACTTCCATGCATCCCAGGTACAGTAGCGCTCATAGCAGTTAGATATTACAGACTGGTCACAAAATATCTATTGGATGGGCTTTCTGTGTATTTCATAATAAAAACTATTTCCTAGTAAAAAAATAAAAACCACTCAGTAATTGAATTTTATTCTTGTAAACCATTCCTAATTTTTTTTATATTTATACAGACAATTCAAGAATATTAATTTGAATATGGCATACAAATTTCAAACCATTTGGGCAATTGAGTTATTACAATTAAGTATCAATTGCACAACATTGTGTAATTTCATTGTATTAGCCAGGTCCAGCGTTAGTTTTTGACATTGGAGCTTGGAATGATTTTGACTAATTTTTCTCAAAATACCTTTTTACCAATGAGAATATACCGCATTGTGCATTGTAATCACCACCAACACAACACAACACTACCTATTCCAGCGCCCGAGAGCAGTTAAAACTGCTTTGAGTGGGATGAACTTTTACGAGTTTTGACCAGTGTTCTTTTGCCGTCTGTTATGTTCTTGTTTAAAAAAAAGTATATGTGCAATTGAACAGTTTTCAATAACAAAACCAATTTAAAAATCTTAAAAATGAAAATTGTCATTAATATAAACATTTTTACATTTTGCAATGTTAAACCACCTACAAACAAAAATTATAAAAACATATTTAAATGCTGATTAAGAAGGAATGAGTCAAAAATGAATGTCCGATTCTCACTCGGGTTAGAGTCACTTCTTGTCGTCTGTTTAAATTGTGAAGATAATCCACTTTTTAGTGCATCTTTTGATTTTTTTTAATTTGTTGGAAGACGGAACGGAATCCCTGTAACTTTGCCATGTTTTATTTATTTTATTCCTAATAGATTTATTTATGTCTTTAGCCGGTAAGAATAGAATATTTATATTACTCCATAGTAGTATTTTATTTGACTATAGCTATGTATAAGATAGTTAAGATATTATCTAAGAAGTTATATCTGTGGTGTTAAAATATGTATATATATATATATATATACATATATTTTATATGTTTATTATCATTCATTTTTTTGTTGTTTTTTTATATCATTTATTTGACTTATACAATCTAGACAATATTTAGTATAATAAGCATAATAGATGGTTAGAGAGAAAAAACAAAATATAACAGAAAGACTTGAGTGGAGAATCTGCCCACTGGCGACACTCGGGCATTATTATTCATAATATTATTATTATGTCTCCACCATGATGTAGGTAGACCATAGAGTAATAATCACGGCTATAGATAGCAAAGAATAGATGAAATTTAAATTCTATTCTGTGCGTACATCGTGGTTAGTAGATAATAATAATTATTATATAACACAGAAAAATATTTTCTCTGTTATTAAAATCATGTTTACTAATCTTGCTTCATGGCTCATAACCACGGTTAAATCTACAACCGTGCTTATTACCACGATTCAAGGTTGATCTTAAATCGTGCTCATAGATTATGACTACAAACAAGTATTTACCTATATACTTATACCTATGTATTATCTATGGCCCATAACCATAGATTTATTAGTTAACCATACCAATCACTGAAAAGAGACCATCAAATAAGCTATAATGAGTAATGACCTCATAATTAAATGTAAGAATCCGATTATATAAAATTAGAAGCATAGATGCATTATCAAAGGGCTGGAACTAGAGAGCCTATATAATGAGAGAGTGGTCAACTTATTAATACATGCTGATTGGTTGTTCGCTATTTTGTGTGCAATAAAAAAAAAAAATAATATGAAACCCATAGAGTAAGAATATATTATACCCCACAAATAATGTATAATTACCAATTGCCCTATGCAAAATATTGATTTGGACAGAAAATGGCGGTCCACGACATCATAATACCATGGTAGCATCATGATAACAAGGTTACTTGACCACTCTCTCAATATATAGGCTCTCTAGCTGGAACCATAGACATAATATATATTACATTATGTCTAAGACTGGAACCACGATTTAATTTATAGCTGTGGCTGGAACATCTATTTATCTTTAATTGTGTAATGAACACATGTTTTTGTTCAGTGATAATATTTAGAATGGGTGGCCATCGTTTTTTCTTCCATGACTTTTATGATGAGCGTATTGTTGATTGGCTGCCGCAATCGGTATAATATCGCACTTCCCAGTTCCCGAATACAATCGTCGGCACTCGGCTCCTCTTGTGGCCAAGTTTCAGGTTATTTTTTGATATATTCACGTATCGTATCCCAAATTTCCAATTACTTCTGCGACGACCGAGTGTATGAAGTACGAGGTTGTTTCGGTTTTTTATTAATGTATCGTTTCCGTTCTCGTTCCCGTATTGTGTTTTGTAACATTAATTTTGAAGTATTCATCGCGCCAAGCCGCTGCCAATTGACGCCTACTGCCTGCTTAGGAAAAGACGTGAGTACTCGCATTAATAATCGTCGCGTAACCGTAGTCGATTTCACAATTCACATAGTTTTCGACGTCCAAGCTACCGCCGCGGTGCGACAATTTTCTGGTCGGCAAATCCATCCATGTGTTACCGTCACGTCGTTCATGTCGGCGACGAGGCCTTCCGCTTGGTAATCGCCGGGGTCGGAAAACGCGCGTGCGCGAGCGCGCTTGTGCCGATAGAAATCGTCGGCGATGACGACGCGATTGCCCGTCAACGTTTTTTCCGCCCAAAACTCGAGATTATTTAATGATCGTCTCGCTATGATGTATTGTTGTGTATTATTGAAATTATTTAAACATATTTTACCATACCGTGCATACTATACTATATATATATATATAGATATGTGTGTGTATATATATATATATATATATATATAGGTATACTAATGAAGTCCATTATCTGGTTTTAACCTTGTGTCTCGCGATATGTGTTACTCGTTGACCGTCAGAGCTGGACGAAGTAACGTGCAGGATAGCTCAGGGTGCACGGACTCCACTGTTTCGCCGCGACCGACTTGCCAACAGCCTATTCGCCGCCTATTAACTATCCATAGCGATTTGTCTTACATTGTTTAATTTTCGATTAAAAGCAAGGATTTAATCTTGCCAGCGGGATTAAGCAAAGCTAGTGTAGCCATTGAGTGTCAAAAAATGTATAAAATATATATGGTAAAACGCAGGCTTTCATCATGATTAAAATTTGTCCAATCAGAAGTATGAATAGAATGTTGGCAAATTAGACTGGCGGCAAAATGGTCTTGGGCCCTGGCCTAAACGACTTGACACTTATACCATACTAACAACATGTATTTGAACGTAATGTCCCGGTGTCCCGACAAAATGTTCAACATGATACTTTGGTTTCGTGTTTTGAACAATCCGTCCCATGTTTACCTTATTTACAAACTGTTAAAATTTTTTGAATGATTGATAAAGATTACTTCTAAATCAAATATATATATTTGTATGGTATAATCCAAGTAGAAACAAAAGTATTTAACAAACATAAACTTTAGATATAGGTGGTAACAATTATAAAATATGAATTATTATAGATAGCAATAACAATAACAAGATAAACATAGTAATCAAAACGAATTCATACATCTTTTTACAATTCAGACTGCCAACAAACGGCGTCCCCTTCCAATTTGTGTAAACTTTTCATACCTCCAGGAAAATGGTATGTCGGGCACTCTTCTACAAGGTGTTTCATAGTCTGGATCATTCCATCAGCTTTGCATAATTCTGAGTATGTCAGTTTCCATCTCTTCATCAGGTTTGATCTTCCTTGCCCGCAGCAAAAGCGGTTGAGTCTCGACCACTCTCTTGGTAGGTTAAATCCTGGAAGCTTAAGATCCGGATCCTCAACAAGTTTGTAATTTTAAGGCTTTTTTGTAGTCCATTCCTTTTTTCATCGGTCTTTGATAGTAAGATATGTATCAGAATTATTCGGCCAACCAGAATTTTGTGACTTCAATCTTAACGGAAATAGATTTTTTATATCGTCATATAGCGGTATGAAGGAGTTTTAGTGTACTTCTCCCATTCTCTCCTTAGTAAGTCTTCTCGCCTGTTATGTGGTGGAGAAATATTTGTTAAGACTGGTAGCCAAGGTAGAGGAGTTGATTTTAGTGTCCTAGAGATAATTCTCATTGACTGATTGAGTTGTACGTCTATTTGGGGGAGCTAAACTGAGACACCAGTAGCAATAAACAAGTTTAGAATTTGTTTTTATTTGAGTAGTAAGTAGGTTTATTTATTGTTATAATGAAAGTCATGGAGAGTATTTTTTGTACCAATTAATTTAATTGTTTAAAATTATGAACAATTTTAGGGTTCGTTATTACCTTCTGACATGTGCATGAGCGTTAACATATGCAAACCCTGCAATACCAGAAACTTGGCTTATCAGTTCACTTTCCATCTTGCCTATGTTAATTTTTTACAAACACAAGGACAAAAAAAAAAAATCATAATATGTTGCCTAAACAACATTCCTTACAATCAGTAGATTCCAGGAATTTAAATTTAAAAAAAAATATAGTAAATATAGTATAGTTGATTTTAAGTTATCTATGTTATGATTATCTTATAAATAATTTATAATTGTAGTACATAACTTTTTATATTTGTTAAAATAGGTGGCCATATATCTCTTTAAAACTATTTAAGTACATTGTTTTTATGGTTTTTGCATTGATTAGCTATTTGTTAATTTATTATTGTTAATTTTGTTTAGATAATTCAGTTAGTTATATGATGAGTTGGGATGCAATATGCCAGCCACCAGTAATCAAATTAACTCTGCCTTGTTCCAGTCACTTCCTAATAAATTAGCTGAGCGGAAAGTTCCCCGTTCAGCAGCGACTGATGACTATTGTAGTTATTTGTACATAGCATCTAGTAGAATTTTGAATACAAATATAGAATTTGAAATGTTTGACAATAAGTCATCAATGTTATCTCAAATTAAAAACAATTGTATTATGTTATACAATTGTAATAAAAAGGAAATAATGAAAAAAAATGAACAGATAAATGGAGATAATCACAAAACATCTCATTTTTTACCAAAACCTAAAATTGTACTATATTCTCCAGAACAAGTTAAACTTGGTTGGCAAGATAGAAAAATGTTTGTTGGTTCTGGATTTGACAACCCTATTGGTACATTATGTTACATAAATGCAATATTACAGGTATGTTTGGACAGGGACATTTTACATTAAGTTTTGTGCACTGAATTAATTTTTTTTTTTTTTAGGCCCTATTTCATATTCCTGCTTTTGTAAATTGGCTCTTAAATGATGATCAACATAAACAGAGATGTCAACAAAAAAGTAAGTGGCTAATATATTTATAATTATTTACAGAATTGTAAAATGGATTTAATTTACGTTTGATAGAATTATTTTTGGTGCAAATTTTTGGTTTATTTTTATTTTTCTTAAGAGCATAATCAAAACATTAACTCTAAATTATTATATAAAAAAAAGTAGACTACTTACCTAAAACACATCAGTTTTTTTTTTTTTTAGATAATAGGAAATTGTATCATTTTTAAAAAAAGTTTCCTCTCTTAGAATAACCTCTTATATGCTATTGACTTATAGACTTTATTCCAAATGGTTTGTGATAGTTTTAAAAATATTTTAGATACCTAGATATTGTAAGATTTTTAATGATTTATTGAATAACATGAATTATTTTGTATTTTTAGTGGGCATTCAAAAAGATTGCATAATTTGTATGGTACATTCAACATTCTTAATGTCTCAAAAACACACTGGATCAAGTTTCAAAGCATCATTTATTATTAACCATATGTATTGTATGCAAACATATTTTTAAGTGGAATCTTTATAAATACTATACATTTAATTTTAATTTTCAGTAATTTGTAAAAATTTGTCAACATCAAAACAAGAAGACGCGCATGAGTTCCTCCGTTATCTTATTGAAAGTATGGAACGGCGTTATTTGACCGTTCTGGGGCACAATAATAATTCGTATGTAGTCAATATTAATATGATATATTTTAGTATATGACAGTAAATTAAAAGGAACAAACACAGTTTGATTCCCACACAACTTTTCAAATTGTATTATTAATATGTACATTTTGTATGCTCAATTTGACAAACCTTTTAGAGATTTGAAAAAAAAAAGTGTCAAATCTATATTTGAAATTATAGTCATGAATGAAGTTTTTATACTCAACACTTAGGTAAATTCAGAATTCACCTATCATACTTACTTTTTATGGTGTTGTAAATAAATCACATAAAACTTAAATATTTGGTAAATAATTAAAAAAATGTGTTTATAAAATTATTCAAAACCGTCTTTTTGAACTTTCTTATGATTTGATGCATAATTACAAAATTAAATATTTATTTTCCTCTTTTGGTTTGGAAGGAATAAGTAATATGAATATGGTTTATAATATATTTTAGTAAAATAATATGGTTTACTTGATAATTTTAAAACTGTTTCTTATTACTTCATTTTCAAATGAAAACTCTTCTGTCAAAGTAAGGAAAGTATCAAGTAATTGAGCTAAGTTTTTTGTGGAAATTAGAGTTGAACCCTGGGACTCAATGCATCAAATATGGTCAAATTACTTGGCCACTGCAAACTGATACCTGAACTCTGATACTTTCCTATTTAGGTGAGTGACCGCATGGTTGAGAAGACAAGCATGACATTTGGGCCCGTGTCAAGAAAGTACCTATTAACAAGTATAGAGCTATTTTTTTTATAAGCACAATTTTCAATAACGTCTTTGGCAAAATCCAGATTTTATAGATGAATTTGTTCTTCTAATTACTAATTACTAACTGCTACACTGAGAGTTTAGTATATACTAGAGAGACTATATGGTGTGAGAGTGGCCAACTAACCATGTTATCATGATATTATCATATTATCGACCACCATATTCAAATGAATGTTTTCAAGGGCAAATGGTAGTCGTACGGTATTTGTGCTGTTTTATATGTTGGACTCAAAATATCGACCAACCAATCAGCATGTATTAGCAAATTGGCCATTCATACAAATATATATATATATATGTAGGCCCATTAAAGTATACCATTGACCATAAGGAACTTAGCCCCCTAGAGAGTTTAAAGCCTTCAGTGCTTGAAAAGAACATTAGGGGAATTTGGTCCCCTAACCGCTTTATATTTCAACGTAATATTTACCCCTTTAAATATACTTTACCTTTGTAGTCTGGTTTAGGGAAACTGGAACACTCATGATTTATGATATTGTCAAAAACTTCTTGGAGTATAAACACGTCACCAAAAAATGGTTGGATAAACTGTTTGAAATTAAGCATACAAGAATACACATTTTTAAATAATTGAACATTTTATGGGAGCTAAAAACTGAAATTAATAATATATATATTTTTTTTTTTAGCTTAGATAATTACTCTAGAGAAACCACTCCATTTAATCAAATATTTGGTGGCTATAACCGAACTGAAGGTAATCTATCTATTAGACTTTCTTGAATAATATAAGTGAATATCATATTTTTTTAAGAATTTATAATCTAAATTGTATAATCTTAATATTCAGTTACATGTGGTAAATGTGGTCATATTTCAACAACTTTTCAACATTTCCAAGATCTCATACTTGACATTCAGCTATCCAATAATATTAGTGATGCATTAAATAAATATTTTGAAAAAGAACCTTTAGATAAATCTTACGTATGTGACATATGTCAAACACAAGTTGATGCTAACAAACAATTTTCAATTGAAAAAGCTCCAAGTGTATTATGCGTTCAATTAAAAAGGTACAGCTCTAAATTTTTTTTAAACTATATGCTATTAATATAATTTTTAATTTATTAATTTAATAACAGGTACAATACCACAATAGGTGGTTTAGTTGAAAGTAAAAATAGCAAATGTATACAAATTAATGAAAGATTAGATTTGTCTAATTACCAATTTGAGTACCATAAAACTGATGCTCGGAAATTAAAATACCATTTGGTGTCAATAGTATTACATTATGGTTCAACTACAAAAAGTGGACATTACAAGACTGTTGGTCTCTCTGCTTCTGGATCATGTTACTGCTTTAATGACTCAAATGTATGTTTTATTTTCATTAGTTAAGAGTTTTGTTAAAATGATTATTTACTTCTAAGTTATGATGTTGTTACAGGTTCAAGAAATATCTTTGAAGAAATTTTTAAATAATAGTTCTGACTCATATATAATATTTTATGAATTAGAACCTTCAAGAAATATAAGTAACACATGTCTTGAAAATAGAACTTCAGCGGTAACATCAATTTCAAGTTCTGGGTATCATTCACTTTCTCATTCAAATAATTCACCTTTAAATGGACTTTTTTCAAGTAAGTATTTTCAATGACAATGTTAATTGTATTTTTAGTTTCTGAGCAAAAGCAAAGAATGTTTTTCTTTTTACTATGATGTTTTTTTTTTCTCTGTCAACACTTTAGGTTATAAGGAAAGCTCTGATTTTTAATTATACTCTAAAATTCGAAATTTTAAAATTTAAAAAAATATAATCAAAAAAGTAGGTCAAATTGACTAAAAATGTTAGAAAAAAAACGGCAAACGCGTTTTTTGTCATTATCGATTTAGTTTTTTGGCCATAACTTCCAAAATAATAAACAAAACTAGCTGAAACTTACACACAATATTTATATAGATAAAATACAAGCTTGGTCCAAGTTTCAAGTGATTTTAAAAATTTTTGAGCTTAGTATAGAACTTTAAAATTTTTAAAAATGTCCATTTTCTTTGTAGTTTTTGTTCAATGAAAGATTTAATTTTGTAAACAAATTTGAAATTTTAACTCAAGGTTAACAACAAGTATATACACAAAAGATACTAAAAAATTTAGAAAATCTACAGTCACAATTTTTTTTTTTTAGTCGTTTAAAGTTGGAAAATGGTCAAAAATTGGTAATATCTTTGACTTATTTTTAGAATAAAATTAGTATCTCGCACAAATTTGTTAGTCAAGAATTGAAATGAAGATTTGTTATCTAAAAAAAAACGTTCTTTCTGATAAAAAAAAAAATTCAAAATAATCTGCCTAATAGATTCCAAATGCATACAAAAAAAGTGTTGGAAAACGTTGAACTTTGCTTATAACAATGAAATTATACGGACTATCATGCAATTGATACTAAAATTGTATCAACTTTTCAAATAATGGTCCAAATGGTTTGAAATTTTCAGACAGAATTTAAAGTAATACTCTTTATACGTGGATACGTGGATATTTGTAATTTATGGACCAATTTTATTGTTGAAATTGGATTTTTACAGCACGTATACCAGACAATTTATAAAGAACTTGCTCAAAATTGTTTTCTTGAAGGCAATGATTGTTGCTTTCTGATATAAAATAATGTAATTTAACCACAACTTCTAAATTAGTGACCCACCCAACGCGTAGCTTCTACTCTGTCAAACTACCCACGCAACAAAGTGATCCTGGCTTTTTTATAATTGTTTTTATAACTAATTTTGTTTGTATTTAGATAAGACAAATGGAGTGACTAAATCATATTTAGATAAGACAAATGGAGTGACAAAATCATTGAATGGTGTTTCAAAGCCAATAAATTGTGAATGGAACATGATTAAAAAAGATAAAAAAAATCAAATTTATGATAAATGGGACTCAAATGTTAAATTGTAAGACAAATTGTTGAATAAAAAATAAAACTATCGTTTTTGTTTTGTATTATATTAAATTTATTAATACTTTAATTTTAAATTTATTATTAATGAATTTAATTTTGTGCAATTAATTTTAGACAAGGAAACAAAGATAAAACACTAACAGAATTATCGTCCAACACAAGTAATAAATTTGAACCTTCCACTAATGGTGTAAATATGATTAAAAAAATTGAGGTTAAAAACAAGATCCAATTTCAAAATGAATGGAATTCATCTATTAGTGAAATGTATGTGTAATTATGTGTGTGATTTTCTATTTTATTTTAAACAAATATTGAAATTTTTTTTTTGTGTTATAATTTAAGCTTAAAACCAGTACCAGGAAAAAGAGGAATGCAAAAAATTGTTGATCCGGTCAAAAAAGTTAAATCACCATTGAACAGTTTAGTTCCATATAATTCTGATAAGGATGATACTGATGCTGAAATTAGCTCTTTATCTGGTGATGAGAACTTAAGTGACATTACCGATTTGATATTTGGTAAATCAAAGCCAAAGGCTTCGGCTGACCAAAAAGTCCCTGATAAAAAGTCCTTGGTTATGAGACTTAAAAATAATCTTATTGATAAAATGAATGAAGAAACACAACCTAAAAAATGCCTGGTTTTGAAACCTCAAAATGGTGATTCTCTTATTAGTGAAACAGAAAAAGAAATTTTACCAGCAAAAAAATGTTTAGTGTTGAAACCTAATGATGATGAACCACATCAAACTAAATTCGAATCTGTTACAAAATGTTTGGTACGAATGCCAAAGAATGAAGCCAATACTTCTAAAGAACTGAATTTAATTGAAGAAAAAAATCATCAGTGGCGTAAAAATGAATTATCAGATCCAGGCGGCAATAAATCAAAAGTTAAATCAGATTATTTCACTGAGTAAGTTCTATTTAGTTAATACTGTATTGTAATTTCTTGACACAGATGAAGTAAGGTGTACTTAACTAGTATAAATCATTAGTAATAATTTTATTTTAGTTAACCAAACAAAATATAAACTATATATATTAAGTATAGTAAATACTATAAATAAGCATGTTGTATAAATAAAATTTACTATTTACTTAAACTTCTGACCTCTTCTATTATGTCACATTATAACATTTATTTGTTGGATAGTTACACTACAAATTTAATGTTTTTATGTTTCAACATAAACAAAATAATTTTTAAAAATTTAGATACTTGTACATTCTTATCCTTATATATTTATATATTTATATAAAGGTTTAGGCCAATTTAATGTAGCACAATTCTGGGAACGCTATTGAATATTTTCACAAACAATTTTCACAGAGTTTTCCTACATACTGCCTTGGTCGTTATAGCGTTGCCTGTTTTTAAATTTTTGGTTGTGGGGGGGGGCCCCCATTGTTATTGAATGTACCACAATTTTAGACACTATTCAAAATGTTGCCTACAAAAATTATGTTTTTGAGCGAGTTTATTCAGATCAGTTAATCAGTACAAAAATGAAACAAGTCAATTAATCATTTGAACAGAAAAAGGTTCTTTCACTTGTATATTTCCAATATTTTGGCAAGGCAATTTCAATTATTTCACTAAGTCAAAAAAATGAAAAAATAAAGATATATATGTGTGTGAGAAAATGAATGTGCGTTGCCTGGACAAAATAAAAATTGAGCATTACTCTCAGTAGTATTTGCAAATTTTTGTGAAAAAAATCTAAAAACTAAATAGTTTAGCTAGAAAAGTGAAATAACAAAATTCAAAAGTGTGCACACTCCCATCCCCTGGTTAAAAAACAAAAGTTGCATAAAAGTATTCTAGCCTGAAATTGTATTACCAGAAAATGTGTTGGTTACTGCACATAACTATACTATCAAGTAACTCTTTTTTTTGTATATACAGATATAATTCACCTATTGACTGCAAGATAAATGGAACAAACGGAAAACTATGTAATGGGAACACTAATTTTGAAAATAAAGCCTGGTATGAATTTTATTAGTTTTTGGTTTAGGATTTTTAGAACATTAACAAAGCTTAAAAACACCAAATATATTGTGAGGATAATTTAATGTGGGTAATGTTTGAATATTAGTTAATTTAATTTTAGATTTAGGTTCAGTCAATACTATCTTCAATTATTTTTATTAGTTTATGATCCTCAATGCAAAATATGTGTTTTACTACTTTGTAGACTTGTTGCCAACAGATATGTTATATTTTTAAAATTATATAATATTAATTATTTTCAATCTCTACTCTCTAGTTTCTATACTATTTTATTATCAGACATAACTTAATACAAAATGTATATTAATATGGTTGTAGTCGTGTTCTAATGTATCTAATTGTAATTTCAGGAAAAAGCACTCAAATGGAAATAGCCATAAAATTTCAAATGGAACAAAAAACTGGTAAGTTATTTATTATAGACGATATATTTTTTGGTGAAGTTTTAAATGTAAAATTAAATATCTTTTTAGGCCTAAGTTTACCAATGACTTTCAAAATAATAGTCATAATAAAGCAAATGGAAACAGTTTTAAAGAAAGTGTAAAGTTTAGAACACATTTGGGTTTTGGTGGAGATGGTAAATATTTATTAGTTTTTATTTTTATAGTTATAACTTATAAATCATTGAGTTTAGTTTTATTGATAATTTCTTAACAAAATAACACAATTTTTATTTGATCTAAATTAACAAATAGTTTAAATTAATAAACTGAGTTTTTGCTGGCCTCAGCCTTTTTTTATTATCATAGTTTACTGAACAATTATGTATACTTAGTTGGTTAAAGATGAATTGTTGAGGAATTTGTGTATGTCCATTAATTTATTCCCAATTTATTCATGTCTCTTTAGCAATAGGAACATAGTTATGAATTAAAATTTAAGTATTTGTGGCTTAAATTATCAAGTATGTATTTACAGGCATTTATAGTGTATGCAAAATATTTAAACCCGTAAATTTAACATGCCTATTGAATGTTCATATCTTCTGAGCTACTTTTATCAATGATTACATCAGGTGTTCCTAGATCTCTTTGAAAAATTTAAACTTATTCAAATAATCAGTTTTATGCTTAATTATTGTGGTTATTTATTGATAATCTAAATAATTAATAGTTAAATGGATGTTAGTTTAAAATTTTGTTTCTCAATTATTTAATTTTGCTTATAAAAATATATTACTTTTATTCTTAATTGGCTTCATTAATTTTATTGAAATTCCCATATTTATCAATATTGTTTTAGTATTAATTAGCAAGAGAATTTTTTTTTACGCTGTATATTTTTGCTTAAACTTTAAATTATTTAATTTATAGTTAAAACCTGGAACGGTGAAAAGAGTTATCTTGATCGTGAATCTGAACAAAACAGACACGGTGGAATGAAACGTTCCATTGATGATGATGCATACAATGAAGATTTTGACAGAGGAATTGTGAGTATTTTGATGATTTTCTAAAAATCAAGCTATACAGCTTTAAAAATGTATTGACTTAAGTACATACTTTAATTAAAAACGTCTAACAATTTGTATGTATGTTTTATTTTTTATTGAATCATGTTAGTATAATTATTTTCAAAAGAGGTAGTATGATTTGATATTCTATATATTACCTTCCTATACAGCATCTGCTAAGATTCATAAGTTAACTGTAATCAAATTGCATTGAAATTTTTATTAATGCTCAGTAAGAAAAATTCTACTGGCGCACCATGATCATACATTTGGATGTGCAGCCAACTTGCACTATATTGAAACATATTATAGTGTATAGAACATTAAAAAAAATTTTTTTGGTAGAAATTTTCATCATAAAACTTTTTTTATGTTTTTATTCTATTATTTTTTAATTTTAATAAAATCTATTATCTTTTTTTATTGTATTATTTCAGCATGTCAGTGCATAGTATCTAATGTTAGGGTTTAAATCATTCCATGTTAACACTTATATCAGTTATAGATAAATAGGAAAAGAAAAATAAATATTAATTGCTGTTAAATTTGTTTAAAAATCTTAAACTACTAAGTATTTATTGTATTGCATTTTTTCCCTGGACTTCACAAGCAATTTTGGCTCTTGGCCCGCAAAACTATTTTTTTCCATTGTTCACTTTCATATGCCTGCTTCCAGTCCACACCAATTTCTTCTAATTACATATTCCTTAACGCTGTCCTTTTATCTTTTATGCAGTCTTTCTCTTGCTCCTATTTTCTCGCCATATAATATTTTATTCTTTCTTTCATCAGCCATACATAGCCTGCCCATCATGTCCTTGATCCTTTGATAAATTGGACCACATTTTCTAAGGACTTTTTTTTTTAAATAGATGTTGTTTTTTTATTATTACCTCTCATTGTTGGGCACATCATAATATGTCAATACAAGTCAAATGTAACTTATTTATAAATATACTCATTTGATTTCTTTGATATCAACTTGGATTCTAAGAGGGTTTTCTGTGCATAAAGGCACTCAATCTGATATTGATCTCTCCGTTTATGTTGTCTTGAATATTTAGGGTAGTACTGAAATACTTAAACTCTTGTACTTGTTCTAAGGTGTTATTTCCCATGTGGAGATTATTACAATCGCCCATTCTTTGTTTTACCATCATGTATTTTCCCATTGTTAATTGTTATGTCAAGTTGCATAATATGTTGTTTGCATAAGGTAATAAAATATTTCCTTTGTCAAAGCTTAATGTTTCAGTTAATTTTTCTTATTACACTCTCTTGTGCCATATTAAAGAGCCCTCCACGCGCATTCCTTTGTTTTAATATGTTACTAATTATAAACAAAGGTAATATCTCGTTATTCACCTTAACTTGACATGTTGGTCTTTGTGTTTCATAATGGTGTCATACTGATAAGTTTTTCTGGTATACCAACATTGTTAAAGATTCTCTACAGCTTTTCACTGATTATGCTATTGTAGGTTTGCTTGTAGTCTATAAGTACAATATGCAGATCTTTGGCTAACTCATTCCTCCCATAATTTGCCTTATAATTAATATGTGATCAGTAGTTGATTTATTTTTTCAAAATCCACTTTGGTAATTACTTACTACTTGTCTTTATATATTTGGAAGCAGTGCACAAACAGTCAAACAAGAACATTACAGTTTTTTTGTAGCACGCTGATGCTACAGTTACTTCTTAAAAATTTGTAGCTTGCTACCCCTAATGCTACTTTTTTTTTTATTTTGATGCGCCTTTTTTGACCCTAATGTTTAATTGTAATGCGCTAATATTTTTAAATTAAAAAAGATGAAAATACCAATCTGTTATAATAATTTTAGCAAAGCAATTTTAATTCACTGAGACTGAAAAAGTTAGCGTTAATTTTTGCTTTGTTACTCGATAATTTGTAGCGCACTATAATTCTTGCTACATTGTATATTATGTAGCGACGCTATCATAATTACTACAAAAAAAGTAGGATGTTACTATAGCGTTGCTACAATGAACGCGATACTCCCTACCACTGTTTGCAATCTTTTGAGTATGACTAATGATAATATTTTATTTTCAATGTTAAGCATATAATAATTATAATTCTTGCATTAATTTTGGATACCTTTTTTGATAATTGGACTTATAAATAATTCATTCCAGTCTTGTAGTATCTTTTCCTTTGTCCATAATGTTGAGTTGTATTTTGTCCGCAAATTTTGTATTTAGCTACAACTTTATTATCTCTTGGGGACTTATTATTTTTTAGAGATTGGATTGCAGACTATCTTATTTAAACTTATGGTTCTGCTGTATAATACAATGTGTCCCAAAAGTCCCGTAGCATTACATATCTTGGCAAGAAATATTTTTAATGCTGTTTTTTTTAGTGATCCTTACAGATATCTCAATTTGGTATTTAAAAAAAAATGTTTTTCGAAAAATTTCAAAATAGACATTTTTTCAATCTTTTTTTTAAAATTAAATTTAAAAAAAAATTGTTATTATTAATAAACTACAGTTTTCAAAATAATTAAAAATGTAAATTATGGTCAAATGTTAAATAAATGTAAACAGTTTATGCAATATGTTAGCGTAATCATTTATAACTTGGTCAAATTTTACGAAATCTCAAAAAAAAAAATTTTGAATTTAATTTTAAAAAAAAAGTTAACAAAATGACTATTTTGAAATTTTTAAAAAGTTATTTTGAATAGTTGAAAATTTTTTTTTAAATGGTTGAAAATTTTTTTTGAAATATAATTAAATTGGAATTTGTGTAAGGATAACTCTAGAAAAACCGCATTCATAAATACTGATTTGCTGTCGAGATATTATGTAGTGTTACGGAACATGCTGTACATGATAATGTTATCCTGTTTGCCAATTTTTGTTGCCGAGTCTCTGTTAAGGCGGTTGAATACATTGATTTTCTTTCTCTGTCGGTCATATGTAAATTATAGGACTTCAAACATATTAATCAATCTATTAATGCGATAAGGAATCTATAAACAGATTTGAATTCTTCTAGCCGTTGAGGCTCATTTTCGATTTTATCTTATAAATTTTTACAAATTAAATTTAAGAAAAACCAATATGAGTTTAGCATGACAAGATGGTAAATATTTAGCATGACAAATGTAAAGCAAACGTCTCAAAGAATGGAAAATCAGTTTACAGATTCTATGTTGCATTAATAGACTGATTGATGTGTTGGAAGTAAAAACCGTCTTAAATCTTATGATTTACGTGTGACTGGCTAAGAAAGAAAATTTATGTTTCCTGCCGCCTTAAGGAGATTGAAAAGTTCACTAACTTCCTTGGCAATATTCTTTAGTATTGTAAATAAAATAACCCTATGATCTTCTATAATTTATATGTCCGGTATAAATTAACTGTGGATAGTTTTGCAGTGTTCAAAGAATTATCTGGGGCCGTGTTAAAAGTTTTCAATGGCTTTTAACAGCTATTTTTCTACTTAGTTATTTTTTTATCAGTGTAGTCACTACTTATATTTGCTTGTTCTTAAAGTGCCTTAGGTTCTTTGAAGTTGTGTATGGATTGCTTTGATTTTTTGCTTCATTACGGTTGTTGATAGATTTCTTACAATTACCATTAGATAATTTATTTGTTTTCTTTTTTTTTCTGCAAAATGAATTACTTTTTCTGCAGATTCCGTTATTGAAGTCTTTTTTTTTTTTTTTTTTACAATTCTTCAACCTGTTTGTCATCACTTCCCTTACTCCCTAAGAAATTTGTCACTGTTTCTAGAAGTGTCTGTAGTGTTTTCCTCATTTTTTAGTTTATCTAAATCACATTTCCTTTAGTGTTTTTTTTTCCATTCCATAGATATCGTAGCTCTGAAGTCATTTATTGTATAAATGATTAAAAAAAAAATATTTTAGTGAAATATTTATAACAATGATAACTAATAAAAAAATTTGTTGTAGGTAAGAAAAAAGAATTGTAATAAGAATAGTCATCACAATTTTATGAAAGATGTCCAATCCTCCAATCCTTTACAAATTTTACATAATGAATTAAATACTTATAATGGTAAAATGGGAAGAAACAAAATCACTTGGATGAATAGAACCAAAAATTACAGATCATACAACAACAATGGATATCGACACAATGGCACCGGTGGATATAAGAAACCCAGGTATAATAATCACCGTTATTGGTCTAAACAACGATAAATACTACTGTCATTATTGTATTTATCATTTTAATATTACGTTTAAACTTAAGTTAAATTACAATTGTATAAAATTAATTGTCATTTGATTTATAAAAAAAAAAAAAAAAGAACAGTGTTAGGTTCATATAAAAATTCATCACTAAATATTCAAACCATTTCTTGTTTATATAATATTTTTTTAATTGAACTATTATTTAACTACTAGTATTTTGTTGTAGTATTATTATTTTTTTTACACTTAATTGTACAAACATATTAAGGGTTGGGACTTAATTTTATGAATATTTTATATATTTTTGAAATTTATGAGAATACATTTTACTTAACGCCCAAATATAAGCAATTTTTTAAATTAAGTTATATTAAATATAGTGAACATAATCGGTCATGTGATTTGTATAGGATACACTGCACGCATTATTAGTATGACTACTTGTAATTTTTTAAAATTTATTAAGGTTATAGCCTCTACTGAAGCACCTGTTGTAATAACAATGTTTGTACTCCAATTTTGGTGGTCGATTCCTATCTTCAATACATCCAGACTTCTTCAATGTTGTTATTAAGTATTAATAATATGCGTTTTAAAACTCTTGATAAGTATTAAGTATAAAATTTTTCTTTTTCTTGTACATACAACTAAAAATCATAATTTATAAATTTGTGTTTTAAAAATTATATACAATATATACATATAATAATTTATGTAATTTTCATAATATGAGTAAGTAACTGTACATAATTCATGTATGTTTTATATTATTACATTTTTTTAATTTGGTTTATTGAAATTTTATGCATTTTAATTTTTAATCCATTATAATAACAAATTGAAAGCTTTGTAAGTAAATTAAAAATATGTATAAACAGAATAGAAAACTCTTGTATAATTGGTATATGATATTCATGATAAATAAATATATTGTTGCATTTTTATATGTATGTATACTTAATACTTATGGTATAAATTTAATCATGTCTACATAATACATATATATATATATATATATATACATTAATATATATATATATTATAACATGTAAAAAAATACTAATAAAATACAATTAATTACATATGTCAATTTAAAACATTGATTTCTGTTTATTTTAGATATTAAATGCATATTATATGATTTGGACCTGGTACTACACACTGAACGGATTATAAAGTGTGAATTATTCAGTCACATATTCATGTTTTCTATGTCGAAACCTTTGGATAAGCTTGTTTTATTTTAAATATATTCAATTTAATGAGTTACCTTAATCATATCTAAAACATATAACGAACTTGTTACATATTTAAGATGTTTTTTTTGTTGGTGGTTTTTTGATTTTGTGAACGTATTGTTTTTACATTGATGTTTTTTTCTCAATCACTTTGGCGGACATAGGGAGTGTCCAATCGCTAAATGTCATTCTACTAATTTGTTTTGAAAGTTGACAACGATGGTAATGTAATTCAAGTGTTTTTTGAAATTTTCATTAAAAACATTAAAAAATGAACCAATTTCAGGTTTGTTATCACATTTTTGTATACAAACAGTTTTTAAAGTACAAGGTTGACTTGGAAAGTAAAATAAGAGGTCAGACTTTGGATTTCATTAAAAAATCAGCGTTCCCGACATGGAAATGAAAGTAACTCGTGAATAAAATAAAGGGGTATGCTGTTATATATGAAAAAAATGATGAGTAGCTCTGTCCCCCTGCGCCCTCCCCCCCCCCCAACAAATCAACCACTGTATAGAAAGATCTTTAAATTGAATAAACCAAACAAAATTAGGATATTGTGTTGAACATTTATTTTACTTGAAACTTTAGTTATTTTTTAATTATGAGCAAAAAACAACTAATATTATAAAATTGTGATTGTTAGAATTGTTCTTAATTATTACTACATTTTACCAGCGTATAGAAATTTCTAGTCATTATCACACATAAATGGAATAAATTAATTTAATATATTCCATTAGTTTTTTTTTCATTGCTCCAATTTTTTCATTCAGTACCTTATGTATTATGATAGATTGTTGAACCCAGATTTAAAACCATCGTCTGCATTAAACTTAATTTATTTACTGTTGACGAGTTTTGGCTTAATATTTGATTTAGTCTATTAACTGAGAATGGTGAGTTAGGCAATATAGTAATTAGAAATACTAAAAAAATAGAATAGCATGCTGGGAAACAATGTGTAGTTGTTCAGTGAATTATCACTTTGAATGGTGTAGTACTACTCAAAAATTAAAAGAAAGCAGAAAAAGGGAATTACGTTTGAGCATTGATTATAAATACAATTTTTTATTGTATTATTAATTATTTTTGTATTTGTAATCAATGGTTTAAGGTAAATGGGTGTGGCTAAAATTTGTATGAAAAATACAAAAAAGGCAATTTGGTACACAATTTTCAAAGTATGTAATATGCTGATTTAGAAAAAAAAAATTTGTTTGAAAGAATAAAACCTCTTCTAGAGCACTCGTTTTCCAATTTCACAACTTTGCAGCAATACGTTCACTAGTTGATATTGAAGTTATAAAATATTACGATATTTTATGTTGGACATAATTTAAAAATCGCCAAAACGAGCGCCCTTTTAAATATTATTTCAGTCCAACAAAAAAAAAAATACCAAATTTCGTGCTGTAGCTAACTCAAAAAATTAATTCTACTAAATTACAGAAACACACGGCTACATTATAGATTACACTAGTTTCGCCAGCAAAGCGACGCGCTTTGACCCCAAAAAAAAAAAAAATGATTTCTCTTCTATGACGTCATCAATTGTATTGAAAACCCTAAAGTTGACGCGACAAAAATGTTTTAAACACTGGGTATATTTTAGAAATAGATCAACAGCATCCGCTATATATTAGCGGGCCTGTATCAGCATGATCAACTTCAGAGTGTAGAAATTGCAAACTTGGCCTCTTGACAATTAAAAAATAGCCGAACTTAGAGAGCCGATATAGTGGTCAACTAACCTTTATTATGTGGTTCGGGTAAGAACCACGGTTGAAGATATTATGGTTGCCGACACCGTGCGACGGGGTATAAGAAAGTGGTATTCATAGTTGATAAGACCTAACCTATGATAAGACAGTTCTGTAGCGGTTAGAAACCGTAGTGGACTATTTTTGAACTATTATAATAAGCTAAGATTTTGCCATTATCGCAATCGCAAATGTTATAGAGGGCGCTGTCAGTTAGATTTACAGCTGATCTTACCACAGACTTCTGTACGTCTATAAAAAAATAAATTTCATTAAAGTATAGCGGCAAGCTGAAGTCTGTGCCACGAACTAAGGACGAGAACTAATCACAGAATAGATTAAATTTAAACTAATCTTACGACACAGATATGGATAATGGTTTATTATTCACATCTGTGTTTTACGACCACTTTCAATAATCATGTGATAAAACTTTTTGTATGGGTCGTCGGGCAACCGTAATATCTAAAGCCGTGGTAAGAACTTATATATAGTTTATAACTATATTACATTATAGTTATTACTCTGTGGGTAAGAAGCACGATTATAGATAAACGATTATCTGTAATCGTGGTAAGAAGTTCTATCCACCACGGTTTATATAATATAGTATATTTTAAACCACGGCTAGTATATAGCACAGACATATACTATATATAACTGGACTGGACACTCCTCGTTATCAGTATAAAACAAGTGTCACGAGTTAGGTACCAGATCGTACGCCATGCCATCTATAGTGGTTCAAAAAATAAGTACTGGTATAATAATATATGGGCCACCAAAACAAACATTTTTATAATTATAACTTCACTACAGTTTATAACTACCTAATTTTCAACTGTTAAGTGTTGACGATTTGTTTTTATATTTCTTCGACAACAGTTTATTAATGAGAAAACATACATATACATTTTATTTAATTAATACATAATTTAACATATACATTTGATTCATTTAACTAAAAAAACAGCAAATAATATTGTAGACGTACAATCGGGGTTGAGATGGCGACTGATATTGTACGCTCACTTGAAAAAGGGGGCCGGTTGGTTTTTGACGAGTTACACAGACGGTTAGAATGGTGGACTGTACATCGAGGATAGGGAAAAAATAGAAATGTAGAAAAACAGAAAAACATAATTGAGGCGTGATTGCATGTGATGAAAATATTGTAATTAAATAAACTTACCGACTAATGTACATAAAACGGGGGGCCGCTTAAAACTAACAAAGAAACAATGATACACAACAAATGACAGTAAAATAACATGACAATTACAACATTACGACTGCTGTGGTGAACTGATGACGGGCTGGATGGGGACGGCTGCGAGCGTCTTGGACAGAAACCTGACTTGGTGACGGCCACGATGGGGCTTGTACAATAACGAGCGATCCGCGTTACGGGGACGGAGGTGACGCACACAATCGAACGGTGGCGATCACGAGTGCGTCTTGTATGCACAAATTTTGTGCGAAAGACGAGTAAACGGCGGAAGCCACGAGGGGGCTCGCGCGCACGAATACGAAACAACGGGTTGGGACGATACGCTACGTTGGCGACAGGACACCTCTCTGGTAAACGGTAAAACGATGACAGGCGACGGACGCTGCAAACGGCCTTTTTGTGTGTATTTATATATCAGTGGTGTATACGGACCGCGCACACACTGGCGAAAGGCGACAGCGCTCAGACGTGACAACATAACGATATGATCGCGGCAGAACCGCGCCAAATTTAAAAATGAAGTTTTGTACCATGGTTGTCTACGTTTTGTATCCAACAAATATGGTTAAATTTTGTTGTTTTCTTAATTGTGAAAGTAAAAGAGATGGACACATATTCTTCCAGGTTTTTGATTGGACGATAGAGGCAAATAGTCCATATGATCTTCCTGACATAGTTTACTGTATTATATATTATATTGCTGGATATCTTGTAAAACAAGTAAATAACAATTACTATTACAATTAAAACCCCAACAAACAATGGAATAGTAATACTTTTTATAATTTTCATAAATGTTTCTTGCATTGCTCGTTAGGTTTCAAAAAGACTCAAGTGTAATATATGTGAAGATGCATTTAAAGGTCAATATACTAGTGATGAAGAAGTAGCATTATTGACATCTATGAAAACACGAGGGAAATTAATTCATCCAAATGAAGGGATCTTTAAAATGCTGACATTAGTTGAAACAAGTTTCCAAAAGCACATGAAAAAACCAGACGTTTTCGATTTAGTAACAACGGAAGTTTGTTACGAAACGGAGTACACGTTTCCTTGTACCGAACATCAAGAAGAGATGATTCGTTTAGTAATAAACTACTATTTATCCATCAGAATGAAACACTACACAAAACTAATTAAGATAAATGTAACTAAAAAAAATAAAACAAACAAAAAAATATCAAAACTTACACTTACTTAAAACAACAAACTTTTGCTTGTTAATTAATTTGTGAGTTAAGTGTGTTATGACATTATTATTTTTATAATTAAAACTTATTATGATTCTTGTATGTCTTGTATAGACTAAAAATCTACGTCATAAATGTTTTATACTTAGAAGACAAAATGTTTTAAATCAACCCATCACATAATATCTATGTCATTGATTATATTATAGAGAGTATAGACATGTCATACACCACTAGATAGAGCTGCGTATGATCTATGGCCCAAAACCGTGACGTTCGTTTATTGAACATTTATACAGATGGTATGTACAGTGTCCATTCCTATGTATGTGTCCGTGGTATATAGTACTGTGGCGGTCCAACGCCACATATTTCCCTCCAGGAGCCGTGGGCGCGGCAGAGACGGTTGGTAGCACCGGACGAAGGCGACGCCGGCCAGCCTCCGTGCCAGGCTATAAAAGGGCTTATAGCTGGCGGTGATCTTTTTTTCTGTCGACAGCTCTCGCCGATGCTACACGACCTCTCGTCGCTCGCGAGCTCTTGCTGTACGAACCGTATGACGATCGCCGTATTAATTAATTAGAACTTAAATATTAAATTTGTTAATAAAATATTAATTATAACCTTTCGTCTTATTAATCGTCTCGTGTGACGATCCGCCATAGTACTATAGTATAGTATAGAAGTTTGTGGTTTTAAACCGTGCAATCCACGGTTAAGATATCTTAAACTTTCAAGTTATCTGTGGTTCTATTTACAACCGTGGTAGTGACCATAAACAAGTGTACTGATAGCGACCACGCGCTACTGAATTTCCAAAGTTGTAGAGCGCCATCTAGTGAAGTTAGCCGCAGATATTGGCTGCTTTTAAATCTGTACATAGAATTTACAAACAACATGTTTATTTTGGTAGGTTTTGTTATTATTACTCTATGGATTTTGTATAATATTATTTGTTTATTGCTTAGACGTTGTTTATCAATTATCAAATTCTTAATATTTATTTAAATTTTGACACTTTGCTTTGTTCACTTTAACTTAAAATTCATGCATTAGTTATAATTTGTTTATAGTTTTTGTTTATATTTCTCCGAAGGAGAACAATAATGTTTATTAAGAACTGCAAGAACTGAAGAATTTTTGAATGTTTTTGTACAATTTGTCAAAACCATCAAAATTCGGAAACTGCACGGTTGATCAAACAAAGGAATTGCAACCGATTATAATTAACTAACCTAACCTAACCGATTCCTGAAATAAAGCATTTTTTAGCAATAAAGTATCCATATCAGCTACTGAGGATCTAAAATTAAAAATGGATAATCTTGTAGAAAGTGGTAATCGGGAGTTCTCTGATGTGTTTGAGACTTTAGCATGACTATTCTATATAAGACTGTTCAATCAATTTCAAGACAACTGGCTTTTTCCCCCTTTTTGTTTATACTGTGGTCGAGCCCTTATCATATTTCCAACGAGTCTGCTTCATCTAGCGGCTAACGGGCAACGCCGCAACGGCTCGAGCGCTCTGCGTGATTGCGTGAACTAAATACACTCAAGTACCCGACCTTAAACCTGCTACAGCCAACAGTGAAATTATTGCAAAACTCTCGTGGGCCTTTGTTTTAACGATGACTCTAACTTACCCGACACAAGTTCGACTTGGCTGGCAGCACGATGGAAATATGTCCGTTGGTTCTGGATTTGAAAACCCCGGTGAAATATGTTACATAAATTCTACGTTGCAGGTATGTGCGAACGACTTAGGCGAGTTTTTGCGTGGGCCATAACTGAATTTTCTGGGGTCGAGCTTGACACACAGGTTTTTATCTGACTGGTCGAAACACCGAAAACAACGTGTAATTTAATTACCAACGAAATTCCTTAATTGGTTGGTACACCGTTATGGATTATATTATTAAGCGTGTTTTGGCGAGTTAATTTTTAGTAAACGGTTCATTAGTGTTTACCTATAAGTAAACAATGTATTTTAGCGATATTTTTTTGTGCTATTGTATAATAACTAAAGAATAATTCCTGATGGCTTGTTTTAGTAAACACGTACCTTTATGCGAAATGTTTGTACCATATAAACGTAGGTTTATAAGTCTAAATCTTAACCAATTTTTGTTTACAGAAATATTCCAAATACATTCTTAAGTGTCACCACGTCGCCCGATTTTCAAAATTTTGATTTCAAAGGGTTGAAATCGGTAAAAATAATTTTTTACGTGTAATTTGTATATCTATGTTCATATAATAATAACGATAGCAGTTGGCCGATAACGGTAAGGCACGGTGGCCAGAGGGTTTCCAGCTACCCGCACCCTACAAACTAACATAACATTTTATTAATAGTTTCATACTATGATAGTTGTATGGAAAATTGCGTTATCGAAAATTAATAATACTTTTCTTATTGATATGCGATAAACGTGTTACGATCCACCAGACGTCAAACGCCCGCCGATTGTACATAAGATTGTGTATAAAGGAAAACTGAGGAATACCCTCACAGCTCAAACCACGGAGTCTAGACTCTAGAGGACTGAATTTTTGCACTTTTTGTAATTTTTGTTGATCATACAACAAAGACGAACACCAAGAAAGTGTTTTTCAAAATTCAACCCCTAAAGCGTTTTTTTTTAAATTCATCCCTTAAGGTAGTAAACAGGGTTTCCAAACTTGTGTAACTTGGTGTACTCACTTTTTAAATTTAATTTGGAATTAATTTACTTAGCTTTGACCAACTAAAAAAACGTCTGGTCGGGACAGCTTGTAATATATATATATAGTAGGTATATAATATAAAAATATCATGTATTTTATTTTATTTATTTTGTTTAAAAATAAGTTTGTCTAATTTTTGGACAAACAATTTTCGTTGTTATTACAATTTATCACATGAGTATCAAATGATGCAGTCCTAAACTAAAAATTAATTTGGCAAAACACTCTTACTATAGCAAAATAAAAGGTTTGAATTTGCCGTGTGAAAGAAGGTAATTTTTGGCTTTATTATTGCAATACCGAGGTACCTTAGTATTACACATTTACATCATCCAATTTGCACTTTAAAGCAAGAATATAATTGTGTCAGTGGAGCAAAATGATGGCAATATTGTATTATGCTAAAGCGTTTTCAACATCAATTTGAATTATGCTAATCAGAAGTACTTAGTGCCAAGATCGGTTACAGAATAGATTTGTTCCTCGATAATTCATCTACTGATGTGTAACTAGTGATGGGTAAATACCCCATATAAATGATAATAGTTTACTATCATGTCTATAAAACACCCGGTGTTAAAATAATAGGTAAACATAAATATTTGCTGGGTATTTTGGGTATTTATGTATGTTCAATCCAATACATGAAGGAAAATAATTTAATTAATAATTTAACTTAAAAACAGTAAAACTAAAATTTGTTCTAACAACTTCAAATAAAAATAACGGGTTCAAATTAAATAAAAACATAAAAATTCAAATGCTTTTAGAATTTTAATTCTTTCCTAAAAACAAATTTTAATATACTCTGTATTATTTTATTATAAGTAAAAAAATAAAACTGTTAAACTAATATCATTTTATCATATTCTTATTCCTTAAAAACAATTAAATATCTACATTACTAGGCATTACTATATTAGAAACAACACTATAAGTATTCACATGTCTGTTGTTTTCCAGGTTTCTGTCTTGTGTATTTTACAGAAATGATAACTTATTTCAAAAGATAAATTGCGTAGGTGATGTTATTTCATTAATAAAAAGTAAAAACAAATCTACTTCTGGGGAGAACTGTATCCATCACAGCAATATTGCCAATAAAGTAGTGTCATGACAAAAAAAAAAAAAAATAATAATACCCACTTTTAGAAAGATATTTATTCTTAGGGTATTTACCTAAAATAAATTTCTTACCCATTGGGTATTTATCCAGTGCCATCACCACAACAATTATTTTTATTTTATCAATTATTATCATAACTGGATATTAATAGATTCAAGTACAAAGTGAAATATTATTAAGTATTAAATGTTATTTTTCTAAAAATTATTGATTATTACTTTAAAGTTTAAATCACTTGCAAAGTACAATCCAATCTATAGAATAAAACAAAACCTCTTAATTTGTATGGCTGTGACGAAACGCTGAACTAGAACCACAGAGTCTACATTCTAGAACTTATATCATGAATTAATTTATTAATTATAACAAGGCTTAAGTAATAAATGAATTAAATAACTAAACAAGTCTTATTAGAGACTTTGGATTTTGGAATTACAAGGAACATAGACCATATACTTTTTTTACACATTATTAGAATGCTCATTTTCAAATGTTATAGGATTTAGAAAAAAATCCTACCATTTATCTAAATATAGAACATTGAAAATTGAAGATTTGTTGCGTGGATGTTTTCATAACGGTAATTTTTGTAAGCAATAATATACCTTTGCTTACAAATTTAATAGAAAACATATCAAATTAAAAAAAAAAAAACACCTTCTAAAACAGTAACTCACCCAAAACATTAGTTATAACTTATAAATAATATATTCTACCAGCACAATCATTATACTTTATTTTGATTTTTGTATTACTTTAGGCCTTATTCCATATTCCTGCATTTACGAATTGGCTTATGAGTGATAATCACCATCAAGCAAATAAGCACTGTCAGCAAAAACGTAAGTACTGTACCTATTTTAAAAACTGCAAAATAGAGTTTACTGAGGTTTATTAGTTTACATTTATTTTTGATACCTTTTTTCAATGTACTAAATGTATACATATGTATATATACAGTTAAGGTGTATACAATTATTAACATTTAACTTTATACTATCCTTTCCACAAGCTTTTGAAAAACTGGTAATAATTGTCAATCCCTGTAGATTGTAGAATATATTTTTAAACTTTATTTAAGAAATGCTAATGCTAAAATTGATTTTTATTCACATATTTTAAGGTTAAAACAATTAATTTAACAGTCATAAAAATATTAACCTTTAAACTAAAAAATTAACTGTAAAATATATAAAAATAAAAAAATTAATAATACAAATTAAACAAATGTATTTAATTAAATATTATTTTATTATTGATTGAAAAGTTTGACAAAAATGTTTTTATTCTTTTCTTTTTTGGAATTAAAACCATAATTTAATTTTCACTACCTAATTTGTAAATTTCAAACTCAAAATATGTATTCCAATTTTTCACAGGAATGAGGAAATAAACTTACTTAATAAAGTAATTTGTAAATAGTTTCATGTTACTCTTGAAGACTATAATGCGCCATGTGGTCACTTATATACTACAGCTATCAATTATCAACTATTATTAATACAACGTTAATTATACGTCAAAAAATAAAAATAAGCATTAAATAGAGAAACTCTAAATTTTTTACAGACTTAAAAAATATCAGTGGTTCTTTGGAGGGGAAATTTTGAGCTAATATTGAGTAATTTGCTTAGTGTTTTACACCTATTTGGGGGAAAGGGTTAACTCTCTTCCTGGTTGCGCCACTGACTGTGTACGTGATATATTTTTGGTAATTTGCTGTTAGTTTTTGTGCTGATTATAGTAAAATAAATTATTTCATCACAAGAAAAATTGAGATGAGATTTTATTTGTTTGTCACACTCGGACATTGATATTAATTTTCATGTCTTGCATTAGATTTTGATCATAAATCACTTCCTTAAATTAGAATTCTGTCTCGTCTTATGCATTGTAAGTTTACCTAAATGCATAACCTTAAAATGTAATTATTCTTTTATATGTTTTAGCAGACATTCAAAATGATTGCATAGTTTGTATGGTTCGTGATACATTCCTTAGGTCTCAAAAACGTACTGGATCTAGTATCAAAGCATCATCAATTATTAATCGACTGAATTGTATGTATAAATATTTTTAAGTGGAATCTTGTTTATAAATACCAAAACGTTAATTTTAATTTTCAGTAATTTGTAAACATTTGTCAACTGATCATCAAGAAGACGCTCATGAGTTCTACTGTTACCTTATTGAAAGTATGGAACGATGTTATTTGTCAATTTTTGGGCAAAATGCTAATTTGTATGTTATAATATTAATTAATACATAATAATATTGTGTGTATTATTGTATGATAATTAAATAAAATAATAATAGCGATATAATATGTATACCATATAATAATATATACATATATTTTTTTAGATCAAACAAAAATTATTCTAGAGAAACCCCAATTAATCAAATATTTGGTGGTAATATCCGAACTGAAGGTAGTACATTATTTATAAGTATTTTTTTAAACATTATAAGAAAGTACTTATGTTATGTTATTTTAAAGAGAAAAAAAACTGCTACAAAATGTATTTTTGCTGTTTTTTAGTAGTACGAAAAATTTAATTCTTATATATTGTGTTTTCTCCCCCAATACATCACTGCTCATAAATTATTTGTCATTATAATCTTGATAAATTAATTATTTCATGCGCATTACTTCTAGTAATCTAGTGTCATCAGGGTTTTTTTGAACATAGTTAAATGTATGTTTATTATCTATTACTTATTGGGTAATAAATCCAAAAACAAAAAAGTTAATAAAGCTTAAAAATTGCTCCAAATGACTATAAATTTGTATCATTAATAAAAGTTTAATACAATTTTTTGAGAAATGGGATCAAATTTGATACTTTTGGATACATAAGTTTTAAAATATATAATTATTATTATACTCCTTCTTCTTTTGCTTTTTACAGGCCTTTAAGGTTCATTGCTGCAACAACATACTATATTGTTTCCATTCTAAGGGAAAAACAGGTTATGTGCAGGCCCCTTGATATAAACGTTAAACTAAAACTTCTAGACCCACTCAATTTCCAAAGGGAATTGGTTGCTCTGTCATGCTTTCTACCTGATCAGATTGTTATTTGTTGCTATACTTTATTTATAGTTGGTTTTTATAGAAAATTAATATTTATGTAAAACGATTGATTTCACTTAGTGAACAAATTCTTTTTCATAAAATGTAGTAACTGTTAACTAATTTATATTATTATATAATGTTAATGTTCAGTTACATGTATAGAATGTGGACATATTTCAACGTCATTTCAACAAATTCAAGAGCTCATACTGGACATTCAGCAGTCAGACACTGTTAATGACGCCTTGTATAAGTATTTTGAAAAAGAATCTGTAGATGAATTTTATGCATGTGAAAGATGTCAATTAAAAATTGTGGCAGAAAAAAAATTTTCAATTGAAAAAGCTCCAAATGTATTATGCGTGCAGATAAAAAGGTGTAGATCTCTTTTTTATTCAAAAAGTAATTTTTTGATATTACTAATTTTTTAAAAATATATTTGCATTTTATGTATAATTGCAGATATTGTGTTAGCAAAGATGGAAAAGATCAGGAAAAAATTACCAAAGCTATACAAATCGAAGAGCAATTAGATTTATCCAATTATCAGTTTGAATACCATAAACATAAAACTGATGCTTGGTCATTAAAATACCAATTTGTATCAATGGTAATACATCATGGTACGAGTCTAAATAGTGGACACTATACAGCTCTTTGCCTCACTCCTTCTGGATCGTACTACTATTTCAATGACTCAGAAGTATTTTCTTTTCTCACGTTAGTTTCGTTAAAGTATTAAAATATTTCTTAGTTATGATAATGTTACTTATTACAGGTTAATCAAGCAAATTTCCAAGATTATTCAATAAGTACTGATTCGTACATACTATTTTATGAATTAGATAATTCAGAACACATGAA
This sequence comes from Hormaphis cornu, assembly GCA_017140985.1. Taxonomy (NCBI): domain Eukaryota; kingdom Metazoa; phylum Arthropoda; class Insecta; order Hemiptera; family Hormaphididae; genus Hormaphis; species Hormaphis cornu. The sequence goes on from CM029359.1 coordinate 30,668,535, forward strand.
AAATACAAAATATATAGAAAAAAAAATTTCAACACTTATGTTAACTTCTGACTTTCAATTAATACCTACTACTTTAAGCAAATCGCCTGTAAACAAATATATTTTAAGCAAGTATTTTTATTTCTAAATTCTTTTAATTTGTTTCTTGTTTTATAGATGATTTTGTTTGTATTTAGATAAGGCCAATGGCGAAACAAAACCAAATAAGATTTTTAAGGCATCAAATGATATAAACATCATTAAAAAAAGAAACACTAATGAAACGATTCATAATAAACGTCATAAAATAAGGTACAAACAAATATTTTTTAAAATACAAAATAAATATGTATTATTATTGTAATAATTATTTTATAGTTTAAGAATTAATATAAATAAATAGGTGTTAAATAACACTATTTCTTACATGTATTTTAGATTTAACCAAAGAAAACCACTCTGTACTGTGACCTGTAATATTAAAAAAGATCAAAAAGAGAAATCCAAAATTGATTTTGTCAAAGTATATAAGGAATGGGATATCATGAGAACTAAAACGTATGTGTTATTATTTTGAACATTGACCACAATTTTCAATTATACTTTTATAAATGTTTTTATGTTACAATTTATGCATCTGCAGAAATATACAATCAAACAACTTAAAACAAGATCCAATTCAGGATATTAAAGCATCATCAATTTTTGGATAACCTTCGTAAAAAAAATCTAAGTAATTGTTTAAAACTTGCTGTTATATGTTTTATATAATTAATTAAATTTATTTAGAATATAAAAACTTAAAGAAAAATAAAGAAGAAATTTTAGTATACAATAGTATGATTTTAAATGTAAAGTGTAATGTTTAATAAAAATCTACTTTTTTTAGATTCAGTAGATAATAATATTGATTTTTTGGTTATATTCATTTTATTTGTTGTTTAGAAACAAGTTTTTGGGCAGTGCTCATATTGGTAAAATAAAACTAAGGGGGACGTGTGGTTGAGAAAATAGTTGCAAGCGTTCCGATTTTTCTATACCACAGTTCAAGACAGTAAATTTGAAAAATTTTGTAAAAATGAAGGGTCACTTCGTCCCCCTCAATTCAATCACTGTTTTCATTCAGTTATTATCAACTACCGTCACTTAATGGTTTGTCTTCTTTTACTTTTTCTAATTATATTGCGACAATAACATCTTCCTGCGTTTATGTTTTTATTTCATTACTGGATTTTTATACCTAGATATTTACTTTGAAAACAAATTTGAACATTTTTGTAATAGGTACTTACGGACAAACAAATGTACAACGTACTAAACAATAATAAATAGATACTTTTAAAAATATTGATATTTTTTGCAAATTGAATACATTTTAGATTCTGAGTGTAGGATTGAATGCATTGGTTTTCACATGATGTGTGTTTTTTTCAAATTGTATTTTTAGTTTCATTTTTTTATCACTATAAAACCAACATAATTTCTTCAATCATAATCCGATCGTTACACTTAAACCTGGTTTTTGGTAACTCTGCTTTGTGCAATGGTACTTTGAGTGGTCTTAGATTTGATAGCTCAAAATTGAGAAAGTTTCAATACAAAAACAAAGAAAAAACGTTATAAATTGATGCTTCCAAATTACAATTCCCTTTCTAAGAAGAGAAATGTAAGTAATCATAAGGTAGTTAATAAAGTTTTCTTAAAGACATTTGTGTTAATATTTATAGAGCAGGCGCTTAAGTCTAATAAAAGTAAGTTTTTGTTTGTATGGTTTTTTATGCACACAAAGTGTTTTTGCAGTTGGTATACGTCTGGGATTTGCTAGGATACTACCAGTTTTTAACCAAGTGTCCCGGTGTCCCGAGAAAGTGTTTCGGGACAGCGATTTGTCACGTTTTCAAAATTTTACTCGATAAAATACCGATTTTCAATTATGAAAAAACATCTTCCTACACATTACAAATTGCAAGATTATACGTGCAATAATCATAGGTATTTAATTTTTAGACTTTGTTTGGTCAAACCCAAAATGTATTATGCCGATAATCATACACTTAATGGTTTACCTAACAGCTACGTCACTACGGTAATAATGTTATCTACTTTAAAGTTTAGTAAGTAGTTTAATCATAGAATAACCAAAAAGCTCATTTTTCTTGAATTACACGGGTTCTTATGGTGGATGGATTTGCTACAGCGTATAACCACAGATAAGATAAAACTAATTTTATCTTATCTGTGGTATAACTATTGGTTTATCAGTGTAGCCTGTACAGAGATAATAATTAATTGCACAACTACATAATATCCTGCGGTACCGTATTACAACTTATTGATACAATAAATATTGTTCGTAATTTTATTGTACATTAATAATTATCACGGAAAAATATAATTTTTTTTTTTTTTATTTAATTAATTGTTTCAATACACAGGGTATTTTTACAATGTTATACAATTACTATGTGTTCCTATACATTCGTTCACATACACGCATATTTATTTACTTGCTTATATATACATATATATAAGCTATATATTATAATTATAATAGTAATGGATAGGAAAAATATAATGATAACATCAGAATGTGTAGAATCAGTTTCAGCTGCAAAAGAGAATTTTTAATTATTTTCAAATCCTGGCTACACTGATTTCCCAAAAATTTTTCACTTATTTTCGAGTTCTCATTAAGTGAGCCTTCTGGTTATTCTGTGGTTCAATGCCCAGTATCGTTGTACACGTTAGTTCTTGGTTCACTGTAAATTATAGGGTTCCGACTTTTTTTACACCGTTAGTGTATAGTAACTAAAATATTTACTTTTTTTTGGTTAAATTAATTGGTGTGAGCTATTTGTCTCGTGACGACATAATGACACCAACACGGAGTGGTAAACGGTTATGTAGATTTACAGAAAAATTGCAAAGTAAATTCACGTTTTTGAAAAAAAGTTCGTAACGATAACGATTATTATGTGTACTGCACAATTTGTTCGAGTTCATTTTCCGTCAATCATGGAATTCGGGCTGATATAACCGATCATTTAAAAAGAAATAAACACAAAACGGCGAAACAAGCGGCTGCATCCAGTTCAGTGAGTAATTATTTTACACCTTTAAAAGCAGATGGTAACACATTAAAACTTGCAGCAAAAGAGGTAACTTGTGTATACCATATAATTTCGCATTCTCAGAGTTTAATTCAACGACGTGTACATCTACTTTAATTCGTAAGCTATTTGACGAAAAAAAAAAAAATCAAAAAGAAATTATTATTTATAATTTATATATTTTTTTTTTCATATGGCAAGATATATATGTATAATATTTGTCCATTCAAAATATCCCGGGTTGGAAAAATATAATCTGGTAACCCTACTGTCCAATAAAAACTTTTATTCAATTCAATCGTGTCTGTTTGGTTAAAACCTAGGCTCAGGTTAGGTTACATATCTATTCTATTAGTCTGTCAACTATCGGACATCATTCTGTTATTGGTATTAGATTTCCTTATAGGAACGGTAGGTACTCTAGGTACCTATTTATTGTCTTTGAAACATAAATATATTAACTATAAATATATATATATATATATATAATATTAGATATATTGGTTGTTTGCCGTCCTTCAAGCAAAAATTCTTTCATAATTACTCCTCGGCAATCCCCGCGATCGGCCAGTCAAGTCAACAATCACAACAATCGTTCGCGAAGCGGATAGTTTTAAACGCGTGTAGCCTACATACTTATGTGTCATCGTGACTAACAATTGGAATTTAAATCGAGAAAATTCACACCTTAACGGCGTAACAAATGTATATAATATTATAAACCACACAGTATTTTGTGGCCCCGGTTTTGGCATAATTCGGCTTTTTCGTTTTCTGCAAAATACAGTCGTACTATTTATCATAACAATAATAATCAGTGGTGTGCATGATGCAAATGATTTTAGATTCTGAGTGTCGGCAAAAAATGTATTGTTAATACAATGATGTTTTTTTTCCCTGTGTGAACAATTCAAGGGTGTAAGGAATGCTCCAATTTTTTAACATCAGTACTTACTTACTTACTCTAATGAAAGGTCTTTGGACTCTTATTTGAGGGGTCTCAAATTTGAAAGTTCAAAATTGAAAAAGTTGCAATAAATAAACTAGGTCAAATTTGAGAGAAAACTTTAAAAATTATGGCTAACGTGTTTTTTGACATAATAAATTTAGTTTTTTTGGCCATAACTTCCAAAATAATGGACGGAACTAGCTGAAACTTTTACACAATTTTTAAAAGTAGGTAAAATACAGGTTTCCTCCAACTTTTAAGTGATTTCAAAAAACGTTGAGCTAAGTGTATAGAACTTTTAAATTTTCGAAAGTTTTAATTTTCCTTGTGGTTTTTGTTCGATAAAAATTTTAATTTTTGACAAAAAGTTTTGAAACGTAAACACAAGGTTAACAAGGTTGTATTTCGTTTGGGCGTATATGTTTTCTTTAAATTTTTGTACAACATAGAAACAGTATAATTATTTCTGTAAAATAACTTATTGGGCATAAAAAACACGACAGTATCAATAATTTCTATTCTAAAAATAAGTAACAGGTCAGTCAATTGAAAAACTTTATATTATTAGATTGATGCCAATTATTTCAAATTCTGAGTACCTATAGCAAAGAATGTTATTGTTTTTACAATGATGTTTTTTTTATCTGTGTCCAAATGTGTGGGTATTAAAAGAAGCATGCTCTAATTTTCACAAGAGAAATGGCTATAACAAATTGGAAAGTCGATAATGGTGGAAATGGTATTTTATTTGATGACATTTTTGAAATGTTGTTTAGTTTTACAACAAAAAACTAGCAAATTAATTTTAAAAAATCGGAAAAACTTTTTTGCAATTACTCCATTTAAATGTGTTCAAATAATTTGTATTCATTATTGAACTAAATTAAAAGGTATAATTGCTATGTCACAAAAATTTTGTGCAATATCATTTTCAAATATTGTAATATTTTTGCAATTGTGTCATTAAAGGTAAGAGCTTCAAAACTTTTTGGGGGTTTTTTCAAATTGAATAATTAAAATCCCATATAGTATTATGCAATAAGAAAGTTGAAAGATCTGTGCTTAAAAGAGTTATTACTTAATTCAATTGCTGCTACTGACAGTCTTGATAGTATTTGATAAGTTTTCAAAATTAAACAGGTACAGGACCTGTGTCCTGAATTTACCTAATCAGAACAACATTCCAATGCTTTTCAGTTTTCACATTATGTAGGTACACTTATTTAGTCATTTTAACAGTGTAGAAACTTAGAAGAATTGAGAAACATTGCTTGATATAGGCACTGACAAATAAAATTGTTATTTTAGTTTACTAATTTTTTTAGCAGGTCGATTGTGTAATTTAGCCCTCCCCTTGAGATTATCGTACCTGTAGTGGCCAGATGATGCTCTCCTATGCTCTTAAGTCTAAATTATATAATAATTAACTATCTTATAAATTCTTTTAACATTTCATTTTATTTAATGCATTTGGCCTAAGGCTACATTATTTTGTGTAATTGTACTAACCTAGTATACAGATAATGTAATATTAGTCTCGATTTTTCCTAAATTCTAGTTTTCTAATATTCTAAATCTTCCAGTATGAATATACTGTACAAGCAAAAGTGTCCATTAACAAGTAAAATTTTAATAAATGTTTTAACTTGACCACCAGGTTAATTTATTTGGTTTTCAACCAATTATAGTTAAATAGTTGATCAATTGAATCAGCACTTAACAGTTGAATATTTTTTAATCACTCAGTTTAATTGATTTACGTACGTGCAGATTACAGTCCAAAAATTATTTTATACATGTAGATTTCATTTCTGTTGTTCTGCAATTTTTAAAGAAGTATAAATTTTAAATGCCTGCTTTTTCAGTTTTTTGCTTTCTACGTAAATGAAATAGATAAATGGACTCCTACTTAATTTTAACAACGATTAATTTACCCTTAACTGCAGACACTTTTGGTATAGTTACTTACCTCACTAAAGCTAATTTTAGATTCTGAGCTCAGTAAAAAAATGTATTGTTTTTACAATGACGTTTTTCTTTCTTTTTTCTGTGGCCAGAGGGTGCGTCAAATCGCAAAATGTCATAGCACTAAAAATGTTGAAGAATATATTTATATGATACTCTCCTTAAAGCTTTTTTGAATTTTTGTTTTGTTTTTGAGTTGTAGTGCGGAGACTAAAAATTGTTTTGACCATTTTTGGAAATCTGTTTGAAATTTTAACATTTCTTATCACTTTTAACAGGTAGCAGGTGGCTCCGATATGATTACGGTGAATTCTACGAAAAAGTTTAAATTTTGGTTTTAAGAATATATTTTATTTGAAACATTTTTTTTATTATTTTCCGGGTTAACAACACTAAATTCAATTATTTTTGTGGAAGGAGCAATCTCATCAATGCACTTTGTAGCACAACAAAGTTAGCAAATTTGATTAAAATTAGATCTTATTCTAAATAACTTTACTTATTGTTCCAATGGGATCGAAACTGATACAGTGTTGTTTTAATTTTTTTCTTAGTTTTATCACTCTTGAGTCAGCCCTCAAACATATTCTTAAAATTGGGAAAACCGGGTAACCAAAGCTTCCCCTACAGTGTAGGGCTTACACTATTTGTGCCATTGGGTGTACTGATGTAAAAAATGTTACTATAATTCTAAGGCATTTGTGCTAGTATAAGAACAAAAAACTATTACAAATAACTCAATATGTACATATGTTTTATTATTGTCAAGTTAAGTATACTTACATACAAACAATATTATAATGAGAGATTTAACTTGATTCATTTCACATTGATTCATAAACTATACAAGTTTTACTTATAATTAATGCTAAAGTAGATGATTGGTATTTACAAAAAGTTGCAAAACTTTACATAACAAATGAGATTAAAAAACATATGGATGATTAAAAACATTTAAAGCAATATTATATAACTACAAATAGTTAAGTATACAAAAAAATTACAATAATATTATTAGGTAGGCACTTACAACCTATTTATTAACAGAAGCGGTTTTCGGAAGTTTTTCCGGGGGTCCATTGAATTTCTCCAATGGTATATTTATACTGCTAATGGTTTCAAATTGTATAGGAAAACAAATAAACATCATAAACTCATAGAACCCAGAGGATCCAGACCCCTAGACTCCTCGTAAAACTGCCACTGTTGGGTTAGGTACAAGTAGATGCATGGTATGTAATGAATTAAATTAATAGAATTACAATTCTTAGTAGGTACCTGGTTTTTAACATTAGACACATCTATTATATTTAAAAATAAGAAAATTTTAATCAATGTTTACCCAAATATTACACGCTCAAATACCTTATAAGGTACTACTACCTCTAACATATATTTATAAGAATTATTAGAAAAGAATACACCCGGGTAGTTGGATAACTGTAAATGTACAAAGCTGTATAGTTTCAAATCAATTGGGTACCTAAGTAATTTGCAAACATTTATAGAGCACAAAACACCGTGTGAACTACCTATCTATCTCGTGGTAGTATTGAGAATACCTACCTTACCTTATTAGTCGCATTTGTTAAAAAAACTGTGTAAGCACGTCTATTAATGAAGATTAGTCATTTCATATTGTTGATAACAATTTGTGGATTATTAATGTACGCAAGCGTTAAAATCAATTTTTCATAAATCATACTACAGAAAGAAGTATAACTAATAATAAGGTAAGTTTATTACACAATATTCGGTTTTGAATCGACCATAGCATCGTTATCTCGATTGTAATTAATACTATGCGCTTAATTTCTGGACCTACTCACTGCCTTTAAAGTGCTGAGGCACAATGTGAAAAAAGTTTTAAAAGAATTTTTACAGCAAAGTTTTCTGGTAGAGATCATTCACACTGCTAAACGAACGTATGCAGAACAAATTAGTACAACCGTTATTGAGGAGGATTAGGTACATCCACACAGCGTTCAAAAGTCTGCAAAAAAGAATACCTTAAATACGATGAACTACACACGATTTAAAAGTTTGCAACAAACACGAATTGTCTCAGATAAATTATAAAACGAAATAAAAAAATACTATGCACCACCTATTACAAAAAAACAAAAACTAGGTAAAACGGCAGTTGAAATTTGAAATATAATTAAAAAAACACGGGTGTACCCGATCGTTTGCAGTAAAGTAGTTGTTTCTCTTCAAAAGAAATAGAAAAAGTAGCATCGTGGTCACCGCGAGAAGGGCACTAGAGTGAGGATCATCGTATTATCACCGTCGAACGCATTCCATCTGCGAGCGGCGTACTTTTTACCGCGTCCTTATTACTAAACAATTAGTTACGCCAAAAATTAACGACTTAAGAATAAATACGAACGGACAATACAAAGGTTTTTTTTTTTTACATAATAATAATAATAATAACGGTGATAGACTGAGGAGAACGTTTAATAGTGGTCGGCGGTTACACACACATCTACGAGTATTAGAAAAATAAAAAAAAAAAACAAACAAGTAATCAAAAGTATAATAACATAACTATACTCGGTTTACTGGTAAAACAATACACGTCAAAAAAGTATTAGCGGTTTGACAAAAAAAAAGTCGACCGACTCTCCCTTAGCACCCCTTTGAAAAAATGCCTCGTATTTAACATCGGATTATATTATTTCAACCCACCTATTATACGGCGATGTCCAACAAAGGTCGATTAAAAATTGCGGTTCGGCGTGGCATTACCGTGAGTTACGAAATTAGCTTTCACAATGATCTCAGAATAATACATAAATCTGATAGATCAAAGTGAAAACCAGCTTCGCATCAAATAGTGTTGGACCGTCCCCGCCGTCCGTCCGGAGGCGTAAAAAATCATCGGAGCGAACAAACTCGTACACGGGTGTACGACGCACGCGAGAAAATAAAATCACCGGCGTATAAAACAATAATTTAGTCGTAAAATGAGAAAACGTCACGTGATCGACGGCGCACTGGAGGAAATTTCCGTTTTTTGCCGGAACGCGACAGAAACGGCCGCGGGTACACACCTACCCAAACCGGCGTAAGGACGACGCACACACAAAAACCACGTGTTCCGCGGGGGGGGGAGACGGCGGCGCCGCGATAAATCCTGCGTTTCCGGTCGGAGCGAGAGAGACGGGGGAAAAAAAAGCCGCCGCCGTCAGGAATATTGTTGTCATGTGCTTTGTGTGTCCGGGCGCAATAACCGCACGAATAAACTCGGACAGACACGGCGCGCGTCGATCGTACGAGCGAGTGGAAAAATTTAAACGAGAAAAAAAACGCGATCGTATCCGATAAACGAACGCGCGCGACGTGCTCGCTCGGACGCGGCGAGCGAAACACTCTCGGGACGGAGAACCGCAGCGGACACGACCGACGGACGAGAACACGTAAAGACGACTGCGAAACGCCGATTACCAACCGAGTGCCGCGGCGACTGGCAGCTCCGAATACAGTTTGTACACGTACGCGGAGCGACGGCCGCGCGAGGTTGGTACTGGTAAATTTGGGGCGCTCGCGCGCGCGCGCACAGGTTGTTCCGAGTCGGCGGCGTCTCCGCGGCGTGGGGGTTCCGCCGCGGGTTGAATGGCGGTGGTGGTGGTGGTGGTGGTGGTGCGCCTGCGTCACAGCCGTCGTAATCGTGAGAGAGGACGCGCGTCGTCGTCGTCGGCGTGGTGGGTGGGTGGGTGGAAGACGAGCCGCGGTGCGGGACGATCGCGTACAATACGCGCGTAGGTACATCATCGCGCCGTACACACCTCTATACATATTATTATTACACACACGCGACGTGATCGGCGGCGGCGGCGGCAATCCTCGCTTCTCGCTCGTCCGTCGCGCCGGTTTTCATTCAGAAAATAATTTACTTCCCTCCGCCGCCGCCGCCGAGCCGTACCTCTACCTACAACAACTGCAGACGTGCGTTAGCCCCGAACTCGGGCGGCGCCTCCCACCAGTCCGCCGCCGCCGCCGCCGCCGCCTTCGCGCAGCGCCGTTTAATAAGCGACATTCTTTTTATTCGTGCACACACACACTGCATGCGTTATTATTATTATTATATTCGGCGCATGCGTCGGCTACGCGAGTCCGGAATTTTTCACCCGTCAGGCGTTGGCCCCTTTTTTTTTTTTAAAAAAAATACCCAACGAAGAACGCCCCGGCCCTTCAAATCGTATTCGGATAATACTAGAAAAAAAACTACGATCTTTTACACCCGTTCTCCGGCCGTGCGAAATATTACATTTTTTCCCGTTTTTATAGGTGGTACCCTTCAAACGCTTAATCTCCGTCTCGCCTCGTCTTGCGAAAGGAATCGGTTCAGGTGTAACAAAACCTTCACAAAGTGTCCAAACACTTTTTCTAACCCCCCACGAAAAGGATATTGCGGTTTCCCTTTCGAAAAATCGCCGATGTCCCGGAATCCGTACCACCGATCTAATGTTTTTTCAAAAACACTGAAAATATATCTAGGGCGTTTTTGGAGACGCTCTGTACTCAAAATCGTAGGAAACAAAAAGAGAACTGGGTTGATATCATAAACGTTCGATTGGGGAAAAAAAAAAAAATTTCTCACCTCGTATATCACGATGCATAACCGTAATTAATCACGATTGTTTCAACAGCCCGTCCCGCTCACCGGTTTCCCTCCGAATCGTTCGGCCCACTCGTCGTACGCCGATTCACGTAATATTCGTACACGTTATTTCGCCACGTGGTTGCGAGCTCGCGGACACGAATCTCGCGCGCGACGCAGCCGATTGTCTGTAAACGAAAAACGAATTACACGCCGATAGATCAAGGGCGGATTTGAGGGGAGGACCCATCTCCAATACCGTGAAATTTTACGTCGCGTGGATAGAAATTCGGGATACAGTAAAACATTCGATATCATACTAATGTATACTTCCCCTACTAAAAAAGGTTATCGATAGTAATAATTTTTATAATCGGTAATCGCTTTTGACGATACTCTCGGCATAAATATTTAAAAAAAAATAATACACATTGGTGATGTAGGTAGGTATAGTTGGAAATTTTGCTGAAAGAAATCTACAAAAGAAACATTATTGTTTTCGTATATTATTATAAAAAATGTTAATTCGTTTTTATTCGCGAAACGAGCTGCGCAACATGATTCACACACGACAAACCGTTTTGTCGCGGTTGTGTACGCATATGCAGACTAATTTATATATCTGAAATGATTTTTTTCGACCGTTTTACTCTTTTGAAAGTTTAAAAACTTATAAACGATTCAACTCGACAGGTCCATGTGTACGATTTCCAGAAATTTCTAACAACACTGTATACTATATTATAATATAGGACACTTAGCGTAACCGTAGCGAGCGCCGACCGACCGTAAGAAGACGAGATCGTGACGCGGTGAAACGGCGGTGGCGACCCGGCTGCAGCAATAAACATTCCAGTGATTTCGAACGATGCACTGCATTCAACTCGGCGCGCCGCCACGCACCGTTGCTCGATTATCATAACCCTGAATAGTAGTGAATATATTACTCATAATCCTGGTCCTGCAGTTGTCCGCGCGGATAGCAAATGCGCAGGTATACATCGGCGCATGTATGATGGATCCAGAATGGCAAAATCGGTCCAACGTATCGCAATTAATATATGATTAGTAAAATATACGGTCGAATAAAAAAACTGTGTGTCGTATTAATATAAAATGGCTTTAAAAACGCTTCAACGAGAATATCCATGTACGCTGCATATCGCGCAAATAAACCGCGGGTTCTCAGCTGGCTTCTCAAAATGATTTCTTTCCCCCCATGTGTTTTTCTAAATTTAAATATAACTCGGCTAGTCTTACATTTTAAAGTCTTATACGTACTTGGCTCGAATTTTTTTTTAAAAATTCTGTGACGATTTATAAATTTATCCATTCCATTTACGTGCGAATCGAGAGGTATTAATTGCGTGTATATGTTGATTTTACCCGGCCGCAAACGACGCGTGAAAATTCCAAGTCATTCGGCGGGGCATTTTTGAAATTTTAGTCGTTTCTGGATAATGACCAAAAAATCGTCACGTAATTCAATGCGTATCGAATGTTTTATAATATATTACGTTCATGATTAATGGTGTTATTCGCGAAAACTCCTTACACAAAATCCCTTACAAGACCACCGGCTCCTATTCTTAAAACGTAAACAACTACCTATTGCATCGGTTAAAATTTTTTTTTACCATATTTGCGTGGCAGACTTCTGCGTTCCCCCAATACCAGCTATAAGTAATGTATACGTAACTAGCTACGTGTACTAAACAGATCTTTATAATATGTATGGTTTTGATTAAAAACAAAATCAACATTTATCATGACTCGTTCAAAAATCTTTCTGTTTATACAATATAGCGTATTATGTTAATATAAATACCATTGCAGGACGTATCACATAAGTTGCACCGGTCCGAGGATATATTTCCATTTATAAAATCAATTCCAACCCCTCGGTACCCAGTGTTATGTATAAAATATGTTAATATCCTGCATTCATAATTATCGGTAGTCCATAATATAGATGTATATAAGTCTGTATGGTCTACGTCGACGTACAAAACATAGCACATAAGTTGTTCATGGGAATCGCGTGAGAATATTCTACTTGATATTTGTGTCTAATTTATATTATTTCGTCGCTTACCCGACTTATATTCCAAAATATACCAACTATAGAGTCAATATAATGTTATCAAATACATAATATTATAGTGCGTCACTGTACGGTCGTATAGTACCTACACCAACGTCTTTTTTCTGCACGAAATACGTACAACAGATTTCTAAGTGAACTGATTTTTTTTAACCGTTCGCAGCAGTCGAGTTGCTCGACTTTTAACAATATCGATTTGCGATTTATAATATATATATATGTAGGCGCGATGTGAATGTTAAAAAGCCGGAATCACTCGCGCGGGTAATTTGATATGCTGTGGGTTTTGGAAAGTTTATGTAGAAGTTGTAAATTAAATATGTCAAAAAAAATGATTCTGAGTAAGCTCAGTGACTGATCACGTAGAGAAATAAAGACATTTTAGTCACTGTAGGTTAAGTTTAGTTTATTAATTTAAATAACGTGTGCAAATTTCAGAATATTTGTACTATTATTTCAAGTTATTACGATTTTAGTTTCGATTGCACAACTGCAGTGCGTAATTTCATTGCTATAATCAAAATAACACCGTTCTTCAATACTTTTTTTATACGCGTTCGGAATCTACTGGGCGGATTTTTTTGAGATAGAAAATTTTGTTTTACATAACATATTTAATTGTCAGCTTTGTGTGAGTCACGAATTTTTTCCAAAAATAGTATAAAGGAGTGACCAATTTTTGAAAATGTTTCAACTTTAAAAAACTAAACATAAAAATGTTGACTGCAAATTTTTAGTAGCGTTTGTTTGTTTACATGTTGCAGGGAACCTTGTATTATACGTTTTGAAAACTTTTTGTAGAAAATTTTTTATCGAACAAAAATTAAAAAAAAAAAATATATTAAAATGTTAAAGTTCTATTCTTAGCTTAAAAATTTGTATCAGACTTGTATCTCGTGCTAATTTTAATATTATTTGAATGTTTCAGATCATTCTGATCGTTATTGTGGAAGTCATGGCCGAATCGATTACGTCAAAAACACGATTGCCGAAATTCCTTAATGTTTTTTCCTTAATTTTTGATTGTGACTTTTTAATTTTAAAGACGCTTAAGTCTATGACCTCACTAAGTACCATATGTTGTTAAAAATTGGGGCATTATTGAAGGAGTTATTACATATATAGTGGTAAAAAAATAACAAAAACACACATAATATGTGAAAACCAATACAATCTTCGTTACACTGAGAGTCTAAAAGCAGTATATCATTGTATTTTTTATAGATACGACGAAAATTTCGGAACAATCGGGGCTGTATCGGCACACGGTCACATATTTTTACGAATGATATAGAGAATACGACGCGCGTTTATGGCGTAAATGAATCGACGACACGCGTCGGACCACCGCGGTTATAGTGGTAGGAAAAGGGACGCCTCGCAGCTCGGTCTAACCCCGGGGGAGCAATTAAGAGGACGTCTCACCACTCTAAATTCGGACGCGAAATTCGTTGTGCGCGAACCGACTTTTTTCGAACAATATTCGTCGTAGAGCCACAAAAATTTTACCGTACAAAGTAAAGAACGCTCAATCCGTGTTATAGCGCGGTTAAATTATTTTTAGACACGTCCTCTTAAGGCCGCGCAGTCGTCGGGACTAAAAATAAAATGTCTGTAAAAAAAAAAAAACAGGCGCTTTCGTGCGATTATTTCACGTTTCTGCAAGCGTGTTTCGAACGAATTTCTCCACTGCAGTTTTCGTGCATCTCAATTCACGGCTTTGGCATCGCCAGACTTCCGTAAGCGTCTTCCACGTCAGACGGCGTCGCACCCGTAGGCAAACTTTTCTGAGACAAATCGATTCCTTTTCTTTCAAACGATACAAGTCGGAAAAGTTTGGCGGACCGATTGTTCGGAACGGAGTAATGCGCTGTCATAATAATTCGTCGACGTTGCGTGGTCGTCCGGGGGGTGGGGCAATTTAACCTACCTAACCCAGGTTGAAACATACTTTACTATCACGAATTAAAAAAAAAATATTTTATTCCATACATAATATGATTACGACTGTATCACATATTTTCAACGGAAAAGATCATTCCTATATTGTAGTTGAGGAGTAAAAATCTTTCAAAGTTTAGCGCTCGCTCGCTGCAACAATAATATAAAGTTTTAAGTTGTCAGTATATAGATAAAGTCACGTAACACGTTATTTATATTCGATTGACGTCGGTGGGGTCAGGTAGAGCTCAATCGTATAAAAAAAGTTTAAAATCTGTTCCTGTACGAATCGTACCTGTATGCATAACGGACTGTATAATATGACGCATAGATGAGTTAAATGACGCGAATTTGAAAAAGTAGAAAAATATTTTGTAGAAACAAAAATTTTCAAAAGAGCTCTGGTGTGTTTGAAAAAAAAAATATACATAATATAGTTCTACTATATCGTAAGCAACACCTCCGTTGAGTTCAACTCGTACATGTTGGCTAATATTTTAAAACGGTAAAACAGAATCATTTATCATAATATAACGTGTAATACCAGTGTGTAGGCGCGTAAATATATTTAAATATTTACAAAATACGAGTAATTAGTTGAATGCAGAAAGCTAATTGAGTTGTACATTATTCAAATTATCAGATCGCGTGGATGAATTCAAACCAGGGACTTAAATTGTGTGTATAGCTACTGCTGGTGTACGACACACTTTGTGTAATACGAAATGTGCAATACTATTCGAAAAAGTGCGTGTAATGGCCCCCCCCAATACTGACGTACTGTTTTATGTTTCTTTATTTTATTTTCGAATCGCGCAGTTTAATAATTGTAAGAAATAGTTAAAAATTCACCGAAAAACAATGTATTCGATATCGTTTCACGAAAATTCGTAACATATTTGTTTACATAGAAGAACGAATTGCGGTCAAAACTGTTCGAAATCGTTATCACGTATAATAATTATTACTCATTATATTATTGTTATTATTTTTAAAGATCGTCTTTTAAGTTTTACCTGAGCAGTTTTAGAGGATTGGTGGTAAAAAAAAAAAAAACGATCTTTTACCGGATTTTTTTTAACTTCAGTCAGAACCAAAACAAACCAAGCGAAAAAAGTTTCATATACGATTTCTACGTAAAGTACTCTCTGTCTGTGTACTTTTCAATTTCTTTATGGCACCGCTTTTGTGAAAAATCAAAGTATTTTTACCACCCGTCACGGATAATATTTTTTTTTCAATTTTAGATCTACGAGCGATCATTTTGCTTCTCGGTTCCGCAGTTGACCGACACAGTGACGCGAACACACAAGCGTACGATGAACACGCGTCGGTTGCTGCTGCAAAACATAACGCCTTTAAACTATATATATATATATTTATAGAATTTAAAAAAAAGACGAATGCGTTGTTATTGCAGTAACCCGAGATTTACGGTCGAGTTCCACAAAGACGTGGCCCGGTATAATATAAGTGTGCAATATACAATAAAATAGGCGTCTACTTGCGTGGTGTTTGCCCGATCATGTCGAATCTTTTTAGGATTCGGTTTTTTACCGTATAGTTTTTGTTTAATTATCGCCCCGGACGTCTCGTAACACATATTCACAGGTAATTTACGCGTATCAAACATAAAAATCACCCTTCCTACTTACCCGCGGTTCTAACATACCTCTACTACTACATAGCTCTCTCTCATACTACGTTCTCCTCCTGGGCACACGCGGCCTTAGGTAGCGCTCGCACACATACGCTCGCATACACACACACACACACTGGCGGTGGTGTTTCGAAGAAATGCGACATACCGACGCAGCCGCATACCACGGCGCGGGTCGATAACCCTTGCACGGCGGCTACAAACGCATCGACACTGCACGCACGCGCGCGACCGTCGTCGCAGCACCGACACACACACACACACACACAAGCGTGCGAGCACGCAACACACGACAGACCGGTCCGCCGCCGCCGCCGCCGCCGCCGCCGCCGCCGCCGCCGACGACGACGACGACGACGACGGCGGAATGTGCCTCCCATTCCGCTGACCTCCACGTTCCCACAGCTCGTTGGTGGCCCATCGCCGCCACCCCCGCCGCCGCCGCCGCCCAAGCCGCAGAAGCCGCGTGGTGGTGGCGGTGTTGATTTTCGCACAAACTTTTGACGGTCAAAAAAAAAAAAAGAGTACACAGCGGATATCGGTGGCGAAATTTTTCTTTTCGTGCACGCGGCTGTATCTGTAAAAAGTAATAATTATTGTTTGTAGGGGCGCTCGAGCGGGGTTCAGACGCTGAAATAATCTCATTTTTGTTTTGCGCACACTCAGTATCAGTCACTACATTAGTACGGGAGTCTTTCCGGCGCTCTTTTCAATCCGGTAAAATGTTTGTGTGACAAAAATGCCGTCGAATCGGCCTGTTAATTTTAGTGACGCAACTATCGGGTTAAAACTGTCGTCGTGGAGCTGGTTAAAGTAACAAATATCGGAGAGTTGAATGGTTTTTTATTTTACGGAAAGACGTTATTATAGATTCGGGGCGGCTAAGATTTACGCATTTTTTCATCGGCCCGCATCAAACGTATTCGCATCCACCCATTAAAAATCTGAAAATCTGACGCTACCGCTGTCCAATGACGGTTTTATTGAGCTGTTACCGGAACGAATCGCCGTCCTGTCGATGGACGGACTTGCTTAAAAGTTTACCGAAAAAATCCAGTAGGTACAACAATTATAAACGTTATATAGTATACTTATACGATCAGCCAACACTTACGTCTCGTTCGGTATACACACTCAACGTGAAGTTAAGTGCTTAACTGTACAGTACAAAACAGTTTTACACTTTTTTTTAGACACTATATTCGTAAAAATGTAGGAAGTCGATCGAAACAATAGGCGTCATGACGAATTCAAATCGGTTTTCAGAATCCTCATCGCAGCACTAGATCAATATATGATGCGGTACAAAAACCGCCAATAGTCCCCCGTAGTTTGCGCGCGATAGACCGTGAACAAATCCATACGCCGATCCATTTGACCCAATCGTAAAACTAAGTATTATAAAATTATTAAAGTTGTCGCCCCGTGATTAAATATAATGTGTATCGAGTTAGTTAGAATATCCACTGTTGCACGCCGCGTCCCAACAGAGAATACGAGACGCGCAGAAAATAAATAAATAAAACTAATTATTTTTAATTGTTTTTAAAAGCGAAAATTGTGTAGAGCCTTTTACATCGTAAAACATGATTTTTCAAAGTACTTTGTGTGTAGGCTTTTTATAGGGCACACCACACCACCAAATGAGTCGCGAGGGCTGACGCGGCAGTGTCTTCGTAATGTTTCGCGTTGCCATTGATTTTCGATACCGATAGGGTTTTCGGGTCGGGGGGCAAATTTTGCACGAGGTACAACCTTTAGAACAAACGAGTGGGCTTGCAACAGCTGTAGATCGCTAATTGTGGCAGAAAATAACTAATCGATTGTCAGTATGAGACATCTCATTTTGGGGTTTTCATTTAATTTAATTTATATAGTCGCAGTACATGTTGTCAATTTTCTATTTCTGAAAGTTGAATCTTGTACACGTTTTTAGTCAGCAGAAACAGAACGAGTCGTATAGGTATTGCGGTTATATTGTGTGCATGTATTCCGCGTAACATTTGGCACGCACGTGGTGACGTAAAAGGAAACGATTGGAATTTCGCACGCTCAACATTTTGGATCTTGGCCACACATCTTCGGATAAACTTCTCAAAATGTCGAAATTTATTTTGCTTATGTTATCAGGTATATTATAATATCGTCCGTATACATTATGAAAGTAAGTATAGTAAGTCCGTTGCTGTACGTTGAACGAAAAACCAGAAGAAGCTACGTATTTTCGTAAATGGTTTCAATATGTGGTTGGTGACGTCTGTCTGCTGCACGATCTAGCTGAGCAGCATTCAATAATTCAAATATTAAATTTTATATTTTATTACAGAAACATGCACAAAGGATTGGAACGTATGGCTGTGAACAAATAATAGTGCTCCTTTCTTCATTTCATGAGCAAATATCTTATAGGTTTTCGGTAGTTAGCTATATTTTTTAAATTCAATTTTCACATAACTGTAGACTATGTGGATGATGTTCAAAACATTCCTCGTTTGACTAGGAAAAACACAATAAATTTATGTGTTCATTAAAAAAAAAAAAAAAGTTTTACCAGGTAGAATGGGAAGTTTGTTGGAGTAGCGTACATTGTTTTGGAGTAAGTTACTGCTCTGAGTGAGTCACCGGTTTAAAAATTGTTGTTCAATGTTTACATCTTTAGGACAACTTAGAAAAATGACGACTTTCAACAAGCTCGGAGAGTCAAACGACAAATACTTAAAAAGTTGTTAGTTTTCAAGTTTTATGTTTGGCCGGATGGACAGAAAAATATTTTTTGAAGCTTATGTAACAGTTTTGAGTTAAAAATTAAAATTATACCCGATTTATTAAACAAAATCTAATACCCGTAAGTATGATTAAATAAATAGAATAAAAAAAAAGTGGGCGAGTACGTAATTGTTTGAATTGTACTAATTTAAACGTTCAAAACTGATGGCGTTTTTGAAACTGGCGAAATTGACGAAATTCGAAACTAAAAAGCTTTTAAATAAGTAAATCGTTCAAAATTTGTTGAAATCGGTTCTGAATTCCTACACGAATGCGCTTATCTCTTTTTAATGTTGTATGAAATTTTTACTTTTTCGTTTTTGGATTATAACTCAAAAAATAAACCTTCGACCGAGCAAAGTCCCGTGACGATAGCCAAAAACCTATCTTTTTTTTGTGGTAAGTAGGTAAATAGATCGTTTGTCGTCAGTTCTATACATCGTTAATATTGGAGCATTTCTACTCTCTTAAAATGCGTTTGCAGAAAAACTACACGAATAATAAAAAAAGAAAAGAAATATTACATTCCTTTCTACGCCAAGAATCATAAAAACTCTGACGGTTTTGTGCCTTCCCGATTTTGGCCTACACTGCTTTCGCCTTCTCGTCCGGGCCTGATCACTGACTATAACATTGTTGTAGTACCCCCTTTAAAAATAATATGTTTAAACAAAACAAAACACGTATTTTCTAAAATTTTTACGATTCTATCGGAACAGTAACACCCCTGTTAAGAAGTCGGTTCACCCGTTTTGTACTCTGTAACGAACGTGAGTTTTTTTAAATTTTTAAGTCATTAGCTAGCCATAAATCATGAATTTTGTTTGATGTATACCGTACGGTGTTGTATTAACCGAATCGCGTGTACCTACTAAAAAGTGTGTTTGCTATAATAATATATTTTCTATAAAGTTCACATGCCGTCAAAATACAACATGCGCGAATTTGTTTTTAATGTTTGAAGAGTGAAATCGTTTAATGTGTACATCGGTAATGCGTACACATAGATTTCCGGAATTTTTCTTTTTTTGAATTTTTTTTTTTTTTGTGATCAGTCTGAAGTAGATGTATATATGTAGAGATTGTATTTCATGTGGATGTACGCGTTTTTTTTTTCACAATAACGGTAAACGTGTTCAGGACAAATTCCTCGCATACCAGCTACTTCCAGTTTTTTTTTTTCTTAACTGTATAGGTAAGCGATAAATGATTTTGTAACGATTCAACCTTAATTAAAATTTGTAATACGTAACGTAGTTAATCAATGTATTTATCGTTTTATAAGTGAATCAAATTATAAAATGCAATACAAAATAATATCGTGGAAATTTTAAACACGTATCCAGACACTATGATAAGTAGTGTTTAACGTCCATTGATATTATATTTGATTATAATTACCTACAGTTTCATTTTTACGACTCTCCGACTCATTTAATTATAGGTATTTTATTACGTAGAAAATCAATAAAATTATATTACACGCAGGCATATATATATATAATATATGGATTCAATTGATAAATCATCAAGGAATTTGAATTATGCAGTGCCCAAATAAGTATAATTTTTAAGCTTTGAATACAATGACGTGCTAGATTTGCTAAATAAAATGGCCACCACGACTGAACATAACTATGAACAATATAAAAAGACAGAAATTCTAAATAATTAACTGTTATTATAAAAAATTTAAAATAATTACAATATACTTTCAACTGCAACATCATTATAATGATGTTAAAATTTATAAAATAAACACCTAGGCGCTATGCATGTCACAGGCGTAAAAATAAAAATAAAGTAATGTCGGGATAGGTCGCGTGGGTAGAGCTTGACGGGGTAGCGACTACGCTTTGGGCGGGTCACTAGTTTAGAAGTTGTGGTTTAAACGCGTTTTTTTTTATCTGAAAGCAACGTTGCCTTCGAAAATACGATTCGGAGCGAGCTCAGTTGTCAAGTATACGTCGTGGTAAAAACATTACTTTAACAATAAAAACTTTGATCAAATCTGTATCTTTCCTATTTTAGTATTGTGTAAGGTCCGATCTTTATTTTGGACGTTATGATCAAAAAAATCTAAATCGATGTGGAAAAAACACGTTTCACGTAATTATTTGTTTTCCCGTTAAGAAACCGCCCGGAATGACTAATACCCATATCTATAACACGCCCATAACTCCCTAAAAAATGATCGAAATCGATTGAAATTTCAGCGGAACACTCATAATACCCTTTTAAATGACGTATATAAATTTCAAGTCGATCGGAGCAGTTTAAAAAATCGACCCGTTTTCTTTTTTCCTCAGAACTTGGAAAATAATCGAAATTTCAAAAAACGCGTCGAATAAAGATTACCGTCTCGGATCCATTAACTATTATCTTAAAAGGTGTCGTACGTTAAAATCGGTGCAGTTTTTCTACTCGAACTTTTGATCACAGAAAAAAAAAAAGAAACATCATTTTAAAGCCGATACGTTCTTGCTAACGCTCGGAATCTAAAAAAGTCGGGATCGCTCTAGGTCGCGCTGGTAGTTTGACGGTGCAGCTACTGCGCTTTGGACGGGTCGTTAGTTCAATCGTATCGTTTGATATGAATCGTTGCCATAAAAAAAAAACACGATTCTGAGCGAGCTCTGCAGTTATATTATACGCATATTATACGTCCTGGTAAAAACAAATTTAAGCAAACGTTTAAAAAAAGCTTCAACCAGAGTCCGAAAAATCCGAGCGTTCGTTCGAAAAGTTGTTGGTAGAAAAAAGAAATAATACCCACACAAATCGTCTCGACGTATTATAATAATATATCCGTCATAGGATTTATTGAAACCGTCCGACCGATGTTGAAAATTCTCTCGCCGATACATTATTCCTGAGTGACATGGGCAGATTTTCATTCGAAATTTCCACCTCCGTAAGGTTCGTCTCGAACACACGAATTTCGTCGAAACTTCTATCGTTTTTCGTTTATTTACGGTTGCCGCGCGTGTCAAATTTTAGTTGTTTAGCGGCCGTATCGGTCTTTTTCGAGTTTTTGGTTGGATCTTGGGGGGTATAATCTAATTGAAAATTTGAAATACATAATTAGTCGGGCTTTCAGAAAACGTTTAGTCAAGACCCGGAGCTACACACGCGGGGGGGGGGGGGGGCATGTCACAGACAAAATAAAAAACGCACGTCGCGTGAAAACCAATACTACTTCGTTTCACTCAGAATCTATATAAAAATAAAACACACACACGTATACTTTGTAAAATGAATATAGCCTTCTCGCCGAGAAAATCTAAAATCAATAGAAATCCAACGGCGGCGGCGACGCCCGTGACGGTGGCGATAAGTAAGTATTATAATTTTATTATGCGGCCGTGCGCTGGAGCGCGCGTGCACTTAAAAATCGCCGCCGGTGTCAGTGACCGAAGCGTCGCGGCGCCCCGGGCTCGGTTCCAGAATGTCTATTTCCAAATGGCCGACGCGGGGCTCCTCCGGAACGAAATCGTAAATGTTAGGTTTATTTTTAAAAGCTCTAGCCGTCGTCGTCGTCGTCGCCGCCACCACCCGACGACGACGACGACGACCTCTCCTCGCGGCGACGGTCCCCTCACAACGTCCGGTCGCGGCCGTCTCCCTCTGCTGTCCACCCGGAGGCAAAAATTTTTTTTTTAAAAATAATATTTCGCCGCACGACGTCAGGTCTCGATCGGGGTAAATTTCGTTCGTATCGTTTTGTTCTGAGCGATAGCGACGATTGATTTTGTGTGTGTTTTTTATTTTCGTGTCTCCGACGTGCGCACAGACATGATCTTGTTGACGGTTGAAACGTTTTCTGAAAGCCCGACTTATGTATCCTCGGTTGGGCGCGATAACCGATAAATAAACGAAAAAAATGATCGAATTTTCGACGAAACTTTTGTTCGAGACGACCCTCGGGGTCGAAAATTTCGAACAGAACGTAGTCTATGTATATGTCACTCGGCAACAATCTATACGCTTTCTACCGGTGAAAGAATTTTCAAAATCGGTCGGACGGTTTTTCCTCGATAATTGGTACCGGACTGGCTCGGAATCGTTTTTTTCGAAGGCAATTCGAAATGATCATTGCTTTCAGCCGTTGAACTATCCGTTAAAACCACAGCTTACAAACCGGTGACCAGCCCGAACCATTGTTGCTGCTACCGCTGCTCGCGCAAACTCCGGCATTATTTTTTACGAATTTGCTCGATAAATTTCACGCTAACTGCCCAATATGTTGGCGACCGAACGTTATGCGTTTCTCTCTCTAAAATGTCAACAACATACCGTTTTTTTTTTAAATATTTATCTAATTTACGACCAACACAGTACAATCGAAATACAAACGGCCGACCTGCACGCGCAACGTTTTGCGTGTTAATGATCGAGTTTAAAAAGCCGGGGGTGAATCACTCTAGTGGGTCGCGTGGATAGTTTGTCGAAGTGGCGACTACGCTTTGTGTGGGTCACTGGTTTGGAAGTTGTGGGGTTCAGACGTATTTTGTAATACCTATCTGAAATCAATGTGCTTGAGAAAACGATTCTGGACGAGCTCAGTTGTCTATGCGTCCTGCTAAATTTTTGTGAATATGTTCTATATGCTTAGCTCGAAGATTGTCAAAATCACTTGAAACTCTTATCAAACTTGTATCTTACCTATTTCAATAGCATGTACAAGTTTCAGCTTGTTCCCATCATTGTTGGGATGGCCAAAAAACTAAATCGACAGGTATGTCAAAAACACGTTTACCGTAAACTAATGTTTCTTCTTAATTTCTTGAAATTTGAGACACCTTAAAGTACCACAGAGTTTGTCTAGTTAATTTTGACGTTAATTTTGTACAATAATTATTGAAAGAATACAAATTTCTACGGGACAAACAAACGTTTTTCCCCGTTGGCTCTACCAAAAATTCAATTTTTTTGACTATTTTTTCCATTAACTCTTCACCTAGAGTTCTAAAATTTTGAATACGACACTAATGCGTATTACGTTGTGTATAACGTTTGAACAATAATTGTATGCGGTAAGTTGTATTGCTGTCATAAATTCGTGGCTATGTTTTCGGTCGACTTTTTGCACAAATACGTTCGGATTTGGTAATGCATATTGTATATACGGGGTGGTTAATTACACCGGATGAAATAAAAATATAAACCGTATAGTTATTATACTATAACATAATGATGGCGATGATAATAAAAAATAAACACAGAGAAAACTGCTAATTGAATTTTTATTATTATAATTTTTAGTTTTTTTTTTGTAACATTATTGTTGTACTCAGATACGCGTTGAGTTTAACACAGTTTAAAATCAGTGGCGTGGATAAATTTACACAATTCATCAGAACTATACTAAAGAATATTATGAAAAGATGGAAATTTCGACGTATTTAGGTGTCCTCAAATACTATTTGAT
Organism: Hormaphis cornu; assembly: GCA_017140985.1. Taxonomy (NCBI): domain Eukaryota; kingdom Metazoa; phylum Arthropoda; class Insecta; order Hemiptera; family Hormaphididae; genus Hormaphis; species Hormaphis cornu. Next base: position 30,693,046 of record CM029359.1, read on the forward strand.
CGACGATAAACTTTAAATTGTTAGTAGTGTTTTTGCTTTGTTTCGCTAGTTTTTTACATGAATGTTGTATTCAAATTATGGCTCGGAGGATTACATTTTTTTTTTTTTTGTTATTAATACAAAATGTTATTTTTGATACACCATATAGTGAATTTCATATATTTTGAGCCGTACGTTTTTTAACCGAATTTGTGAAAACAATATTCGTGTCGTATAGAGTTGTAAAAAATTCTTACTGTTTACAGTAATGAACTTAATCCGCATTTAGGGGTCCGAATGTTTTTAATATTAACTATAGTTAATTAATGTACATAATGTTATACGTACACGGAAAATTGCGTAAAGTTGGAAAAGTCGCTTCCCGCAAAACGGTTTTTACTTCACTGGACACTGACACAAACGATGCGTTTTACGATTGGGTGATTGCACATAGAAATAATTTAGGGTAGGTATTTTAAATTTACTTAAAACATGTACGATTGAACGTCTTAAAGTTTCGCGAAAATTGCCTACACGAAACCCCTTAAAAACTGCGGATGTGTGCCGTCCTAAGCTCCATAAGTAAGCAAAACATCGTGCGCTATATAGTTGAGGTATCAATATACTATAGACGTTGTCCACACATTTTTTTATAATGCACTGATCGCAGTCTGTATAGATTTGTGTCTTCTTTCTCCTGTTTCGTATAAATAATATAATAATAGTTGAAAATAACAGCTACTACATTATATTGTGTAATTATACTACAATATAGGTATCAATATAACTTCCAGCGGTTCGAGGTAAACAGATACATATATTCGAATCTCTATTTTATCGGGCAATTGAAATCAAGAGAAACGGATATGTAAAAATATTACTGCACTCAATTTGACGATTTCTAGTGCAGAGTACGACGTACGTCGTAGACCGATAAATTATAATAAATCGTATTAAGTAATTAAGTATCGGAAATAAAGTAAAAAGATACTTCTGTGGGCACCTACTTGTTTGATAAGTACAAATTTTTGGTAAAATTTTGATGAGTAAAATTCACTTACAATATTATTGTGAGTATATATTTAAATTATAATTCGTGTTTTTGACCTGCATATACGTATAAAATTTTAAAAAACACGTATAGATCATTGTGTATTGAACCGTTTGTAGTTTAAAAAAAAAATACATAAATAATGTTCGATTCGCAGCCAGTTGCAGGTAATAGTGCTGACAATTTTTACTTAAAAAACACACTAAAATTATCATACCTGTTGACCATAGGATCATTTTCGATATATATTTAGTATTTACTGTTATAAATGCATTTTCAACTATGCACATGGTATATTTAAAAAAAAAAAAAAAATCTTTTATTCTTAGAAAACATTTTGTTTTCGTGCGTTACGAAAAGTGTTTAAAACACGAATCAAAATATTTCTCGTAAATTTTGGACATGTCGACGTATATATAATATACAAACGATTAGTCACGCGTGTGTCCTGCAGTTACTCATGCGTTTGGTCAATAACAATAACAATTATATAGCATTAATTAAGTACAGATACCCGATAATATCATCCAAATTTGTCTTCGCAGTTATATAGATCGTATGGAATTTGGAGTATTAGTCATAATTAATAGCTCGTTTGCAATGCGTATAGTATTTATTCTGTTGAAATTTATCTGTTCTAATATACACATCAACACAAAAAAATGAATTTGTCGTGCTACTATACAAAGGTAGGTTCTCAATAGTTTGACAAATTATAAATAAGTAGATCTTTTGTATAAAAACGTAGTGTATTTCCACCATACATATTAAAATATTAACATATTTATAAGGAATTTAAATAAAAAAGAGTAAATTCCATGTTGGGTAGTCGTTGGAGTAACGACTATGCGCTTTGGAGTAGATCACAGCTTTGAGTTGCGTAAAACGTTTAAAGTTGAACATTCTCCGAAAAAGTGAGCACAGATAAGAAAATATCTCGTAATTTACGTATAGATCAAGTGCAAAATTATTGGTTTTTAGACTATAACTCGAAAAATTATTAAAATTAAAAAAAAACGCTCGAAATAAAGTACTGTCTTGGTCCACTTTTCGAGCTTTCTTGTAGTATGACGTTTAACGATTATTGGACCACTCCTTTGAAGTAAAAAAATTATGTTTTTAGAATACAAAATCGTCATTGTAAAAATAATGCGTTCCTTGCTACGTTTAGAACATAAGAGTAGGGATGGTAAATTTGAATTTGATGATTTGGGATGTAGAGGCAGGGTGACAGGATGGGTGACTGTTTCGAACGTTGTATACGTTTTACCGTACAAGTTTACCCATTAAAGTTTTATATTTTCATTTGTTTTCGTTCAAAAATTGTCACCAATCGATTGAAATCGTGTTTATACATGTTACCCTTACTAATGATTTGCAAAAAATACGAAAATTTCAAAAACCATCGTCCTGCAATTCATTATGATTGGGAGTATAATATCAAAAGACTAGTGCTGCGTGCTACTCGAAAAAATATTGACAGAAAAAAAAACACCATTGTATAATAAGTTAGTACATCTTTCGCTGAATCTTAAATATTTTAATGCATTAGGTACTTATACTTGCCGTTAGTCGTTGTGTTTTTAATCGATCCACTTATGGTGCTTTACGTTTTGTAAACAAACTAGAAATTTTTATTTATTTTTGTGCGTTTGTCCATTTATGTTCCAAAAAAAAATATAGTAGAATTTTGTTAAATGTGCGAAATTTGAATAGTGGACTGTGTAATACGTGAAGTGTTATAACAATCATTAAAATGAATTATTGTGTACCTACGTTTTAAATTCGAACGACTCAGTAGTATTTGTAATACTCAGTGTACTTAGCCTAGTACTTTTAGTAATGTCTAAAATTATCGTATATAATAACATCGTACGTGTTCAATTTTTTTTTGTCTTCACCTGCGATTTATTTCTAAAATAAATCTCGAACAAAAGCCAAGTTTTTACGTAGTTTATTAACGATGTTAATCCGCCTACGGTATTACATATTTTATGCGGTTTTTGTGCTTCTTTATTTTAGAAACGTCTTATAAATATGAAATAAATAAGCGGTTTGTTTAAACCTCGCACTGAACGCTGTTTTTAAATATAAACAAATTAAAAAAAAAAACCGTGACGCAGTTTTGAAAACGGCAGAATTTTATTCTAGATCCGAATAAATTTTAGGACGTCGTGTTGTGTGAAGTTCGACAGTGCACTCCGGACTCCGGATATGATGCCATTTACAACACGTGCGGGCTTACAAATAAGTATAATAATAGTGTTTTATTTTTCATTACGCGCAATGTGGTGCAAAATACAAAAAGTTATTTCGTTGTTGTTGAACTATAATTCTGTTTTCGAGATTAAATTGTATAACATTACACATACACTGTACATAGCAGTGTTATGAATTATTATTGTAGGCGCGTCGGTTATCGGTACAGGACCGATGAGAAATATATATATTATGCTAAAAATTTCATTTCGAAAGCGATTTTGACTCGCATAGGTAACAGCAAATTTTCGACAATACACTCCGACGGTAAATATTGCAATAATTTGTCCGCAATCGATTTTTCTAACGAATGTAGTACCTATGCGCGTAAATTGTTAACCGTAGGTAGTTTAGCTGGTATAATATTATGACCATAAATTGAATATTAAAGAGGTATTTTATATCTTGTTTCAAGAGCGTAGGAATTCGAGGGGATCGCGATGGGGGCAACAGCCTCCCATAACCGTCGTACCATAACCGTCGTACGTGCAACAAAACTATTATAATATTAATATACTCTGTGGATAGGGTGAGACAAAATTCTTTTCAATATTAACTATTACAAATGTTTACACACTATACTTCATCTCTGCTCCCACTGACATCCTCCATAAATTGGGTCTAGATATACGCCCCTGTGTTGTTTACCCGAACCGCCAAGTCATATAGTTAGGTATTAATTTGTACATATTATTATTATTATTATACTCGCGTGCTTGTCATAATTATTGTGTAATCTGTTTTGTTGTATTTTCTGTAAGTCTTTTGTACAGTCCATACAAAGTTGTATAATACTGTAGGTAGTATATTTTATGCTTTGGTGTTAATTTTTATTTCAAGTGTTTTGTTTTCAAAAAAAAAAAATAATTTTTAAACGTTTAAGTGACCTGGAGCTACGCAACATCTACTGTTTATTGTTAGCAGCTATGATTTACATTGTACTGGTAAACTTTCATGAATACACGATGTGTTACTGTTTGGTCAATTTTCGGTGGTTTCGCTTTTGGTTTACGATTGATTTGCTGCTAACGAAACGATAACCAAAAATTAAGCACCCTTTAAAAATGGAATCGGTTCTTACGGTAATTGTTTCAAAACGGCAGAACAAAACTGCCAAAACACGCGCGGGATACTTCCGAAAAAAGGTACGACACGTTTAATTTTGTCGTTGTTGCGAAACTGGTAAAAAAATAAAACGAAACTATATTACGAATACTCCATTCGTAAACAATTTGTCTGAAGTTTTAATTAATTAAAAAATAAAAAATTTATAATACGCATAGGTAATGAAAAATGTTTGGTGTTATCATTAAAATATACGTATATATATATATAGGTATTCCTAAACAGAAAATGAGCGGTACAAACAAAGACCATTTCATGTAATTACTATTTTAATGACTTTTTGCACGTGTCTTGTTATTTATAAATAAGTTATCGTTTTATCATTTTTTACTCCGTTCTTATTACCTAACAATAAACTACTTTTATGGTCAATAAAATGTTTATCGAATTGAACGGGTAGCGTTATTTTACTTCACAACTTGGTGTGGTTTAGGATTCAACACGCTCGTTTATTATAACATTTAAGTATTGATTAGGTATAAAGTAGAAAATATGATAAAAATTCTTATTAAAATTTAGAACATAATTAAAAGCTTTAAAAAATATGATGTATGATAGTCGGTACTTTTGGTATACTACACTATAGTATATATATATATAAATAACTATTTATACTGCATAATAATTTTACTAATTATTTTAAATTGTTAACTTAAATGAAAAATTTTAAAAGAGGGCTGTGTGAAAACCTTGTGACTTGTTGTGTTCAATGTTACAAATTCAGTATGCTCCTTAAAAAATGAACAAACACTTTTGGGACGAACATTAATGTTTTTTATGTAGGTATAATATATGCAGTTAACGACAGGAAAAAAAAAACCTAACGTTAGTGTAATTTTTATTAATTGTAAATAAAATAGTAATTTGTCACTGGTTTACTTCAACGAAACGCGGTTTCGTGTGAGTTTAAAAAAAATACACCGCACACTGCATGCATCATGTGAAAACGGTAAAAAGTCCCTATTTTTTTTATTTTTATGTCAAATCGATAAAAAAATACCAACACAAGTACATGCCATTTGTACGGTTTTTGAGGGGTTCAGTCGTTTGGTTGGTCATAAAAAACAACGTGGAAAGCAATTAGAAATACACAAAATAAAGTCGGGACTGATCAGGGTCCAAATTAACGTTAATTGCGACTTACAAGACGATTAAAGAATTTATGTGAACGAATTTCTCGAGAAGAATACTAAGCGTTGGGACACATTTTTCACGAGTGTAAAACACAATATTATCATATAAGTCTAAAATCGGATTAGTTTTTTCACATTATAATTTATATACATATATTTTAGGATTTTTCAATATTTCACAGCAATTTTTTAAATTTAATTTTCATATAAATAACGTGTTTGGCTGTGAAAAATAATTATTTTAAAAGTGTAGGTACATTCGACAATAAGTAATTTTTAGATCCTGAGTGGCAGCGAGGACTGTATTGTTTTTACAACGATATATTTATTTTTTTTCTGTCAACAACTTTTCGTATAGAACGAATGTTCCAATTTTCAAAGTCAGTACCTCTAATGAAAGGTCTATGAACTCCGGTGGTACTTTGCTTGATGTTTTTTTTTTAATTTAACTTATTTTTTGAGTTTTACCCCAAATACCAAAAAAAAAAATCGAGAATTTAACGGCGAAAAATTTGTAATTTTCAGGTTTGTAATGTCGTTTTCGAGTAAAAGGAGTGCTCCAATCGTCACGTTGAATACCACATGAAAGTTGGGATTTTGGCTTTAAATTTTATTTGATTTGAAACATTTTTTTATATTCTGATTATTTTCTGAGTTTAGTGCCGAAAATCGCCAAACCCGGCGTCAGAACGCTATTAAACTATCGTTATAAATCCTTGTAGTTTTTTTTATGTTTTGTTTTACGTACGCGTTATTTTAATGCATACAAACCTACGGAGAAAAACTCGATTTTGGTATAGGTACGTATAGAGTATATTGTATTTTTAATATAAGTTTACAGTTTTAAAAATATTTATAATTTTACAACGCATATAATAAAATAATTATAATAGGTACACTTAAGATCAATTGATTTATTCATATTTGTATGGAAAATGTAATGTTAAATGCTGATAATCATTAATATAATTACGGCACTACATTGTATATGCCTACACACGATTAATTTTAAACGTAGGACGCATTAATCATATAGAATTAAAATTTGACTGTTCTGAGTAATTTTTACACGCGACAATTCGTTCGACATAATACTTATCAAGTGTCTTAAGCTATACTTATTTTTTTTTAAATTTTTTGACTCGCGGCATTTGTTAAAACCCAACATCAATACACTATCGGCAACACTCAGAATTAACAACGAAAAATCTAAAAAAAAAAACCAAACAAGCGGTCGTCGTCGACGAACATGCGACGTACGGGAACGATCGCGGTCCGTGGGACATTATGTACAATAAAGCCGCGGCGATGAAGGGACGAAGAGACGAAGGGATGAAGGGCCGCCAGCGGTATTTTCGCACTGGCTGACCTTCCTATAATACCCTCCGGACGCACCTGCGCAACAGACCACGGAGGGACTGCTGCAGGGACGGGGCCCGATGTCAATATTATATTATTATTATTATTATTATTTTCCCATGGCGCGAGGGTCAACAAACCCGCGCCGACGAGAATGAGCGAAAAACGTTCACAACTGCACCGTGGGACCATTTTTAATATCAATTCGGCGGCGTGATTGGAATATCATCGCTCTGGGACAATAGGACAAACGTGTAATTGTACATCTTAGTAAAAATTTTATAAAAGCCAATTACTTATTCTTTTAATAGTTAATTATAGTTACAGGTACGATCGAACGGTACGGAGAAAATTGTTTTTTCCCTGTCTATAGCACACGCAAATAATAGGAATTTAAACCGTTTTTATATGTAACGTACCGATTGATTTTGTGATGCATTTAAGATTCTGAAAACTGATTTTCACGTCTATATGCTTTTGATCGACTTTTCCACGTTTTTGATTCCCTAAATTTTTACGAATCGGATTTTATTCAAAATTATTCTTGAAAACTCTTCGAAAGTTTAAGAAAGGCGATCAAAAGTAGACGTCGTAACGAATTCAAAACGATTTACAGAATATTTATCCCGTCAATAGATCAATCGGGGTTTAGTCGGAAATAAAAACCGTCTAAATTTTTACAACAATATGTGTATTGATGGAGAAAAAAAAATCGATGATTACAATACCAACTTTGTTTCGGTGTCAGGCCCGACTGCTGTGAGCGCAAGAAGATATTTCTTGATTTAATACTTTGTTTTTTTTATTTTTTAGTAAAACTCGTTTCTATTTCTGAAAAAGTCCGCGGAAACTTGTACGTAGATATTTTAACAAGCCGGGAATGTTTGTCAGAACTTGTCGATGACATAAAACGGTTTTTAATCGCGTTTTTTCACCTCGTGCGAAAAATAAAATTTCGTGTCAAAAATTGTCCGCCCCTATTTTTTTAAGTCTTTATAAGCAGGTACGTCATTCTCAACTGCTAATATCGGTGTATTATACACCTCCGCGTTGTTTTTGTTATATAAATACACGTAGATATTTGAACGTTTTTGCTACCACGCAATGACGTATTTATTCACATACTTCAGTTATTATAGACGCATACATTATACACAGTGGAAAAAAGTAATAATTAGTTTTTTATAATTGATACATGTCAAGAATATTGAAAAATATGGGCCGAGTAAAATTAAAGAAATAAAATTGCTGAAAATCTTTAGGCTTATTTTATTAGCTTATTTTTGAAAGAAGTGATAAATCAACAACGTGTCGGTATAATAGTATGTCTTACTGTTTTATGTTTTGTCTCCGATAGAAATTAAATGAAAATGTACTTGCTCGTTTACCGAAAATAACAGCTCATCGTAACAATACGTTTTTTTTTTTGATTTGGTGATCGTACACAAATTGAAACCAATACATAAAACAAGTGTTTTGAAAAATTATATTTCTGTTTGGTTTTATGTACCTATTATAATTTCATTAATATAGTGAACTATTGTTATTTTATGATTTATTTAAGTAATATTGATACAACTCAAAGTTTTGTACGAACCGTCTACACTAAACCCCTTAAAAATGATTGGTAAATACGGTACCTTCATCATTTTCAGTATGTAGAACATTGACACGGTTTGAAACTGACAACAGTTTTTATATGATTGTTAAAATTGAATTTTTTACTTTTTTTAAAACTTTTGATAAAACTAGTTCAATAATCTTATGTCAGTTGTTGATCGTAAAATACGTTAAAAGTGTTAATATAGTTTCTAAAATAATGTTTATACTTTATAGGTATAATATATATATATATAATAATTTAGATATGACTAAATTTTCATTGATACACGTGAAAACGTTAACGTTTAAAGATGGTGTAAAATGTAGAATCATACAAGCTATATAGGATATACATCGTTATAGTATATGTAGAGGAAAAAATAATGAAGTATTTGCTGAGTAGGCACTTCTTGAACGTAAAAACGTGAAAAAAAAATAGACCTGATAGGTATCACGAGAATACTGTGAAGTTTACGGCACATACCTCGGTTTTTTTTTTTATACAAAATATTATTTGAAATTATTAAAATACGTGTTTTTGGATACAGTAAAACTTGAAATTTCGTTTCAAGTTATTCTAGTTGTAATTCCTGAACAGTATGAATACCGATCTAAAAAAAAAAATATATATTGGTAGAAACTATTTCAAGTCGAATAACGGTAAATATTTTGGATAAAACTACTACGGGGAAAAAAAAAAGTAATAATTGTATTTCTTTATGCTCGATATGTTGAGATTCCAAAATCGACTTGGTTGTCAAAATACTATTCATTTTACAGCTGCAAATATTTAACTTTGGCTTTGAAATGACGGATTACTCAAAACTATGTATGGCTTCAGGTTAGGTATTATAGTTTGTATTATTATAAGCTATAAAATGATGTATGACTTTTTTTTTGTTATTGTAATGTTACTCGTGTTCTACATATTATTCATTATCTTTACGTTTGACACGGCTCATAGGTATTTATATGTTATGTAATAATAAATTTCACGAGAAACGCGTACAACACATATTTTATTGCTGTTATACATTTCATGGGATGTTTTTATACATACTTAGCGTAATAATATCTCGAATTCTTGTTCATTCACTACGACTAGTTTTTCTCCGTACATTCATACTAAAGTAGATACGTGAAGGAAGTCTTCAGCATATTTTGTAAAGTAAATGTAGGTACCGACATATTTCTTTAACCGTAGTATACGATGCCAAACGGTCAATTATAATGTCGTTGTAAAATTCTCATACTTTTGTGATTATCAGAACGTGCAAATCATTACTCAACGTTGTCTACGGCGATTTTTTTTTTTAATATTCCGAACACCTCGAAGTATGCGTATGGTTTTAAACTCGCAGTTTAAATATTGTACTTGAAACTGCAGGAATTGCAATACGGCACCCACTGATTTTGTTACACAATAGTTATTGCAGATGTTTTAAAAAAATTTAAATATCAAATCGAAACGCAGTATACTACACGTTACCCTCAACTATGTGTAATAACCATTTAATACTTAAACTTTGCGCACACGGTTCACAGGCGAACTACAGGTGGGTTTATCGGGTTAGGTGTTTTACGCAGTATAAATACCTACTCTCCTCGATCTTCGAGTAAAAGCTTGAAACTATAATTTAGTTGAAAAAACGCTCATTGTGTATATTATACTTGCGCGAAAAAACAATCACTCTGTATACACACATAATTAATGACGAAAAAAAGGTTTATGTCATAATCAAAAAGAACCCGTCGTATAAACGGAAAAAAAAAAAAAAATTTTTTTTGTTTCTATACGCCGTAATTTGATCAATTAATTATTTTTTAGTACAAAATAGTAGTATATCATAGTGTATATACCATGTTGTAGCGTGATTCTAGAAACTCAAAGACCGATCAAAGAGTTGTCCACCTGTGCATAATTATTATAAATCTGTTTTTTTTTTTTTTTTTTAACGCTATTCTAGACGGACTCGTGTGACACAATCGTTTGCCGCCGTCGATTTACAGGAAATCGTCCTGCAGGGAGGTCTGTTAGCAAAACGTGATTTATACGTATACACAATTTTTTATTTGTCGTTTAAAAACAACGGACTACCGCAGAAACTTCAAAAAGTTATAATAGGGATTCGGTTGCGTCTGAAAAACTTACAGTTGAAAATACTGCACGAATAGTAGTAAGAAATTATCAAATTGATTTTTTTCACGTGTAACAAAAAGTTAATTATGTAAAATTTCGAGTGTCGTTCTGTGGATTTTGCAGCGGACAAGTTTTGGCGATTGAACCGATAAATTTCAAATCAACAAAATATACACGAGACGTACATATAAATACAAAATTAGGTGCAACATGTTTAATTTATTTATATAATAACTCTTATAAAATTTAAAATACACTTCTAGTTGGCATTTAATTTAAACAATAAGAACAAACTTTAAATCACGGAATACAAATAGAAAATATACATAGTGACTAAAAAATAAAAATGTAGGAGTTAAATAACTTATTTTTCTAAGTTAATTTTAGATTCTGAGCGCAACTAGGAATGTATTGTTTTTACAACGATGTTTATTTTATTTTTTCTGTCCACAACTTTTCGTATAAAAGCAATGCTCCGATTTTCAAAATCAGTGCCTCCAATTAAAGGTATATGAACTTCGGTGGTACTTTGGTTGAAAATTTTTTTGAAATTTTGCTTACTTTTTCAGTTTGACCCCGAAAACCAGAAGAGAAATCGAGAATTTTACGGCGAAAAATTTGAAATTTACATATTTGTTATGATGTTTTCGGGTAAACTCCAATCGTTACGTTTAATTCTACATAAAAGTTTTTGGATTTTAATTTCATTTTATTTGGAGCAATTTTTTGTTATTTTGATTATTTTCTGAGTTATGTGCCGAAAACGACGAAAATGGAGAAATCGCCAAATCCGGCGTCAGATTTAGTTTTTTAACCTAACATCTAAAACAATGATCGGAACAACCTGAAATTTTCACATACAATTAAAATAGCTTATCATGGATATCAGATATTAAATAATACGTTTAAACCACAACTTCCAAACCAAAGTGATCCACCCAAAGCGTAGTCGCCACTCCGTCAAACTACCCACTTTTAGTGTATTTTTTTTGTCATACATTTTTATACTTTTAATAACTATATTATTTTTGTTACAACTGACCTACAATAATTAATAATCTTCTTTTGTCATTTTTTGTTTCGACGATTGTGACCAATCATTGTCAATCGTAATCGTAATTACTGACGAGTTAAATGAAAGGCAAGAACCTATACTAGACAATATTTATTGACATCATAATTGAACAATAATTAATAATCAAGTATTCATAATTAAATGGCCGTTTAAAATCGATCAATAATCGTCGTGTTTTCAATATTGATATTAATTTTTTTTAAAATAACCATTTTTAAAAAGTTTCCTCGCGAAAACATAATAGACGAGTTTATCACGAGTTCAGAACCATTTTCAGAAGGAAAATTAGATAAGTCTAGAATAATGTATACGGTACTTCAGATACCGATAATAGTTCATATAAAATCCAGAGTTACAATGGCCACAAAGACTTAATCAATTTTTTTTTTTCCACCAATTAGAGTTGAAGATACGCCGACGTTATTTGTCTATAGGTTTTATCTACATTTTTTACGAACCCCGATTTTTGAGATCGAATCGAACCCGAACCAAATTTTTTCTAAAACGTACGAAGCCGAACCAAACCAAACGTAAAATTTTTTATTCAAACCCGATCCGAACCACTCGGATATTTTTTTGAACCCGAACATAAATGTTTTCAGTAGGATTTTCGAACCGAACCCTGGCACGGTTCGTGATTTGAAAATCAAACAGTTCGTAACATCACCATTATATATACATTCGACCCAAACAGGTACCAACGGATTTATTCGGGGCGTACGTTTAGAACGATTTCGTGAAAATTCTGACGTTATTTTCAAAAATAGGGGCGTCATAAAATGTATGTTATATCAAACGGAGTATTCCGACGCCTATGATATTTATTTTGTGTTGGTTTAAGATTAGTATATTGTAGTTAGTACAATATTAAATACTCGGGAGCGCTCACGATCGAAGTTGAGTGATGATCCTAAGCGTATTTCAACTTAAAACGTCGTCGAGGTTCGATGGCGTTCCCGTATCCCTGTCAGTTCACACACGTGCGAATGATACAACAGAATCGAGCTATTTTCAGTATTTCGTCATCGTCGTGCGGCAGTGGCGCGCACGGTAAAAGTGCATCCTTAAAACACTACACCGTATGAAACTTTTTCCCGACACGTTTGTCCTTTAAAAATAAACACAGCCCCGTGTTTAAGGGTTACGCGGAAAATGTCCAGCTGTGTGTGCCCAAGTATCGGGCGGGCGAGGAACTGACGTGTAAAAATAGAACGCCATTTCCTATATACCTTGTACATGTATGTATTGACAAACTCCGAGGGGGAAAGGAGGGCCGTGGACTCGAAAAAACGTTTTTTTTTTTTCTCTCCAGTTTCTGGAAGAAGAATTTCTTTAATTGTTTTTATTGCACCCGCACTCGTGATGCTACTTGAAGTTCTTCAACAACAACGATTTGTTCAGCGGATGAATAAAAAAGATGTAAAGCAAAAAACAGAATAAACAAGCAGCGTCGTGTAGCGCAACGTTTTATGTGTAACTCAAAACGGTCAAATTCGTTTGAAATTTCTACCGCTTTTGTGCACCTATATTATATTATCTGTTGGAAAATTGTACGCAGTCTTAATGAGGGGAGTTATTGCGACAGAAAAAAAAAAAAAGAGAATATTGATATTTTACGTTTCATTTTTTTTTTAAATTTGTTCGCACTTTTTGATTTTTATAAAAACGGCCAAAATCGTTCGTGCGTTCGTGTTGAAATTCTCGGCGGTACTTTGTGAGCATTTTTACTTTAACTTCTCGCTTTTATGTAAAGTAAATTATTTGCTGCATTTAGACTTCGTTGTTAAAACGATAAAAAAATTATCCGATGAGGATTATTGACGCGAATGACTTTGAAGTGGCGTTCTATAATATACAAGTATGTTTGCCAAAGTTTTGAGTATAAAGTTGATTTTACGATAAAATAATAAAAATTATAAAACCGTTTGTACTAAATACTGCAATAAAAAATAGATTTAATACCAATTGGCAGCTGGGTATATATACCTATTTGTAGCTGGTAAAACAACACGTGTTTAGTAAATATAAATCCGTATATCTTAAGTAAACAGTTTAAGCTACAAAAATATTTTTACTGAGGATACAAGATTGCTATTAAAAATATTGAGAATTTCGATTAACGACTCAATTTGAAAAAAAAAAAAAAAAATTCTAGGTCGCGTGGGTAGCTGAACGGAGTAGCGATTTGGGCGAGTCAAACGCATACTATTTAATGTCTAAAAGCGATGCTTTGCCTTCGAAAAAACGATTCCGAGCGAGCTCAGTTATCTAGTAAAAACTAAATTCAACAATAAAAATAGTCCGGAAAAAGACGTATCAACGTATAAAAAAAAAAAATATTCATTTAAATAACGTGTGAAAATTTTAATACGCAACGGTCTTCCAATCGTAATGGTATCGGTTTCAATTCGATCGGACAAATACTCGCCACCGCAGCGGGCTTTTTATAGTATATACATTTGTGAGAAATTCCCAATTTTTTTTGGGGGGGGGGGGGTTTTGGGATATCACTCGAAAAGTGAGCAAAATTTCAATGTATCCATGACTATCTATCAGTGTACTGACTTTAAAAATCATTCCTTCTACTCAAATAGTGATTGTTGACGGGGGCTAAAAAAAAAAACGCGAATGTAAAAACCAGAGAAAAAACAATAATATCCGCTCGTTCGTCGCTCAGAATCTGGAAAGGAAACGAGAATTCCTCGTATTTGCCGATCAGACACTGTAATCAAGAATCGAATAGTCAATATGATGTGTACTCCGGTTGCTGCCTTCGATCCACAACACACGGGGTGGATGAAGGGTGGGCCGCATATACATATTATATTTGTAAGACGGTTGTGGAATGTGCGGGATAAAAAAAAAGTGAGAAGGGAAGAAGAACGATGGCCAAAAATAATTTCACCGTTTATAGTATGGTGCCTATAGTGGCGGCGATGTGCTTGTATGGGGCATACCTGGCATACATACATATACAACATACTTGCGCGTATTATAATAATATGACCGACCCTTCGACGCGAAGCTTTTGTGTTCGCTGTAGCACACGCAAAAGAATAGCTGCCCTACCGTTCGAGGAAAACATTTTTTTTTTTTTTCTACATAGGCGCACCTAAAAAAATACCTATATGCGCAGTATTTAATACGTGTGTTTTTTTTCTCTCTGTCTCTCTCGTTTCGTTTCGTTTTCCGCAGTTTCATATTGTATACACGTATATTGTACGTGTGAATGTGTTCATTCTTGAAATGTTATTTTCGAGTCCGGAGCGACGGCACCGCACACCCCCGACCCGACAAAACTGGTTGCGCCTGCCTGCTGCGGCGGCGGGGAAGAGGGCAGTGAAGAGAATTACACTTCGCGACAGAAGAGGGGCGAGGGTGACGGCGGCGGCGGCGGCGGCGGCAGTTCACCACCGTGAGAATTCACGTGTATAATACAGAACGCGGCGAGGGTCGTGTGCGGCGCATACAGAGCGTACGCGACGTTTTAATGGTTCTTTTCGGTTATACACCCGTATCGCGTCGGATAATTACGGCGTATAACACTGCATTTCGGCGTATCATTTCGTATAGGACGTCGTATCAATCGATAGCCAAAAACAACATTGAAAAGAATATCGTTTTATCACGGGTGTTGTGTGGAACTTACGAGCGTGTGCCGTCCAGCGGTCTGGTGTTGGCTGCGACTTCCGTCGACCGCGCACGTAGTGGACGTTTGAGACACACGTCCGCGCGGAGGAGAATTTGTCTCTTCCGTTTGTGTAGTACGAGATATTTGCACTTTCGTTGACCATTCGCGGTACGTCACCCACGTTGTTTTCCTAGGTACTAACCCGGTCGTTTGATGATCTGGGTTATCGGATTTCCACATCCTGATGCCGTTTGACGTTCGGATGAAAGTTTCTCTCGTCGCATTAGTAATCTCAAGCGATTCGATTACGTGCGATTATCGAATCGCGGTGCACATTCACATTTACAGACTTGTCGCGAAAGACGGAAAAGATTCTATTGTTGCTGCTACGCACGTTTCAAATAGGCGCACCCAAATTGTTGACGTTCGGGTGTTTTGAAAACCGTACAACGAAAATCTATGTTCGCATGACCGTTGTTCGGATCGATACGGCGGTAATGTCGATATAGAGGTACCTGCTGCATCAGTTGATATTGTGCTAAGCAATGGTGATCGTCTTAAAAAAACTGTATCGTATTACACATCACAACTTCATTACTTTAGCGGACTGCCCACCTCGCCTAAAGACACAGCCGTGTACAAAATCAATATTACATTGTTTAATTGTACACACATTTAGCTTATTATTTAGTGTATTGAGTGATATTTCATACGGTAAACGAATGTTGTACCTACAAAAGTAGTAAATTTGTACGATTTTTCGTCTATTTTTACAAAAAAATCAATAAACTATAAGTAGAATTCGGCGCAAAAGTACTTACGTTTGTTGTACGTGTTTAAATCGAATATGTTTTCGGGTTTCGCGCCAATACCGGCTTCGGGTTTTTAAGGGTTATTCAAGGTGTTGCGGATTCGGGTTAGTTCGGATGCAAAGCCCTTTTGTATATTTTACTTACAAAACATACGAAACTAATAAGTAATAGCTATAAATTAGAGCAAACGTAAATTAGAGCATTTACTCCATCCCCCCGTTCAAACGCGTTTTGCACTATGAATATGAGATATGTATTTAATACTTACGTACTCTGTGTGCCGATTTATACAAAAATCGATAAATCATTATTTTACCATTTCCGATTTCTATAGATCCGCCGCGCTGGTTTGCGCTGTATACAACAATACAATACGTGTTGTACATTAAGAGTTATATTTTTATGGAACAATACTAAATAATAATTTATGTTATGTGGTGACATAACTGATACGTATAATTGTTACACAATTTGTTCAAATCCGCGTTATATATTTCCGTTTCTATCTCGTGTATACATTTTGTTTCGTTCAAACGAACGAATTCTTACTGCGATGTTTGACAAATCAAATATAATATGGGTTCGTTTGGTTTAGTAACTCAAATGTTGTGCAGCGTGATACGAAAAAGCAATTAAAATGTCGAGAGTCGTATATTGATAGTGTAAGTCTTGATTTTTAATTTAATGAGTTCCAAACGAAGTGCACAGTGATTTTGTGAGTTATTGGCAATCAAAATCGATTAACCGAAACGGCCGTGATAGGAGGCTGTGTTATACGATTCTTTGTGTTTTCCGCGACATCCAATTTCAAATGATTTATTCTCGCAGCCTCACCACGAATGCTTTTGTTTGCGATTATAATGCACGAAATTTAAAAAGCGAATATTCCGTACAAAAACATAATTTCATTTATAATTTTGTGGCAGGATTTCAAAATTAATTTCCTGTTCTCTGCACGCACTAGCTGCTGTACTAAACAAAGTTTACGACAATCGTACAGGATACGTGTAAAATGGGGGGGAGGGGGATCGGGGGAAAATATTTTATACGAGTTTTACTTTTTTTCTGAAGTAAAAAAATCCCTAATTAAATAAAAATCTATAGTTTATATAGGAGAATTTCAATTTATTCAACAATAATACAATTTCAAACTTATCAAAATACACGCGACAGTTCAACTAATACAACTGGGTTACGTGTGTTGTAATTAAATTAGAGTTTAGTCGTGCGCACGATTACGTGTACGAAATTTGGCTGTAATAACTGTAAGAAAGTTCTCCACCTCCCTATAAACAAGCACTCAAATCACTACTACGCCAATGCAGTGTAAATACAGTAATCGTAGCATTTCCTAGTATTACATATCGTTCAAGCCACATATTATACAAATCCATTCGGAAAATTCTCAACACGTTGACGATCACACCCTCACGTCTTCTTCGTCGGAAAAGTCGCGTTGTTAAGGACTCGAGTTAGACGGCAAAACGAAATAAAACATTTTAAAGCGTGACTTGTAATAAAAACTAACCGTACATCGCTCTCTAACGCGAAACGGTCAGGGTCGTTATGTTGACTCAAAACCTCGCTGCAAGGAAAAAGGGTGCAGCGCGGTGACCGCGCCCCGTCGTTTTTTCAACCCTGTGCGCCATTCCCGTACACATTTATTTTTTTTTAGTCCGACACTTCGATTTTGCGTCTCGTGTAGACGAAAAACGTGAAAAGTGTACATACATTTATCGGGATACAGATGACCCGCGTCCGTTTACACCGGATGTTCCACGCGTTTGCTGAGCGGCCGCCAAACATAACCGTATATAAGACGATGATTTAGATAGAATCCGACGAGTTCCGACGAATCGGAAACGTAAACTAATTCGTTTTACCTGCGACGATTCTCGCACAAATATGTTGTAATCTTAGATTTTTTTTTGTCGTTGTCGTGTTTGCAGGGGCTTGGGCAATTTTAGAGTTTCTTTACTTATAGTTATATACATACACGATACTCTAGTGACATTGTGTTGTGTACGCGCTGTATGAATATCCTGATATACGGCGGGGAACGAGCGACGGTGCGGCGACCGCGATGTGCTGCGCAATAACAACCGTAGTACGTCTCGCCCGCTCGCAGCAGCTTTTGTCCAGCAAGAGCCGAGGCGGTGCGGGCTCCAGCTGCATTCCTTCCAATTCGTAAAACTGCACGGCTGCGTATTGTCTACAAACTATACTATACATATAATACACACCCAAATGCGAAAATATTCGTCACTGCGGGTCGACCTGACAGTTGACCTGAAAACAGAAATTTTGTCGAAAGTCCGACAGGTCGGGACGGTTAAAGCAAAAATATTATAACGGCGTGTATTTTATTAAGTTTTCTCTGCGATGCGCGTGAAACTGCGCCGACTGCAGTAAAACAGCAGGCGCCGTTTAATTATTTTTGTTATTATTACCAAATAATATAATAACATTGTGTTATTATATATGGTTTGCACGCAGTCATCATTGGTCGTATATTATTCAATTTTTTTTTTCCTCCAATCGTTTTTTTGCCATCATAATAACCACGCGAACGAAATAACGTGACCGAGGGGAGTTATATTATAAGGGTGCTGTATTATACGTACAGCGCCGACCAGTTTGGCCGCGCGTATACTACAGTAAATTGTTGTTACGGTCGTGTAGGTCGACTAAATATGTAGTTCGAGCGTTCGAATTTTTCGGAAAAGTTTAGCGCGGTTCCAAATCGTTTCAATCCGATAAGATATGTACGAAAATTTTTCGACGAATCCGTGTTTGTTCGTGTCTCATTATAACAAAAATCGATTCATCACAAAACGAGGATCACCCGCACTTTTGCTGCAGTTTGCGTCCATCTGTAGTGGCTTTTACAAAATACGCATTGTATGCGAATATAATACCAATCGAGAAAAACGAGTAGGTTTTTTAGAAGTAAAAGATGAACTGGACAAAAGTTAAATGGATTCGTATGACGATATAGGCAACGGATCAAGTTAACAATGTGTATGGTCTCTATAGCCTGTTGAAACAATTTCCGAAAAGTCCAAGGTATATACTTTTGTACAGACTAGTCTTAGCATGAAATAGACGATTTCATTTTTGACGTTTTTTTTTTTTTTTTTAAATCTAAGTTCGTATTATTGCGGCGCAGTATTATAAAGCTAAATAAAAAACTTCAAACATCAAAAACAAAACGTTCCAAAAGAAGGTGCGGGTTTTCTCAACAATTATTCGAAAAGTAAAATTTTTTTCCTATAGATATTGACTTCGACTTGGCTGTGTTGAATTAAAAACTTTTTTAAACACAGTTTCAATTGTAGTCGACGATTTTGAAAATGCAAGGATATCTGAAATTCGTATAGGCATCACTCTGCAGGAAAAATTGATATTTTGCCACATTTCCACTGACTGCGTAACTCTGACGGCCTATGAAACTAAAGTCTGTCATTTTCGATTTTTTTTTACATTTAATTTTATATACAACATTATACATTGTAAAAATAAAAAAACCAATCGATTAGATAATATAGCATTAGCGTTAAAGCATGTTACAAAATTAGTACTTAATATAAATAATTGAAACTAAATGTTAAATGTAAAAATCGAAAATAAATTAATCAAAGTCCCAGGGGGAGAGCAAAAAAAATGATCTAGGGGGGGGCAAGCTCCATTTGCCCCCCCCCTTGTCTACGGCCCTGCAACAGCAATCTAAACGATACATTTTTTTTTACACACAATTAAAAATGACGACTTATTAGTTGACACTGAATTTCTCTTTGTCCTATGACGTTTTTACATTAACTCATTGAACAAAATAAGAATACAAATTTTTAATTTATTATGTAATTTTGTCACAGATTTATGCGACCTTTATTGAGTATGTATAGAACTTAAAATTTTCAATACTTGAAGGTTTCGTTTAATATAAAACATAAAGTTAACACAATAGCTTCACAGCGTATTTTCTTATTGGCCGTTTAAAAATTGTGCGATAATTACTTAAGATTTTAGTTTGTTTTTAAACAATTATAATACGTCGTTATATTGTTTTGTTATTTTTTTTTTTTTTGGCTTTACCGAATTCTCCTCCTAAAAATTGTTCATTTCATCGGAATAATTTCTTTAAGTGAAAAATAAAAAATTACACGCATAATGCACATACCTACAATACATACGTTTTAGGTACAAACGTTTTGATGCACAATGTTTATTATTGCCGCCGCTTCACGCCGAACAAAAGAAAACACCGTTATTCTTTAGACGAAATTGTTCCCCACAAATGCACACAGATTCCACCAATACGGATTATTGCGAGTAAAATACAATATATATATATATCAATACGCGATTCGACTGCAGGAACGTCAGTTATAATAGGTTCTCACGCATTTATAAAAAGATTTTTTTTTCGTGCGGTTATGCATGATAGTACCTATTATTTTTTCAAATCGGTGCGTAAATCCAGGGTCGTAAAAAAAAAAAAAAAATACAAAATATTTGACATACCATTCCGCAAATTATTCGAAACATTACGGCCAAACACTAAACATTAGTCTCCAAAATGTCATTGAAACACTGAATTATTGTGTGCTGGTCATAAAATGTTTAAACGAATTTGTACGGAGAACTTTTTACTAGGAAAAAACCTGTTTGACTAAACTGGACCACGTGTACGACATAAATAAATGTGCATAAGCCGTAATAATATGCGAGAAAAACAAAAAAATAAAAACACAACAAAATCGTTAAAAAATTTTTATGGCAAAATATAAATCTACTTACTCTTGAATAATTTTATACTTGTACGTAATTTGTTTGATTATACAAGTCATCACAATCTTCTGTAAGTACTAAGTATATTGAGTTTTGAAAACCATTGGTGGGTTACTGTTTTAAGCGGATACATGACGACGATTCGTCGTCGTATTTGGTGATTGGTATTTTGAACTTGAAAGTTATGATGAATTGTAATTGTATTTAAATTTATCCAGAAACAAATGTTTTAAAACATTTTTATCAATTTTTTATGGTATAAACTATAACAATCCCGTATTCGCGTGAAAATAAAAATAACTATACCTGCAATAATCTTTATATACACAAAGCTGGTACCAATTAATTTAATATTTTTATACTCAGTAATTTCATTATTTTTTCGTCTTGTCGGTATATAATATACTGTTATTAGCTGGATAAAAGCCTGTATAGAATGCATTGAACATAATGTTTGAGATTCACTTGCAAATGTTGTTACGGTCATTATTTTGCCAATAGGTAATAAGTGTTAGCTCTCTACTTGTAGGTAGAGGATTTTTCATCTGAACGATTCGGTACAAATTTTCCTGTAAAAATAACTTTCGGTTTCCACCGCATGGACACAATTTTGGGGTTGATGATCATTAAATATCCTTTACTTTTAGAAAACGACATTAAAATTCTTACAACTTAGGGAGGGGGAGGGGGGTGAATAATGAAATAATCAATCCATTCTGATTCGGTAAATTTTGCCTAACAATAGGATTTATAGTTACACCCATTCGTTGAACCTTTTATAGACTTTTAAATGTCCACAAAATTATTTATCTCTTTAAACTTTTAAGTAATGATAACAACACAGTATCGTAATATGCATTGATTGTGAAATTATTATAGAGTATCCAAATAATTTTTAAAACGTCTATTAACGACTATTAAAATTGCATTTTTCGTTTTAGAAATGTTATCACGCGCAAATGTGAAAAACAAAAAGGCTAAGTCAAAATTTGCAATTTATCTACGCTCTATTGGTAGGTACATTTAAACGACAAGAAACCAAATATAATACACAACAATATTCATGCGTTAATCGAGTAAAATCATTAAACGAGAGTAGTTGAAATATTATTTTTAACAATGCCCATAAAACGTGAATGCTTTGTAAAAAAAAGTTTCCACCTGTTTTAGGTGTGTTTGAATTCCCTCCGATTTTTTGGAGGGAAAACGAACTCATCATTCATTCTTTGCCGCCTGCACGCCGTTGGATATAATCGTTTGAATAACACCGTAGTAAATTCCATACAATGAAGCCTCAACGCATCTAGTAAAAACATTTCATTTGAAATTCAATTCATAATGTGATAATATATAATTAATAAATGTTGAACGAATGAACAAATATTTTTGTAAACTGAAGTAATGAACAAAACGAACGTTATAAAGTATTGCAGAATGAATAAACAAATTTTAGTTTTTAATTTAATTGTGTAGTATGACGAGTACACTACGAGACCAGAATATTTTGCAAAATTACTACGGTTTCACACTGTTTAGTGTTTATATATGTTTTGTACTGTTTATATACCTACTGTAAATTCAACACTAGCGGAAAGTTTACACAGCAGCAGTTACATGACACTATATTTGATTATTATAATTTGTAAGATACTTAAAATTTTTAATTTAGGTATTCAAGTTTCATTTATAATTAACTATAAGAAAAAAAAAAAAATATAATTTTAATATAAATTTAGGAACTATATCTACGATTGACAGGCCTGAACTAACTATTATCTATGATAAATTTTTAGGTTCTTGGAGTAAATTATAATTTAAGATACGTTGATTATTTATTGTTCCCTTTTGGCATTATGGTAGCTGCCCAATCAATGGCAATGTTATGCGTAATTAAATTAGCAAATGAGTAAGATCGATTATTCGAGAACTTGTTCTTGTTAGTTCTTTCTATTCGCGTATAATTGCAAGTGAATTTAATTTATCTAATTTCCACATAAAATACATAATATGTATTTTATGCATTGTAAAGATTATATTATAATCTTTACAAGGTAGTAATTTTTTCACAGTCGTAATTATCTATAAATATATACAATTGTTTACATATAATATTTTATACGAGTATGCGGGACGCTTATATAGCGTCTAAATTTATGAATTGAAAAGGCTAAATTAAAAGTCCAATAACTTATTTTATACATATAGTTAACTAAAACAACCGATATCTTTATACTTGTGGTCTGCATAATATGTAACTGCGATGAAAAATAAATTACATCGAAATCAGTAAAACCAATAGGCGTGCAATACCAGCTAGTTTTTGCTACAAATTACGATTAGTTGAGCGAAGCTCTTATGCTTCACTTTGCCATTCGTTCCTAAGTTAACTCCTCCTAAACGGCTTTACCGATCTTGACCAAACTTGGCATGTTTGAACAGTTTAACAGTGGGAAGGTTTATGAAATATAAAATTTGAAATCGAAGTTACCACGGAGGAATAATCACCGAAGAAAAAACTTTTTTAAGAATAATTCAGCGGTTCTTGGGTCGATGGCCTTAATACTTGCCACAGTGATAGAAAAGTTCGCGCTGCGTAGAACAAATGGTCGATGTCCATGATCGGACATACCACGGAGGAATAATCACCAAAAAACCTGATTCCCATTGAATTCCATTGAAAATTGTAAAATCTCGCGCTATCTCAATGAAAACATGGAATAATAGAATTTCATATAGTTCTATGCTGGTATCATATGCTGGTCTGCTGCTATCACTTACAGACCGTAATTTCTCGTGTCCTAATCGATACTCATCACTTTAACGTCACTTAACCGGCCATCATATTCAAGTAAAAAGATACATATACACTTCTTTCTTCTCCTATTACATGTAAGTTAAATATCATACAGATAATGACGTCATTGCTTATCGATCTGTCTCTTTAGCAAACTAGAATTTTACTACACCTACCAAGATGCGAGTTTTAAAGATTTCTCGTTAAAAAAATTCCATCAAAACGGCCCTTTTAAGGGCCACTAAACTGTTTCCGAAAAAAGAATAGTGATACGCTGCGCTCAATATTGCATGCAGGTATCCGCATGTATTTCCTAGTTTTATTGGTTATTTGTACGAGGGCTGTTCGTAAAGTAACCTCCGATTGGGTCTTGCGCGGGAACTGGAGGGGGTAGCGCCGCCATTCTTGCGTCTGCGCGCTTGGCAGGTCAGTCGGCGTCCAGCCGTGGTAGCGTGAAGGTTGTTTGTGCGCTAGTTTGTTTGCAGTCGCTTCTCAAAATGAGTGCTGCAATTGAAAACCCCGCCAAGTGTGAGGTGCGTGCTAGATTTAAGATGTGTATAATAAAAATTTTGTTTCTATTTCTGTGTTTTATTTATAGAAAACCGGAGGTTACTTTCTGAACAGCCCTCGTATATTACTTTAATATAACTATTCTTTATAACATATGTGTGTATATATTGTGGATAAAAAATATATCCTAAAATTTTAAACGAATATAGTTGCAGTGTATGTGCGTATATGTGCGTTATCTAATTATTTATTTTTCGGTCTCAGCTGCGGCTTGCAAAGAGCCGTTTTTAAGTTGTTATAATGTATTATTAGGTACGTTTTTTAAATATTTATATCACTAAAACACGTATCGTTATACATTAACACATTTAAGGTGGCACCTGCACGATCCATCATCAATCATCCATACATTTTTATCACACATAGTTAACGCGAATCGCATTAAGAAGAGCCAATACAACGTGTATTATAATATTATGCGTAAAACGTATATTACATTAGCACGATGTTATAGTATGATTATTATATTATGCGGTTATACCAAGAACGAAAAAATATACATTTTAAACTATCACAGCACATATTGATAATTATAACAAACTCATTTATCGTATAAATTACCTGTGTATTATAATATTATTACGCTTAAACAAATACGCAGGCGTATATTATATTCTCTGAAAATTTGTTTTATGCTCGTAAAAAAAGTATGTAAGTATTTTGATGTTGACTCGGCCTACAACGTTACTATAAATTGTCTTCGGTGAAAATTGCTCTCTCGAACGAATTTGATGAGAACTAGGTGCATTATAATAATTATTGTTATAGGAATTTATGGTGTTCCGATACGCGTTGTACTACAATAAACAAACGGCATGCACAATATTACGGTTGGCACAAATATTTTCGGGGGCGTATTTTAAAGGAGCGATGGGTGTGATCGCCCTCCCCTAAACTTGTGTACACTTAGTGTAACCTATCAACTATGTACAGTATTGTTACACGGTCTCTATATCGGTAGGACCGTATAATATGCAAAAGGACAATTTAAACTTCCGAGTAAATTGAAAACGTACGAAAAAAAAAGAAGAAAAAGCCGGAATCACTCTGTACAGCCGCGGTCTACGTGGGTCACTGTTATGGCATGTTGAAAATCGTGGTGTATTTTAATCGTATAAGCGTCGCTGTGAATCGCTAGCTGACGAAAATAACGGTTCCGAGTGAGATCACGTAAAAAAAATCGAGCAGTTGACAATAATATAGAATTTACTATTAAGACTGCATTATACCGCGAGTATACCGTACAATTAAAAGCCACGATTCGGGTTTAAAATGTTGTTTAAGGGTCATGATTTTATCATCACAAGAAAATTGTCATAAAACAGTTGTAATAGGTACAAAAAAAAAACCATAAAAAAATACCACGGGATAGTGATTGAATGCGTTTTAATTTTTTTTTTTTTTTTTTTAGAATTCTCCACTAAAAACGGTGAAAAAATTCGAAAACGTACGAACCCACGTATAAAAGATCTTCATAATTTTCTGTAATTCATATTTTTAACTATTTACAAAAAATTATCCTGTGAGAACGTGTAATGGACAGTCGACGCGAGTTCAGAACCGTTTTCGGAATAAAAACTGAAGCGGAAGTGTAATTTATGGAACTGCCGAGACGAACCCTATTGCGTCACGTTTTTCTTGAACCGTTGAAATCGTGCGTTTGATTTCAGCGATGTGAATAAAATTATAACCGATCTCAAGAATACCTATGTAAAATGAAAAACGTGTTCCCGAAACTATGATTTTCAGTTTGACGATTGCGCGATGTGTAGAATAGAAAAATTAAATAAAAAAAAAAAACGGATTCGCGGCGTTTCGTCCCAAAATGGTTATATATAATTATTATTTTATTATATAAAATGGTAATACATACGTAGTATTTTGCGTAAACGTGCAGGGATTTTGAAAACGCGTCTCCCGCGCAAAATCGACGATAAATTTCGAACACGCCTAACGTTTTGCGCAGGTATTTCAACGGACTAGCCCTTAGACGGCGGCGTCGGCAAACGAACGTATTGTTGCAACCTGCTGCAGTTCTCAACGGACGAACCGCTGCGAAGGAACGCTAGGAAATTATAAAAAAATATTTATTCTTCCAGTTTTATTTTCGCATCGTTCTTATAAATTATAAGGCGCGTTTTTAAAAGATAAAAAAATATATATATATATACATAGATCATACACAGTTTGCACAAGGGCGTTCGCGGGGGTAGAACAATTGGCCCCTTCATTGTTTTTTTTTTTGGTCAATTATCTTGATCATTGTATAAAAAACAAAACACAACATTTTTAATATATTTCGCCTGCCCCCGAACAAATTTCTGCCATTGATAGTTTGACGTATTAATGTAAAGATTTTTTTTACGTATTTTCTGGCGCTATTGTGTATTGTGTACTGTCTTTATGGAATATAAAAGAACGTACACTGATCTGCGGAAAAAAAAAAAAAATCGAAATTATCATCAATAGATACACATAATATTACATCGTTTAAAAATAGTGGCGTTATTGAAAAAATGTTTTCAAGAGGGTGAAGTTTTTTTTAAAAATTTTGTTGTAGTTTTCCTGAATTTTACCGAAGATTTTTACGAGGAATATTGTGTTGGCGAGAGGGAGATAAGGACGCGTCGCACCAATCCTTCGAGTGCGCCATATAAAATCGGTGCTTTCTTATATTATTTATGAAAATATACGGTATCGCAGTGTATAATATAGTATTAAATCCAAATCTATATTTTGATAAAAAAATAATAAAAACCGTTTCTAAGTATTATATAGCTATTGTATTATTATTGGTATCATTTGATTTATTGTTATTAAAAATGTTTACGAATTTTTTATCTATTGTATTTTTGTTTACGCATTATGTTTATTGTTTGAAAACATTTTTGCAAATTTTTTATGTGTATAACTTTAATACACAAACGTTAAATTATTTAACGGATATTTATTTTCAGCGTTTCTCGCCTTTCTATCGAATTTCATTTTTTATAGATTACAAATATAACAATATACGAGTATATACGTACAACATATTTTTCAGTAGGTACCTCTATATTAAATATTAATATTGATAAATCGTGGTTAAATCTAAACAGTTTTACGAATTCCACCGAAAACGAGGACATTTTCGATGTACTATATAGAATACTGCAGAATTGATTGAATAGGTCCGACTTTTTTGTAATCTGGAAAGCAACAAAAATAGTTGATCTCGTCTTGTATTCAATTATTTTTATCCGATTGGCTTAAATTGATTAGAATCTATATAGGTACATGTGATTTCAGCTGCATTCTGTATCCACCCTCCTTTATGTGCACTGATGAAAAAGTCGAACAACGTATACTTTGCGCGTATATAAACTGTCGATAACTCCTGCGTTCACAGTTTTTAAAATTTCTAAAAGTCAAGCGAATCTTTGGCTTTTGTAATTTAAAACTGCAAGTGTATAATACATGTTTCGGCTACAGTAATTTGATTTATCGGATATACCTGTATTGTGTATTATACTGAAATGATCGGTAAATTTTGTAAAGTTGTACCCGAAAAAGACGGCAAGTAAAGCGATAGAAGGGTGCAAATATGTAGATCGTAATTACAGCTATATATAGTAAAAAGTTTTAAAAACTCGAATAAAAAAAAACCAATAAAAATTATTATTCTTTGTTTCGACCGCTGTATTGTGATGTGCGTGTTCGTAAATTTAGTAGCCGGTGTACCTACGTGTAATAGTAGTTACATCGTATAGAGAGTATTATAGCGCTATTGAAGTGTGTCTGCACCTGTCGATCATTCGGTAAAAAAATGACGCATCGTCTGCACAGCACGGGCCTTAATTTAGGCCAAACTATGTTTAATAGAAAAAACGTGTGTTTAAACTCTGAAAGTCTTTAAACTGTCGCGTGTTCAGAAGATCTTCAAACGTTTATTAGAGCGCACAATTGAAAACAAAAATTCGATTGCAAAAAATAACAAAAACGCAGATCGTGTTAAAATTAATGTATACACTCTATACACGTACGCATGAAACAGTTATTCGTATAGAACAAAAAAGTTTGAAACGAAATGAAAATAAATGCAGTTTTCGAAAAAAAATTGTTCAGTTCGTATACACCTGTACAACGCCTATAAATATAGTAAAAACATTTTTAAAGTAAAAATGCGTAAATCGTACTGACGGAATCTCTTTTGGGCTGTATGTACCTACGCGTATTATAGGAAATGTTTAATTGATGTTCGTGAGCGTCAAAAACATTTTTAAGAGAACATTTAGTTCGCGAGCTGAGTAAAAAGTTTATAAATATAAGAGACTCGTATGTATAATATGAAATCTGCAGTATTTTAGGAAAAAAACACATCCATAGATAAAGTAATCCTTTTTTTCCGATAAATCATTAAAGCACATACACGAAAATTATACATAAAGCTTATAGTCGCCGCGCGTTGTATACTTAAAAATACTGATGTCTGACAATCGCGGGAGTTAAAAAAAAAAAAGGTTTTTATATTACGCCGAAAAATCGTAATAAAACAAAAATATTATGCATACGTTTTATACATACTGCATTTATCAACAATTCAAGGGGGATAATACCGCGAACGTCCCATAAAATTTTTTTTGCTCGAAAGGTTTGGTCGAGTGTTCCTATAGTTAATACTTTGCTTACGACGCCCTAAAAAATATTTTTCATTTACTTTTTAGTCAAACAGTTTAAAAATCGAAATTTTTTGAATTTCAAGTTCTTTCCCACTTGGTAAGTTAAAGTTTTGTAGTTCGAAGTGTGTAACTTTTAAATCTGTGCACATTTTTTGATATATCCCTATACTGTCGTTGGCCGATTCATAAAAATCAATTTTAAGTTCTTACGGTTTAAAATTGACCTCGTTGTTGCACAGTAAATTGGAATTTCGTCAATAATTTTTGATCAAAAAAAAAAAAAACCCTCGACGTACAGCGTGTATTCTGAATCGCCATCATTTTTCAAAACAAACAACCAGTTTATTATATCGTTTCATTTTTGAACGAACTAAAACAATAGATTACTTCTTATACTAAGATGGCCTATGCACTGCCTATATTGTAGAAATACAGTACGGCGGGATTCCCTTGGGGATATTAAAAACACGTATTTCTGGAGTAGAAAAATGCGCTTTTTTTTAATCGATTTTATGTTCCGTACGATTTAAAAAAGCGTTATACTACGATCCTTTTTGTTTTTGACGAAAATGTTATGAAATTATGCGAATAATCGGCACACTCGCAGAGGATCACGGATGGAAAAAAACAGTGACTATCGCACGCGAAGCTTATTACACACCCGCGGCGTATATTATGACGTAGAAAATGTATGCGAAATAAAAACGCGATGGGCAGTATAGGAAATGTCGCAAAAATTACCAAACTCGTAGGTCGGTTAAAAATAAATATTTATACACAGGTATTTGACAACATTTTTAATCGCAGCCACACAAAAGCCGACTTTTTTTTTTAATAAAACATCATATCGGAGGTTATATATTTCGATATAATACACTGTGCGACTGTTGTGCGCGCGTCGACGTTAAAACAAATTGAAAAAACACACTGCGTTGAAAACGTCTGAAAATGTAGATATCGACTGTGCGCGCGTGTCCGTCAGACGAGAAAAAAATCGAAAAAAATTTGCGAATGCGTCGAAATTCCCCGCGCAGAGGTTCTTCTACTCGTCGTATGTACCCGTGCGTAATTGTTAAAAACGATCGTTATTACTACGATAACGTGGTATTTACGAAACGGGTAAGAAAATTCGCGCAGAAATCGAGAAAACGGTGCGTCGCCGAGGGGGTTGCGCGAAAGGAAGCGGGGAAAAAAAAAAACAATATTCCGCGGCGGCGGCGGCGGTTTTCGCGAAAGACGTCGTCCATTTTGTTCTAGTCGCGCGTGGCCGGTGACGTCACGCGCGCGCGCGCATTCACCAACCTACACAGGGCCCCAAACGTATTGGCCGCTGCTATCTGCTCGTTGGCATATAATAAAATATTCTCTGTGCGGCGGTGTAATAAAAAAAAACGTGCGCAAAATAATACACTAAATAGTTGTATTTTATAAAAAAAACGTACGTTTCGCACACACATTGCGCGTGCGTGAAAAAAATTTTGACGGAAAGAACGGAATGGCGCGCAACGAGAACGCGAAAAAATCCAATGTTTTATTTGACCGCCGTATAACGTAGCTAACACAGGGTTCTCTCTCTGTGTAACCTATAATAACAATACGTTGTCGCCGGCCAGAAATTGTGCACCTCGGCCTAGGTCGGGGTCGGTTGGAAAAGGAAGGAAAAAATTATATGAAAACGAGATACTATTTCAATCTCGCACGACAACAGTATATTTATTGTGTTTGTGCGACGCCGCAGTGATCCCCGCACAGCTCGAAAAAACACATTATGCGGCAACACGAATGATACGCACGCTGCTAACCTACAAATTGCGTAAGTGTATCGTGATATCAAAGTCGGTTCGGGCGCCACCCCTAAAGCGCAACATTTTTTTATCGTTACGTGTCGTTTTGAAAAACCTTACAGAATTCACGAAGAAAAAATAAATTTAAATTCCCAACATCCGAAAGATAGTTACCATCGGGTTCCGCCAGAGTGCGCTGTATTTCTACGCGGCGTATAGCTTTTATACATATCTCTTAGCAGCAGCTGGCTAATCTTCTGACGTCGAGTTTTTTTTCTGTCGTTAAATATCGCTACAAACTGTGTCTAATTTATGGAGTGGTTCGTATCATATACAGTTTGTAAAAGAAAATTGATCCAAAATGTATCGATATACACACGCGTATTAATACGATCGTGTAACGCGTGCAAAGCGCGTCAGTTCAACTCTGCGTAAAAAAAATACGCTCGACAATTATTGTTGGCAGAGTCGTTTGTTATTCGTTATCAACCAAAATACGGCCGTTTTTTTTTTTTTGTCTCGTTTATTCTCCCGCGGGTGGCCACGTCGAAAACACTGTACAGATGAACACCGTACCCGCCCACGTCCCCAGGTCTTGCGCTGCGAGTCCGTTAGCAAGACGGCACACAAACTTTGTTCGTTTTTCCGTCTCGCCCGCGGTTTAGGTTATTCGCATTTTTTCCCGCAAAGGCGATAATCGACGGTTAAACAACCGCGCAGCCATACGGCCGACAAACTGTGTGCGGGGCAGACACCACACTTCTCTCGCGAATATATACAAAATAACGCGATATTTTTTTGTTGTGTTCGACGAGAGAGAGACTGCTGGCTGCGGCGACGCGAAAATTATATAAGTTCACCTATACAGAGCCCCCCGCGCCGGACTCCTAAACCGGTGCCCCTGGAGTCGTGAACCTCGCCAGCCAGCCAGCCGTTCGCGAAAAGCAGAGGAGGAAAAAAAAATTGACAAAAAAAAAAAAAATTCGCCGAAATTATCGTTGCTGGCGCGCGCACGTTTGCAAAAACAATAATAATATCGTCGTTATTACAACACCGGTGCACACGTCATGTACGATACATCACCCGTGTGTGTAATATACGAATTTTTTAACGATCATTTTACGCGTAGATTAAACGTATTTAATCCGTATATTGTGTTATGATTACACACACACGGAAATGTGGGTGCGCCGATGCGTTTTTATTATACGGATGGGTTTATTATAACTACAGTGTGTGTGTGTGTGGGACTAAAATTGTGTGTACGAAATGTTAAAAGCGTGTGACGGCCCGCAATGTTGGTGGGTACCCCGGGGGATAATCGTTTTTTAATTCAAACTGCCGCGGCGAAAAAGTTTTTTTTTTTTTCGTTTTGGTACGGCTTGAATTCGATTACGCCGTACGACGCAGGTACACGTTTCTTAGACACCCGCGTCATTGATTAAGTATGTCAATGCCTGCGTGGTCGACGTAAAATTGTTTCGAATATTGCTGTTTGCAGCGCCTAAAATCACTCGAAGCGTTTTAAGGGCGGAAAAAAAACGAATTTTCAACGGTTCGAAGCGAATTTTCCAAAACGAGTTTTTATACTATCCCACGCGGCGTAGTCCATTATGAAAATTTTTCACGTTCCTTCCGGCTGGAAAACAATCGTCGATACAGACCGCGCGTTTATCGACGGGGGATGCGTTTCAATTTAACGGACTGAAACCGGGGGGCCGGGAATGGAGACTTTCACCACAAACCGATTTTTAATGCGCAAAAAATAAATATTACACGTTTCGGTCTAGCCGGCGGAACCTACACAACGTGCTTTAACGTTCGTTTTTTACACCTTTTCAGCGTTAATAGTAGGTACAACACAGGTGTATACGTCATAGTCGATTTTGACTCGCGTCGTCGGCATGGCGTGGTGTCCGCCGCAGGATTTTTTTCGGGAACGGCTGAAACAATCCCGTCGTTGATTCACACCCGTTAATGGTATCGAGGAAAATTCAAAAAAAATAAACTCCCCGAAAAAGAACACACGGTTGCCGGCGATGTTTAAAGTCTCGATACCACGCGGCCTTATGCTACGCGATAAAACGAAAAATACACTCGGGTGTGCATTTGCGCGGTAAAACTGTAACGGCGGGCAGTGTACTAAAATACACATTCGGTTTTTCGTACCGAAAAAATACTGGCACGTCAGACGTGTAGTAAGGTATAAATTATTTAAATTTATCGGAAATTTCTGCAGACTATCGCAAGCAACGGTTCGTTGTCGTCGCGTCATATTTTGGGGTACTTACGTAGTATAGTGCGAGAGGTAAAATCGTTTTCGCATAATGTTATACGACTCTGACGAGTTTATAAAACGCGCGATATCTACGACAATTGTCAGTATAAAATGTACGCGCAGCGGGATTTGTATCCTAAAAAAACCTAAAAAAAAGCGGTTTTCGACCGTATAACCGAGTATCGGCGTATTGTGATCTATTATATTTTTTCAATCGATTGTAAAAACGAAAACCCATATTTATTATCACGGTGCGCGCGAGACGTAACAAGAAAATGTGCGAATCGATGTGATTCCACGCGGTTCCCGTACGGAAGGTATTCAGCATACCGCGCGTATACCGCGATTGATACCGGTGGTAACCGCGAAAAAACCGGATTCGCGGCGGTGGCGTTCGCGCGGACCAACCGCGATGCGTAATTACAACGACGATAATATATTTTATTGCGTCACGTAATATATATCGATGGTAAAAAAATCGCGCGGCGGCGGCGGGTTCGTGTGGCGCAGCGTTTTTCAAGGTTTCGACGAAGCTCTACCGGTGCTGCCATCTGTCGGGGAGCCGGGGACGCGCGACAGCTGCTGCTACGGAGAGTTTACATTGATCGTCGTTCGTTTTTTATCCACAAAAGATCTTAAAAAAAAAAAAACAATCTTCCGAAAACTGATCGTAATCTAGGTACGTATATTAGGTGCTATCAAAAAAAAAAAAATTGCGCGCAGAACGAAAGAATCTTTCGTTTGTTGTCACGCTTGTTCTCGATTTATATTGTTTCGTCCTTTTAGGATAAAAAAAAAAAAAACCTGGATCCACTCCGGGTCGCGCGAGTAGTAGTAGTAGTTTGACGGAGTGGCTTTGGCTGTTGTGTCAGTACCGGTTCGCTAGATTCAAACGTATTATTATATTTTAACATCTGATAAAACATTGCCTTCGAAAAAACGATTCCGAACGAGCTCGGTCGTCCGATAATAACTGTGTGTACAGATGTTCCGGTAACGTTTTCGAGAATTTCGACTTGGCTCGAAAACTTTCGAAACTTTTATCGAAACTTTCATCTTGGACGCCTATTTGAATACTACGCAAAAGCTTGTTCCGATCATTATTTTGGATGTTACGCCCCAAAAAAAAAAATAAAACCATGCCTGATTTGGCGATTTCGCCATTTTTGAGGTACACAGCTCAGGAAATAAACAAAGTATCGAAAATTGCTTCAAATAAAATTCAATTGAAAACCTAAATCCCAACTTTTATGCGCGGTTGCTCAACAACAATCCTTCTACCCGAAAACGTCACACCGGAAAATTATAAATTTTTCGCCGTAAAATACTCTGTTTTATATTTTTTTTTGCGTAGAACTCAAAAAGTAAGCGAAATTTCGAAAAAAGCTTCAAAGTACCTGCACCTCCATCCTATCCAGTAGAGGAATTTAAAAATCTCAGCGTTCCTTCTACCAGAATAGTCGTGGACGGAAAAAAAAAAAAAAATCGTAGTAAAATCAATACGTTGACGCTCACTATCTAAAATAATACATATTATATCACTTTACGTAATATTTTTTTTTTTTTCACAGTAACCACCCATTTATTTTTATGAAAAGAGCCGAATGCGTTTCGATTACAAGCAATTTATCGGTAACAAATGTGGCTATAAAAAAACTGTACACGTTCGTTTGAGTTATGTAGACGAAATATCGTTGTTGCCGTATACTCAAAATATACCCTCGACCGGTTCGCCCTTAGATAACATATTTATAATTGTATAGTTATTTGATATTATATTTCTATATATATTACTTTAGTTTTGTTATGTGGTTATTGAAAACCTTCTATAAAAATGAATGCTTAGTTGTCGAAATAGTTTTTTTTTTTTTTAACAATTTCAGCACTTTAATACAGCAACATTTTCACGAATATTATACAGCTGCACTATAAATTATTGTTATTGGACGCGTTTAATGCACGCAGGAACGTTCTAATTTTTCGCGTATAATTGCATCAGTGTAGCGGATCTCGGGGAGGCGAATTTCGGTTTTGATGCGTTAACAAACGAAACGGGAGGAATCGTATTGCGTTTTTTTCTCGGTTCCGCCGAAAACGTGTTATTACGATTATTATCTTCTACAGTGTTTGCCAGAAGAAAATTTCTGTATAGAAATCGTTGTTTTGAATGTTATATTACGTCTCGTCGAATTTGTACCGTTAGAAACACCCTGCAGGATTTTTTTTCGAAGGCAATAATAATTCATCATTGCTTTCAGATATTAAATAATACGAATTACGAATATATCGTACGTTAAGTAAAGTATTGAAATTGATTTTTTCATGATTTTAATTTCTTAAACTAAAAGTTAACTAACTAAAAAAAAAAAAAATAGACTTATCTTAAAATAAAGATAAACAATTTTACAGTTTTAATTCACGTGCGGTTTTGTATACCTTGTATGAAATTTCCTCCTTTTTAAAAATTTTATTTTCGTATTTCTTTTTAAGATTTTCCCCTTGTATAGGTACTTATACTTTTTTTGTTTTAGAGCGTTTTACAAAAAAAATTCCAAATTATTATAGATAAAATATTAATGTCAACAAGTTAAATAAAAAAAAAAAAAGTTAACTTATGAAACTTAATAACTAGTTTATTTTTAGCTTATGACTTATTAATTTTTTATTAATAGCCAAAGGCCAATTTCCGAAAATTTTCCAACTTTAAACAACTAAGTATACAAATTGTGACTACGGATTTTCGAAGTTTTTTAGTAGCATATTCGTACTTGCATGTTGGAAACCTTGTACTTATGAAATTTCCAAAACTTTTTGTGAAAAATTAAATTTCTTATCGAACAATAATTACAAAAAAAATAAAAATGAAAATTTACTAAAATTTACTAAAGTTGCATACTTAGCTTGAAAATTTTCAAAATTTCTTGAAATTCAGATTTGTATCTCACCGATTTCAATAGTGCGTGAGTGTTTTTAGCTTATTCCGATCGTTATTGTGGATGTTATGGCCAAAAGTCTAAATCGAATATGTCGAAAACAGGATTGCCGCAATTCCTTGACGTTTTTTCCTCAGTTTGTTTAACCGTAACCATTTAATTTTATAGACGCTTAAGTCTCGCATCCCGTCTCTGGTGCCCATCGTCAGAGCTGATGTTAAAAACCGGAGCAACACCGAAGAATCGGTTATCGTGATTACGCCGCAATATAGTGGTAAAAATAGAAAAAAACACACATCGTGTGAAAACCGATCGGTTCGTTTCACTCAGAATTCAGAATAAGTTTTAACGGGTCGAATTGAGTCGACTTTTTAACTTACATAGTTTTAACCGAACCTCGGTCGATGACACGGCCACGGTAATGGCAGTCCTCCGCAGTCTCACGGCTGCGCACAATACAGTGTCGTGTGCCCTAGGTCGCGGGCACGCCTCGGACGAATTACGTGACAGTGACCCTCGGCAGCGGCCGCACGTCATAAAAGTGGAAAAAATCGATTCCGTCGCCGCGGTTATTGTAGTAACCCTTATCTAACTCGCGGTTTTATACGCAAGAAAGTGTCTCGTTTTTCCAGCTTTAGAGCTGAGCGGTCCTCGTAGATATTACGGTGTTCATACGCGGAGGGGACGAACATAGTTTTTTTTTTTAAATTTTATATAAATGTTATTTTTCGACGACGATCGGTGCTCGTAATTTATGCACGCACTAAAAAACGCGTAAATTACCTACTAAAACGCACTTGTGCGCTAAAAACCGGCGAAGCACGCACCAAAACCTAAAATCAAGCAAATTAAACTACTATTGATGAAAGTATTATACGAGATTCAATATACAAATACTCGCAGAGAACTCAATTGAGAATATGTAATATTATTGTACGATATAATCGTTTTTAAAAGTTCTATACTTTTTATTATTTTACCCTGTACGATAGATAACACTTTAATCACTTAAAATTAGCACCCGATATTTTTGGAAAAGTATTTTTAATCTAAGTATATAATATATGTGTTTTTACCTGACCTGAGAAACGATTTTCCAAAAAAGTTTTCGTACACACGAATTTATGTGTATGAAATAATATGCGGTGATTCCAAATAGTCTATTACGTGCCGAATATTATCTACACAGAGGAACTCCATATTTAGATCGCAATTCTTTTGTCGGCAGTAATCAGACAACACGCACACGCACATTCCCAATACTGATCTTAATCTTGGCTCGCATTTACGTTTTTGACAGTTTTAAATTACCCGCTGTATACATTCTT
The DNA here is from genome assembly GCA_017140985.1 of Hormaphis cornu. NCBI lineage: Eukaryota > Metazoa > Arthropoda > Insecta > Hemiptera > Hormaphididae > Hormaphis > Hormaphis cornu. Next base: position 30,730,348 of record CM029359.1, read on the forward strand.
CTTCTTTGTTCGCCTTTCTCCAAACCGTTTTGGGTCTGTCTCGTATCCGTTACGATCGTTCACATCTGTAACAGTCGTCCACGATGTCTTCAACTTTTTCCTTCAACGTTCATTTATCCATACAACCGCTCCTCTACTACTGCTTGTACACGTTTTCTCTCGTCTCGTCCACTTAAATTCGCCACTTAACATTCGTTTTTTATTCTTTCGTTTTTACTCCATTCGTCCGTCTAAGCATTCGCGCCACACTCATATACGCTCTGTCCCATATTCTTCTGTCGACCGCCCCCCCGACACTCCGAACCACGTCGGAACACGCGCAGTTGGTCTCACCCGCGCTCTCCTGTAAAACATGTACGTCTTGTCGGAATTCCATTTTCAGGTGTAATAATTATTTTCAAAACAAACTCAGCGGCTCAAAACCGCCATATTTTACGATTCCTTATAAATAACATACAAACAATATTTGTTTGTTTCAAAGCGTGTGTATAATAACATGATGTTTGGGATTCAATACCAGTGGCGAAACCAGAAAATAACTTCAGGGAGGATGACATTGTAACAAATGTGTATAATTATTATTGTTAAATTATTTTATACTGTCATGTATATCATACATGCGTTCTTTTGAACGTCAGAAAAATAGAGACGGAATCGTTCTATAGGTCGCGCGGGTGATGGAGTAGCGACTACGTTTTGGGCGGGTTTGGAAAGCAATGATAAACGTTGCCTTCGAAAAAAAAGCAAACGAGCTATATATGCATAGTACTGCAGGTAAAAACCATATTTAACATAAAACCTTTCATAACACATTAAATTTATTTAGTGCATAAAAGTTTGAAAACGACGCGGAATAGTGTGTTTACATCGCGACAGTTAGTATATGGCCGTTCTGACGCCGGATTTGGCGATCTCGGAAACTAATCAAAACGTCCAAAAAGACTGTACGGAACAAATGAAATCTAAAGCCGAACTCTTGTGTGGTGTATTCAACGGTAAAACGTCGTTACAAACGTAAAAATCTCAAATTTTTCGCCGCGAAATTCCCAACGGTTTTTTTTTTTCGGTTTTTTGCGATCGAGAAGTGGACAACGTTGAAAAAATAAGCTTCAACGTGCACGGTGCCACCGCGGCCGAGTCCATAACAATATACTCGCCTGAACTAGTAGAGTAGAGAGACTTTTATTTCAAGGAACCTAAAAAAATCCTCCCCCCCATCTGGTTGCGCCACTGCTCAACACCAACAGGGGGGTTGCGGCGGCTAAGTGTCCCCATCAAGCCCCCCCGAAATTATAACGCCTACGCGCGGGCACAGTCATTCCAAAAACCGTCGTCGTCGTCACAGTCGCATTTCCGCGACCATTTTTTCAACATCAGTTGACACTGCAGGCAGCGCATCGATGGTTGACGAGATCGAACTGCAGTGAGTATAATTTACAGTGCGCTCGCAGGCATAATAATAATAATATGGCGAGTGAGCAAATACAATAACGTTAATGTATGGGGTTTTTTTTTTTCTGTTTTTTTGTTCTTGACGGTGACGAATTAATAGGAAACGTCACAGCAGCAGCAGCAACAACAACAACAACAATAATTTATTGTAATCGATCGTAATACATTACTATATGTACACCGTAACAACAAACGCGCGCAAATCGGTCGTCCGCGGACGTTCTACGTGCGCGCCGTATTTCGATGAATGAATGAGACGTTAATGATCTTTATTTAATACGTACTGTGGTTGTTATTACGTAGTCGATCCGCACGAAACGCGCGCTGCAGAGTAATGTTATAGCAACATTATACGTTATGTTACGATAGCGGCCGCCACCACGGCTGCGGATAAAATGTGCCGCGGCGTTTGTGTCATTGATAAAAAAAAACGGAATTTCGAGAATTTTGAGTATTTCGCGTGCCCGAGAAAGACTCTATAAGACTCGTGCACACCTCTATACCACGCCCGTTTTCACCTGGGTCTATCGTATTCTCGTCGGTTAGATACCTAAAAATATTGATGCACTGTTTTACACGTTATTGTGCAGCAGGCTTCGTCCGGTATTCTGTTCGACGTAACGCGAATCGTTCGGTTTCTATACGCGTGATATCAAATAATCATTTTGCAGACGGACGCGCGCGATCCTCCGTTACAAACTCGAATCAAGTTAGGCCGCAGTGAGTTTTCAACGACTTTTTTTCCGACTCGTCGATGAGGAGAAAACGTCGATTTTTAACTTGAGATAAAACGCGCGGTTCACGTTTTTGATTCGCGTTGTTTCGCACACGTTACACGACGTTTCCCTTCAATCGATTTTTTTCGCATTCTCTCTTTTGACCGTTTTCTTCTCGCACTGACACTATAAAATACTTAAAAAAAAAAAAATCAAGTTAAAATAAAGTAAGACTGTAAATCGGTAACAGAATGGTGTATCGATTTCGAACCGATTGTTCGCGACTGCGTACAGATGTATTCCGCATTGCGTCGTACCTATAGTGAAAAATGTGCTAAAACGACTATTATTATTATTTTTTTTTTTCGTCAATTTTAACCGTCTTTACAAAATGATATTATAATACGATCCTTTCAAAAATATACGTGTACCCATGGTCGATTGTTGTATATATATATGTAGATGTCGGACGGTGTTTCACAGTTTATTCGAAGTGACTATTTTTTGAACTTTTACTTAGTTTTTGAGTGCATTTACGACCTAAAATTCAAAACGTTCTGCAGAAGTGTTCATCGCACTAATTGAAATTTTCGCACACTAATACACTATGGTAGAAAAGGTAAAATTCACGTATATAATAAAATGTTTATTGAACTCGATCATATCGATCCGAATATTGTGTATACGGAAAAAAAATGTGAAATACGTAAAGATTTTATTGCGGTGTTCGAACCGACTCAAAACACTCGAACACGAGCTTAGCATTTGTCCTATGAATAAGATAAAACTATTTAAATTAACATTTTCGTTTATGAACGTGGTTATACATAGGAAATTGGTTGCAGAATTAAAATCAGAATGATTTCATTATACATTATTGATTCTCGCGTAAGTATACCAATATTGGTTCTAATTTCCAACCTTATAAACTCACAATTCCGCAGCCGGGAACTTGTTACATTGAATCAACGAGGATGTTCAAAATACTAACCTAACCTAACACCAGGCTACCCGTATAGATATTATTGTCTTGTGCAATCGGCGATCTTACAAAAACAAAAGCGATTCTCTGCGGTGACGTTTGAGCATCGCTCCGTCGAAAAGTTTCCGAAATGGGTGTATATGGTATAGTGAAAAATGTTCCTTAAAATCACAAAAAAAACGACTGGATTTTAACACATTTTTTACCGTAATCGAATAGGTCCGCGGAACCGTTTCGCCTAAGCTTGTAGAATTTCGCAAAAACTGTAATTCGTATTTAATTAAACTATACGCAAACACTAAAAGAGACGCGTGTGTATAAAATATACACACTTTATACAGAATACAAAATTATTATTGAAGTATACATTATTTTCGTTTGATAGTTGTATTATAATATTGTAACAGTGTGAAGACTTTTTTTGTATCTTATCATCACCGTTCGTCATTATTAAGTACACGTATAAAATAAATTTATAATACGCGTTTCTTCATAACTTATCGTAACACTCATTGAAGAACGTTCTATAGTCCGATTTGCAGGCGTCCCGCAGTCTGCCGCAGTCGGGCGGCCCGTTTCATGATTAACAACATCACGTAACGACTTTGTATCGTAACAAAGGTCACGGCATCTTTCTTCTAAAAAAATTACTCGAACCATTCATACAATATTGCAATATGTGCGAAACAGCGTTGAACGATTTGAGAACGATTGAAACGAATTCAGCTCGCGGCAATATTGTACATACATACTTATAGGTATAAACACACGCAGAGAAAAGTTCGGAAAATTCGTCGTACGTTCGATTTATTTGATTTTAGTGAGAAAAAATTCCCGCACGAATCTGTTATCTGAGAATTGGACCACGAAACAAAATCATCACGCGACCGATACTGATGTCGTAATTAGCTCCTCGAATAAATGCCCCGATTGGTTTTTCACGCGTTACCGTAATCGCGATACGATCGTTTTTACACGTGGATTTTCGGACCGTCATTGTATCGCGTCGAGTTCGTTTTTTACCAGGACGTATTTCGCTGCAGACAGAGCTGAGCTCGCTCGGAATCGCATTCGCAGCCTTCGAGAACTACGACTTCTATTAACCGCGTCCAAAAGCGTATAATATACTCCGTCAAACTATATCACTAGGGTGATCCGCGGGAAACCGTTTTTGTCGAAAAAATGAAAATTCTACGTTCCTCCGAAGGTCGCTCTCATTACTATCGTTACGCCTGTAGATATGTGTATATTCCTAACCTGCATTTTATCGTCTTCTGCAACGTCTTCGTCGGTCAGCCTATACAATACGAATTGTATAGGAAAAATGCGCATTCGATAATATTTTATATTATTATTGTACTTCCCGGAACTATAAAGATCAGTCGACGGCGGTGGTGCAGCAGGCTTATCACGGGCAACGGAAATGACGTAATTTTTTTTTTTACAACAATAATTTACGTCCGCGCGCTGTGAGGGCCAAGAGGCCGAACGCACGATATATAATACACATATTATTGATATTGCTATCGGAACAGTTTACAAAAAAAAACTCGAGTGAAAACACGCGTATTTATTATACTAATAACATTCATCGTTACATAACGAATGTTATAATAATATCTGCAGCACAGCGTGGCCACAAAAAAAAAAAAAGCCAAGATCACTCAAAATACCTGTCGATTTGAAAAAGTCCAAAATTAACGTTTAAGGTAATAAAAAAAAAAAAAAATTATACTATAAAAGACGTTTTAGCATTAGACGATGTGTACGTCGTTGTTTGAGCATTTTTTTTTTTTTTTATCAAAATTTGCACGGTTTTAACGCTATATAGGTGTATAACCGACACAATCGAAAATATTTTCATAAAAATAATAAAACTCGCCATGTTTGCTGATCGCACAATAACTTTTTTTTTTTACGTATTACTGTAGAATAATAATTATTAAAAGAGCCGGGATCGGTGTAGGTCGCGTGCGTTATAGTTTGACGGGGTACCGACTATATGCGATTTGTTTTGAAAGCTGTGGTTTAAACGAATTATAGATAAAATCTGAAAGCGATGGATAAATCACTGCAGCCTTCGGAAAAAAAAAAAACGATTCTGAGCGAGCTCAGTTATCATAAGTAAACGTCCTGGTGAAACCCAGATTTAACAGATGTACGAAGATGTACATTTTCGTTAAAAATTTCGAGACAACAGAATGATTATTTTCGAAATTGCGGAGAAATAGCTGTACGCGATTTTAATGAATACGTCGTTAAAAATCTTAAAACCAATATCTGTAGATCGGAATAGTCGTGTGATTGATAATTAAAATTCGTATTGAACCATAAAAAAAAAATGGTAATTTTCAAAAAACTTTTAATTTTTTAAGTTTATATTAATAATTTTTCACAACGATAGCCGTTCCGATGCGGGATTTAGCGATTTCACCATTCTCGGATTATAGCTCAGAAAATTATCAAAATATAAATGGTTGTTTTCTGGAAATTATTCATAATTTAACATTTTATTTTTTCGTGGACACACAATAAGCAAAATTTTAGACCGCTGGGTGTGTCCAATGGATTTTGTGAGCTGCCGTTGGAATTGTGTGCAGTCCGTTTGTGCACGGAAATTATGCTTACGAAATGGCCTGCGGTACGATGTTTAATTTGTACGTTCCTCGATACGCTCGGAATTCAAAAATAGGTTTTCACAATTCTCGTTTATAATTCATTTATAGCGTAGGTACATACATCGTCGTATTATTGTTTCGTTGTGTTAAAGTTGTTGATGTATCGCATTATAAATCGTAGTTAAAACTAATATATATTATATAGGTACAATGACTTATGAGTATACTAAATTACCAATAAAAGACCATAATTTAATCACAGCACTTTATACATCGTTGGTCAAAGGCCATTGACTCCTAAAAGAGCGTTCATCAACCCTCCACAAAATGCATTCTAGCTTAACCCATTCCGTCCTAAATGTTTAACTCAAGTTGTGCCGATAACCGTTAGACGTAATTTACGGGACGCCGAGAGCTAGTGTACTGCAGAGGGGAAATACTGTACAAAAACAGAAAATTTTGGATGTCACTTTTATAAGTACGATTTGGAACGATAGAATTCTGAATGTGGAATCGTTTTTATGATTTTTCTCATACTGTAACGTAAAAATATTAAATGAGTATGCGAGTAGTGGAGTGCCTATAATAACAATTCAAATCGTAGGCATTTTATATACTCGTATCGCATTACATTTGTAAATTTTTTACGTTTTACGATTTTAGTAGAAAAACAATGTAACTAACTGGTCAGAATAAATCTACAAGACCACTACTATAAAACAAAATAACACTGGTGACTGGCTCGACGACTGTCCGGCGGTATCGTATAGCAATAAAAAACAGTTTCAGGAGAAAATGTACAATGTATATTCAAAGTATACTTGGCAAATTACCATTTCACTGCAGAAAACACACGCGCAGAAGCAAAATAACGTTGCGAATTTTCGAATTTACGTAAGTACGTTTATGAAATGCGTAATGCGCACCGCGAAAATGATTTATATATTTTCCGAAATAAGGAAATCTGCGGCTAAAAGTTTTTTCGACGCCTGACTCGATTTGTTTGTAAACGCGCCGAGCAGATTGCACCGCCGCCGAATGACGGCGAAACGTTCGATATTCTCGGCCTCGCGTTTAAAACGCTGGAAACAAATATTGCACGAGCGTCACCACGGTTAAACTTGTCTCGCGTGACTCACGTGGAATGAAAAAAATGTGATTAAAATTGTTGTCGCGGTCGTTATTCTTCGTTCCCAGCCTCTGGGGCACGTAATAACAACAAAAATGATTATAAACAATCGCAAACATTTTGTCGCACTCGTTTTTATGCGTTAAGTTACCGAGACACCGAGTTAGGACCTATCCGAGGCAGCACGGAAACGTTTATCTTTAAGATTTTTTTTTTTTATTTTCAGTATCGAGTAGGTATTTTTAGGGGGCGATCAAAACCATAAATGCCTCCCTCGAAACGGTTATATAAAAATAATTGCACTAGCCGATTCACAGTTGGTATTCGGGCAATCGTAGTATCTCCGGAAAGAAGAGAACATCGAATATTATGAATTCTTCGTGACTACTGTGCGGATAAAGAGCGGTTTGACTCGAGTAGTTCAACGTGACGAATTGCGATTTTTTAGAAACCGTATGGATTCGCGCACGTCCACCGCGACGAGGCTGTTTGGAAGATGTGTTGATGGTACGGGCGCGGCTCGCCCGTTAGCGGATTGATGTTTTGGAGGCATTTGGGTAATTTTGGAGTTTAGATCTTTGGTCGCCTCCACCGTTATTCTAGTAGCTTGTACGTATGCAGCGAATATGGAGCTCGCTGCGACCGCCGATAGAGCGCAGCAAGGATCCCCGACACACGGAATGAACGAGTTAGTAGCGTAGAATATTTTGGTCGAGTTTAGCGCGTATTTAATGCATATTGTCAATTATACATTTTCGCGGTCGATTGGGGCTCAAAACATAGCACGCCTAATCGGTGTATCCGGCAGTGCATCTCTTGGATGCACATAGGCGGGGGCGGGCTTCATCGTCTTCTTCTAGTCCACGGCGCATCTCTAAGACCGTCGAGGTCCTCCTCCCTTGACACTTTTTTGCTCCGCGTTTTCCGCTACAGTTATCCCGAGCCAGGTCTCGTTCTATCACCGTCGGGGCAGTCTGGGTCGTGCCCGAGGCCGTTTTGTGTTTGCCGCCCTTCCGATTACTGTCTTTCCTACGCGACTTCTCCAAACAATCCTCTTGACTACCGATTTTACCATCTTCGTTTCGGTCCAATCATAGTATTCTTCTCTCACAGACACATCCCGTCCGTTTTCGACGCGGTTTGCGATTCGCGGGTCCAATCGCGCTTTGTACCGCGGATCTTCTCGAAACAGCGATTCTCGTATCGAAGATCGGAAAAATTTTGTATTTCTTCTTACGGACAAAAAACCGCGCGGCACGGGGATGTTTAGAACTTACGCGTGTCATCCCGTTCTCCTCCCCTGTTCCAAGCGCGGTGGTGCACGGGGGGATAACACGTCACGATGTAATAATAATGGTAACGCATTTGTACATACTACGGGGACACGCGCCAAACCCCGCGGCAGATGGTCACGGGACGCGCCGGTTCAAGGTGGCGAACGTGGTGTTTCGCGCGTTGCACCTTGACGTGCAGGCTGCACGGACAGACGCGTGGCGCGTGCAGCGTCCGCGGCGGAGGAAAAAGCGAAGAAAGACGTATAGCGGAGGAGAAGACGACGAAAATTAAAAATACGTTATAAAATGGTATATATATTAAACATTGCGTACACCTTTAACAACAACAACAACAACGGCAATAATAATCGTGTGTTTTGTGTATAATATTATTTACCATTATAACGCGAGAGAGCGGCTGTGCAGCAGCTGCCGAGCGCGCGGGACTTTGTCGCCCGGTGTCTTGAGCCCGCGTGCAGCTGCCCGCCGGCCGTGTCTCCTCCGCTCGTGCTTCGTTTTATTTTTTTTCATACTTCCTGCGATTTCCCGACGAAACAAAAGACGCGTAATATCGCGCACGGTAAAAATGGGGCGCAAGGGAAGCGGCGGACTCGGTGTCGTGAAATAATGACGAATGGAAGGAACGGGCGAGCAGCGGCGCCTCCTGTACACTCAAGCGTGACGAACGCTACACGTGCCTCGATTGTGCGCTGGGGGGAAGTGACTAGGTGGTATTGCCGAACTCGGGCGTAGGGACTGCAATTTCAGAATGTCGAGGGAAAAGCTCGACTGAAATACGTGTCGTAGTATAACCGTGACACGAACTTCGTAAACGTTGATTAACGGACTTCAAACAGTAGGAGGTTAGGTAGGCGCGTACGAGTACTGCGAACAATCACACACTGTCTACCTCCAAAGATATTACTCAATACGTCGGGTGAGTGATAAAAATTCGAATAGAGCACTCGTACACGGTTTGGCCGTACAGTAAGCGTTGATTGTTCGAGATCGCAGTTAGTGCTCTGGGTGAAACGCCTGACGAAAAGTTGCCGCTGAAAGGGAGCGAATGTCGTCGATGTCGGGCGATTAGTCGTTTGGCGGCGTACACGCTTATGCTCTCTTTGCCATGTCTTTCTCAAACATAATAACGTCTTCTCGGAGCGTTCGAAAAAAACTGCCCGAAACGTGGCCGCGGTAAAAGCACGATCGAAAATAAAGCGCACGTACCCCCTCGTATTGCTGCAAAACGAGTTCGTTCGAAACGTATGAAAAAAAAACCGTACAACCGCAATTCTCCTGCAACAGTATATAGTATTTAAATAGTTTTGAAGGAATAAAAGTCTCTCGGGGGGATCGTCACGTACGGAACGTACAAGCAGGACTGGGCGCGTACACTCGTTAAGAGTTTTTATTGAGTTCAAGTTGATCTGTGATGATAAAAAAACTTTTTTTTTTTCTTCGAAGCGGTGGTCGTACACATCCGAACCGCGTGCAAAGGTATGAAACGGTTTTTCGAGTCGGTCTTATTTCGAAAGTTAAATGATCGACGTTTGTTCAAACAACTGAATTACGATGGTCGTCGGCTCGCCCGGGCCACAGCAACGTTACACCGCACAGAACGTTTACCGAAATCGCGCTGTATGTTCTGTAAACGATCGTGTTCCACGAACTGCAGCGGACATTTTCTCGTTTTCTTCTTTTCCTTTTTCGTCCTTCTCCGCGGTCTTTTTTCCGTCTCTTATTATTATTATTATTATTGTATCGTACGCGCGCCGACGTGCTGCTGCACACACCGCTCACGCACCCTCGCGCGCGTTTGGGGCGGCCGCCGGTGCTGCAGCTGCCGTCGTCGTCGGGCGGGAAAAAAAAGCGCGCGTGAAAAGAAACCGAGAGGAGGGCCAGGTGCACCACCCGCGCCGAAGCCGGCCGGCCATGTCGTCGTCGTCGTCGCGGTGTCCTGACCTAACCTGGGGGCGCACGCGCAAGAAACAGACAATAAACGGTATTAGTTTTAAGAGGACGCGCAAAGTTTTCAGGTCTGTTGGGGGGGATGCACCGGTGGCGATTTTTCTCGAAATTTTGAAACCCGCAACACGTTATATCAATTTTACTCGTTTCGACATAACACGATACAACATGCGTCGAAATTGTTTTTACAACGATCGGTTTTTTTTATTCTTTCAAACCGTTTGGAGCATTTTTCGATACAGTTGGTATCAAAATTGTACAACGGTGCGTAATTTCATCGTCATAATTGAAATAACGCCGTTTTCAAACGCGCTCTTTCAGAATTTACCGGACGGAAACATTTTTACTCGGATGGCAAATTTTGTTTTACGTATAATAATTTTCAAATCTTACGCTTTGGGCGAGTCGCACGTTTGGAAATTGTGGTTGTTTGATTTCTGCAGAGAGCGAAGAGAAACCATCGCCTTGGAAAAAACGATTCTGAGCTCGGTTGTCTAGTACGCGTCCCGGTAAAAACCGAATTTAACAAAATACAACCGTTTCACTATCAATACATTTTTTTTTACGCTTTCAGGATCTACGCGGGGCAGATTTTATGAAATCTTTTTGTTCAGACAGCAAAACCTCGTTTTGCGACCGACATGATGTTGCCAACGTCGTATATTATTAAAGTTTCAAAACTCTTTGTGAAAAGTTGTTACGTTGTCTTATCAAAATTTCGAAACGCCAGTATTGTTTTTGCAAAGTTTCGCAAAACGAGTTTCGCAGCCGATACGTCGAGATAACGATGCGGCGTTCTCTAATTAACTGTTAATTTAAGTACGAAAAACATTTATCGGTTTTCGAACGTACCAACACGACCGTTATTTGCAGTAAAAAACTGCACCGGGCGTTATCGGTACGATGTAAAATAATTTAAAAAGCAATAAAAAATAACACATAAAACGCGTTCAACAGTTTAATTATAAGTCGGCGATCATCGCTTGTATTTTATTATACTCGTATATTGATCTTACGTTTGATTACATTTAACTGAAGCATAAAATTATATTACGTACATATCGTTATAATATTTTAAACGCGTCTTTTTGAAAGTGAATAATCAAATGAAAAAAAAAAAAATTCGGTTCCCCTTACAGAATATCGTGTGTCGTTCCGATGAATTATCAATGAAACGCGTAGGTAGTGAACGATGCAGGATAACTGATTTGTATGGGGAAAAAAAAAAAAAATGATTTCAAGGATGCCGGTTAACGAGTCAAATGAGTTGTGATATTATAATACGGATTAGCAATGTTTTTGAATATTTAGAATAAGAAATTTGTCTTCTTCTTCTTCTTGTTTTAGCTTTACTTATAACTCTCTTAAGAGTTTTTGCCGCCAAAACAACATTGCGCCACCCATCCCTGTCGTTCACAATTTTTCTCCACGCGTCTATTCCCATATTTTCTTTTAAACACTCTTTTCGGCTGAGTCGATCCACCTTTTCCTAGGTCTTCCCCGAGGTCTCTTTCCGAATGTTTTCCATTCCTGATTTGACTACGTCGTTCTCCCTTTTTCTCATAATGTGTCCAAGCCACTGCAGTATGCTTCGTCCTTCCATCCAGCCGGTCACTGGTGCTACCCCAAACATATCGTACTGCAGCTCCTTATTATAATCTTCTTCTCCAGCCATCCGTTGCTGTATCCGTACACCACGGGGCCACGTGTTCTTCTCCGGATCTTATTTTCAAAAGTTCTCAGCCTTCTTTGAGTTCGCTTGGTCGTTGGACCGTTACTCTCAAAATGTGTAAAATTCAAAAATTTTTTTGGAATAAGATATATTTTAACGCGAAAATCCCAACTTTTTCGTGGTATTCAAAGTTGAGATCTACACGAAAAGTCATCACAAACCTGAAAATTCCAAATTTTCGCAGTAAAATTCTCCAAAATTCTCTACTGTTTTTCGGTTTTTAGGGTATAACCCAAAAAGTGGGCAAAGTTACACAAAAAAAACTTCAACCAAAGTACCGCCGGAGTCTATAATAGACCTTTCATTAGAGACTTTGAAAATCGGAGCGTTCCTTTTACACGAAAAGTTGTTGACAGAAAAAAAAAAAAGACATCATTGTAAAAACAATACATTCGTCGCTGCGCTCAAAATATGAAAAGAAGGAGTACGCACGCTCCAAACCAAGCACAGAGTAAAATGCAAAAAAAGAACAGCTCAAAATCGGTGATGATCTGTCGAAATTTAAAATCCCATAGTATGTATATAACAATATTATTATAGTTATTACCAACGAAAACGGAATTTATCTTAAGACGCAAAGAGCGACGTGGATTTTCGACGAAGAGAAAGGTATCATAACAATTATTGTAGAAAGGATGCGATTTGTAATGATATGGAACATTACGGGGTACGACTATTAGAGAGGCCACGGATTTGAAAAAAAGTGAAAGTTTTGATGCGCGCAAACGTCAAGAAAATATGTATTAATACAATCGCGAGAGGTTAAGGAACGAACTACGGGAATTTTAGGAAAAGATGTGGAAATTTCGTTTTCGGTCCCTCAATAAGAAGGTGGGTGTGTTGTTAAACCGTTTGTATAAAAATATTTGTTTTTTTTTTGTTGTTGTAAAAAACGAAATGTACAACAACTGCAACTGTAATCGCGTGTAATACGGTTTTGATTCAAACCCAGCAAAAACTACTAAAAAAAAAATACATCCAACAACATGACGCTTTCCCGAGCTATCGCGGTCTATTATTGATTAATTTATCGCATCAAACCAAATACAGGTACCGTTGTGTTTCATAACGACAAAATGATTTAAAAAAAGCGGCAATCGTCCCGAGCACTGTTGCGTCGGTGTTCGCAATTTCGCGGTCGAAATTCGTATTGAAAATTCATTTTTTTTGTTCGTTCGTTTTTTAAAAACCTGCAGAACGAATAAAATTATTGCGATCGCCTTGTACAGACGAACGAAACAAAATGAAGAATCGCAAACTCTAAACACTATATTATAATTGGATGCCTCTGCGTTTATGGCGTACGCTATGTACAGAGATGATAAAAAAAAAAAATGTGATTTCAATATGTAGGTATCGTTTCGTGTTAGGCTCCGTTTTTAAGGCTGCTCGTTTACTAAGAACAGAAGGTTATCATCTCCTACATGTCCGGCCCTGAAAACAATCATAAAAAAATAAAAATACAGTGTAATCATTCGTCGGCGGTGTTCGTGTACGCGTTATAATAGTGTGTGATAAAAAATACATGAATCTCGGTATTACAATCGATGAAAAAAATTCGACCGCACACGAAACCCGCGGGGTTATACGTTTGATATTACGATGACGCGCGCGCGGCGGGGCAATATAAAAACAGTAAACGCGGTTTGTTCTTTTCAATATTACGCGATATTATTTATTTATTATAATAATACGTTCATCAAACGAAACGGAATTTGTCGGACGGCGGAGAGAGAGTACGCGGTAAAAAAATATAATATGATTTTTTATAACAGTAGTAGTAGTAGTAGGTCGTTAACGATAAACATTGATTTCGTTTCCGGTGTAGCGGAGGGAAAAAAAAACACGTCTTCGAGTGTACGTAATATATTTTAATAATTTTTTTTCTCGTCGTGCGAACAATAATAATAATTGTTTTGACGAACGGCCCAAAACGCGGTTTTCTCACGGGAAAACGTACGTCATGATGTAGGTGCCTCTACTCGTTTACGGCGGACTACGATTGAAAACGGCTGTTCTAGGTCACTATAGGGAATAAAAATCGGCCCCGGACAGTTAGAAATTCAGTCCGTCGTTTTAAATCTCGATTGGGACCGAAACAAGCGAATTTCGTGATAAGTTCGCGTTTTCGAATGTATAATTTTTCGAAAATTATATTTCTGTTGAACGAACATTTTGATGTGGGCAGGTGTTAAAAGTAACGTGATTAATAACAACATAAGAACCGCAAAATTCTGCATAGGTGGTTCAATCCAAAAAACATTTAGAAAATCTCGACTGCAATTACTCGTCTCGTGCTCTGCTGTACAGCGAAAGTAGGTCTAAACCCGCAAGTTTTAAACTATTTTAAAAAAAATCTATTCCAATGTCCGTACGATCGGTCCGATTTTCGACCGGACCCGGGGGGAAATTCCTCCTGTTTTCAATACAGAAAACGACGACTATAGGTGGCTTTTTAAAACAGTCTTTCGGGAACACGGCGAACTGCGGTTAGAAAATACTGATGAGCCTCCCTAGTAACGCGCGGAATTCACATCTGTTGCGGTTGTACGTGTGTAAAAACTAAACAGAATCCGTTGTCTATTGATAAAAATTAAAATTACACGCGTAACAACTGCGAAACGTCTAAAACACGAGGGGAAAAAAATTAAAGGACGGCACCACTTTCCTTCACATAGGTGGTATACATAATATATATACTGTCAATTTTCCTAAAAAAACAAAAAGAAACCGATTTCTTTTACCCATATTTAGTTATTATAATCACTTACAAATATTTTTTGTAAGTATACTATTATTATGTTGTACACGATTTATTTTACAATTAGTATTATCGAAATATTTTGTAAAAGAGCGTCGAGTAAAACGTCATTTGTAGAAAAGTGTAAATTTTCTTTTTGAGAAAAACGGAAATTGATATTTGGATAGGAAAATTATCCTTTCGTCACGCCCGGATCATGTTAAAACACCTGTTGAAATTACAATCGTTGTTTAACTCCGGCGATGTTCGCTTGTTGGTCACTTTTTACTAACTAGGTCACTACATTTGAAATTTTTCTACTCGTCATAACTATATTTAAAAAAAAAAAAAAATTAAATTTCGTTAAATGCGCAAGCGATTATCATCATCCTCTTTTGACTTCCAATTTTAATTTTGGTCAGTTTTTTCAAGTCGTCTCGCACAAATCGACCAGAAAATTATAACCGATGTATATTTTTATAGTCACGCCCGATTATTCTTCTAATGTGTTTATTCTAATGTTTAATGTTCATAAAAAAAAACTTCTAATAGTAATCGTTGTATTACTTGTTAATTTTCAATAAGTGTTTAGACATTGATTAAAACTTCTCGGTAAAAGTCGTGAGTACATATAGTCTTTTTTTAAAAAAAAAAAGAAAAAAGTTCCTATAGTAGTAATCTTATATAGAGGTATGTTGTTGAATATAATTTTTCAACTTTCAAAAAAATCTCAGTTTCTAAATTCTAACACCTCTATAATATTTATATGCAATGGTCGTTACGATTACACGCGGATAACCTTGGACAGGTTTTGATTAGTTTCGTTTTTCTTTCACGCAAATTTTTTCGTTCAATTATCAAAATCGCGGTACAATTTTTCCGGTCACTTTCTTTTGACCGCTTCCAGCCCTCAGCTATGAGCCGAAAATCCTATCGAAATTATCTTCAAAAAAGGAGGGTGTCACTAAACAACAAATGACAATAATGATACACTACATGTACGGCAAAATGTAATAAAAATTATTTGTTTAGGAGGTATCGTAGCACTAATACAGGACTTTAACAATAAAAATTATTTAATACAATTCGATTTAATTACATATATAATAATAAGATTAGCGAACGAATCTTAATGGGATGGATGAGTTCGAATGTGACGGCACATCTTACCACAATATCCGGTGTAAGTTTTGTCAATGAAAGCCTCCACTAAGTGTTGCCGTCAATCTATTTCGATACTGTTAGTGTAATATTATGTTGCGGTGACTGCAAAAAATCCGCTTTCACGCGAGGAAAAGGAACTCTCGACGCCTTTTCACTCGACTGTACATATTATTACACTATTATTTACCGAGTGGCACGTTTCACACATACGATCGGATATTATGTAAAAAATACTAGAGTATGTATGTAATATTTTAAAAAACGTGCACGACTTTTTCCCGCTTTATGGCCGGATTGATCTCCATAGTTCGATATTTTTCAGAGTAATTTTTGAACATTTTGAAGAAAAAAACACTCACGGAACGCTTAAGTGTAAGATCGCGCCCGCGGAGTTTAAAAAAAAAAACAACACTGGGCCCCAGGTACGTGACATGATGTTGTCCTTGTTTCACGAGAATCGTTCGCCGCACGGGACGGGGTTGAAATAAGGATACTTTGACGGCACTGTCGCAATGATTGTGTATCCGGTTGGGTCAAAGAAAAACGAGTAGAAAATATCGTAATATTAATATATTATTATTATATACGGCTATGGGATGTGCACGTGTGCTCGTGTTACGTGCGTGCGTGTGTGTTTTATGTAGAACACCGCTGCTGCAGGAAGGCGGCTCGGACCGGGTTGAACGAACCCGCGTTTCCGGTGACGCGCGGCGGCGACTTTTTGCTGCCGCTCTCAAAAACCATACACGCGTTTGCTAAATATATAATATGTAAAAAAAAAATAACAATATTCGTATTATAACACAGATAATTATAATTATATTGCACGACGACGACGGCGGCAGGCAGCAGCTGTTTACGTTTTAATCGTGGAGAAAAAACTTTTTTTTTATTTCGCGCTCGTTCTTTCGTTTTTCTCTCTCCCCCCGGGAATTCGAATCTCGGCTACGTCACTTTCGCGCGTCGATATCGGGGAGAAACACCAGGCCGGCACATTGATTAGCTGCAGGATCTATTTTTTAACGGTCTTCCAAAATCGGGAACCCGTAAAAGTCGGGGATTTTGGAAACGACGGGAAAATGAATTTCAGAAAACCGGGATTACGGGAGAAATAATTTTTTCGGGAATCGTCAAAATTAGGAATGATCAGGAACATAATTTGTTATAAGAGTACGATACGCACTTCAAAACTAGGACATTTTCGTGTGAGCAGGTGCCAAAATTCGGTAATAATAAGTGGTTCGTTTTCAGGTTTAAGTTTGTCTTTTCTTTTGTGCTTTCTGATGACAAACAAAAATCCTGATTTTAATGGTTCCTAGATACTTTGTTTTCCCTCAAAAACATTTTCCTGCAATAAATAATTCCAAAGTATAAGTTTTCTAAGGGAAAATGTTCCACTTCAGACTATTCCCCGACACCCCTGAAAAAAAATTCTCGGTTTCGACGTTCCTTCAATATTGTTTATTCCTAATTTAGTCCCAACATATTTTTATTCCCGACGAAAAATTCCCAATTTTAGCGTTTTCCGTCATTCCTATACAACATAAGAAATCGTGTTCCTGATTTTGATAGCCTCGTTTGAGATTAAAGTTTTCGGACTTATTTTGAGCCGAAATTTCTACAGTTCAAAACTGGATCAATCAAAAAGGCTCCCAGGACCAATCATATGCCGACCTCGCCTTGCTCTTCTGCAGCCACGTGGCGCACGTTCAGATTTGCTGCGGGCGGGGTTTAGTGAAAACAATACTTACACGAAAACTTCATTTTTTTTTTTAGATAATCGCTGTTTTTCCCTGTAATCAAACGGTACCAGTGTACAATATGGCAGCTCAAATCAATCAATTACTTACGTTTTTTTTATATTGGTTTTACTCGCTCCACGATGACGCGAATTTTCGGGTGGATGTTTAAAACGTATTTATAATTTCAAACTTCAGAGTTATTGTGATAACATTCCCCCCCTCCGACTTCTCCGGGTTTCCAGCAGACAGAGTGGAGAAACGCCCATAGAATATAACTTTACGACTTTTCCGTCCATCCATACACGTGTAAAACGATATTTTCTCGGTGTTGCAGATTAAGTCTTTACGGCTGTCCTAACCCGCGTTACTCGAAACCGCCTTTTTTTTGGCCGTCAGCTGTACAGGTAGTATGTAGTGTACGAAAAAAAAAACGTTTTGTTCGTGTTTGAGTGTTCATCGTCGTGTACGGTGAAAATCCGTAATAACCGCGGAATCGGTTTTCGGACAGCGCGAACGCCGTCCTGTAGTCTGTGTACACATTATAAATCGCGCGGCGAGAGTAGACGAAACGCCCGCCCACTCCTGTCGTCGTCTGACGCACAAAGCGTGTGTGATCGCCAACGGTATATAATATGTGTACACACGTTAATTTATTCCTAATCACATACGTCTGTGAGACAATGATCGCTTCTGATCGATCGTTTCACACCGCGTCATTGCGAACAAACGTACCCACCCATGTAATACCCATGTAATACTGTTATACATACGAGTATCAAAACGTAGGTACACAATATTTTTTTTCATTTAATTTATCGCACTAAGACGTTCCTAGCGTGGTGAGGCTATCCGTGTCTAGGGACATCAGACAAAGTACTTATTGGTTTTAACATGATGATTAAAAATATTTTTCGGTGCTGAGGATAACTGACGGTTGGTAGTTTAAGAAGTATCAATGTTGTAAATTACAACGATTTAATAACTATAAGTAAGAGAGGTCGTAGAGTGAAGAATTAGAGTTGTTGTCGAGGAGAGTGGCTCGGTGCATAGGACGAGCTCGTTTTAAACGACGATGAGTTGGGTGAGTGAGAAGGTTATAGCGAACCGCACCCGATGAGTTTGGGAGAGAGCAGTGGACATTTTTCGCTAACGGTCTTATATGATCCTATGATTCGAAAGTCTTTATGGAGATTCGCGTTTCCGACAAACCATGGGGCATTTGCAACGAGTTATTCTGAGGGCTTTTGTACGATTTGCATTTTTTTTTTTGATGTGCGAGGATCACCCCACACCGGGCAAGCGTGGGTAAGAAAGAATTGGGCGTACGATTTGTTTGAAGATCAGGAGAGGGCGATTTCAAATTCGAGGAAGAGTACAATAAAACCCCGTCGGGGAAGATTAGAAAATATAATCAGCGCACGACCAAGGGTGCGTACATTATGTAGAAACGAAACGGAAGGTGGACGTAAGAGAGAAGAATGGAAGAAACCAGCAAACTACAGATTGAAACCATACGGAGATATGTCTTTCGTCACTGCAGGTTTGGAAGTTGTGGTTCAAACGTTATTAGTATAATATCCCAAAGCCCGCGATAAAATCGTTGCCGTCGAAAAAACGATCCCCATCGTCACCGCTCGTCCAGTACATACGCGAATCGGTAAATTTTTCGTGGGTTTCAAACTCGGCTCAAGAGTTTTCGCTCGAAACTTTCGTCGTACACCGACTTATCTGTTTTTGACACCACGTACGGGTTTCAGCTGGTTCCGATCGTTGTACTGAAAAAATTCGAAATCCGTGTGTCAAAAACGCGTTTCTCCTTGCAAAGTCTTCTCTCGATTGTAACTTTTTTTCAATTTTCGGACCACCTCTGCAGTGGCTTTCGGAAGACGTACCGCCGAATCGGAGCGTTTCTAATACCGTTAAACGCACATAGTAGTGTTCACACCAAAAAAAAAACATCGTTGTGAAAACAATACGCTCGTAAACCAAATACGCAATCTATTTTTAGTGCTAGCTGTGTGTTATGAGGCGGCACATCCGTACAAAATTTCGTGTTTCGGCGGCGGTCCGGGCAGATTTTTTTTTTTCACGTTTACTTATATTTAAACGAGTTTAAATGAGTTTTGCAGTATTGTTGGGTCACTGAATTTTTCTATCTAGAATAATTGCTGTATTCGGTCGTCGTTATTATATTGTCAGTCGCAGAGAGACACTGCAGTGGCACAGATTGAGACAGATTTTCGAGTTACGTCGTTTTTTTTTGTATTCTACGGGCGCGCGACGGAGAGATGACGATACACGTATAATCGGTGTTAAAAGAAAGAGAAAAAAGGAAACGCGAAAAAACAAGAGCGGCCGTAATAAAAATAGGTACTATATATATATTCGCGCTACACAGAATCGCACGCGAAAAACTAAAATCATATCGTACGCACGTTATACATCAAATTGATACGTAAAATACTATTACAATAAATTTGTCGTACAAACAATTAGGAGGACACCGCACATAAAAATATAAAACTACCACAAGTAATAATAATAATTACGGGGTCAGTGTAGGAAAAAATAAAAACGGCGGACACGGTACGTGTTTATTTATACAACAATTGTCAACCGAGTCCCACGTCCAATGACATCATCACCACGAATCCCACGACACAACACCAACTGGCCAGCTTCCCGTTGCCGCTGTAACACACACACACACACGCGATATAATTATTATTAAATCAACGAGTTAAAAAAAAAAACATTCGATTAAACGCGCGATGCAGCGGAATATGGCGATTTTTTATTAATTTTTTTTTTTCAACTCCCGCGCGTCTGCTCGCAGGCGCCAGACGAGAAACCACCGATGCGGGGCACGACGTACGTAATATTATTTATTATACGTTTTTTGTTTTATCCTAATCTTTTACTAATATTATTTACGTGATATCAACGCGTGTTTTAACGTAAAGCCCGAAGAACAATAACGGTCATGAAAGAGTAAAAAAAAAAGACGCACTAGCGAAAATCTGCGGTTCCGCGCCTCTTTACAGTTCGATTGTTCCGTGAGAAGCAACGTAAGCCTGGATCTCGCGGGAAAACAAATGGTTCGCCCAGAAAACTAACTTTTAGGACGTTCAGAAGCGTAAAAAATTTCTGGAAATAAAATGAACGACGGGTGTTCCTCCAACCTAAGAAATTGACTTTTGCAAACAAGTGTTGAAATTTATTTGAAAATCGCTTTTCAAAACAAACAATAGGCCGATTTTGACATTTTTTTTCGTTCGTTTCGCCAATTTCGCGACAATTTGTTTACAATATGAAATTAGACTGATAGAAAATTACGGTGCGTATTTTCCAATAAAGGTAGGACAAAAAAAACTCAAAAACATTCTAGAATTCTACTACGGATTACGTTTTATCGGTGGTATACGTAGTTGTGGGAATACACCGCTAGACTACACTAGTTTCGCCAGCTAATAATAAGAGACGCGCTTTGACCCAAAAATAAAATTCGTTTATTTTCCACGACGCCGTCGTTGATTGTATTGAAAACCCTAAATACGACGAGAATGTTTTCCCTTAACACGATATTTTTGGAAACGGTCAGATCGACAGCGGCGCCATCTATCAGCGTGTCCGAAACGCGAAACCACCGAGTGTACAAAATTATACTTTAATACTTTTGGCAGCTTTGCGCACGTACGCGAACACACTGACGGGTGGGCGAGTTTTGGCAACCTGCACCAGACAGCTAACCGGCGTCTCTTTTAAATAAACGGGCGTTCTAAATTAAAATTTTGGCCACAAACTATGTACACCCAATTAAAAATTTGAAACGTTTTGCGAAAACGTTGTATGTAATATATTAATTAAAATATACTAAAAAAAAAAATGATCACTATATTATACACAGTATTAAGTATGGAAAAGCCACTTTAAAAACGCGTCACCTGTACACTTTTTGTACCAACAGGTGTAGAAAACCTCTCGTCCTTTTAGATTCTGAGCGCAGCGAAGAATGTACTGTTTTTTTACAACGATGTTTTTTTTTTTTTCCCGTATAGAAGGAATTCTCCGAAAGTCAGAAACTCTTCTAAAATGTTTACGCACTCCGGTTGTACTTTGGTCGAAGCTTTATTTTTATTTTTTGCTTACTTTTTGAGTAAAACCCCGAAAAAAAAGTCGAAAACTTTCGACAGGGAAACACTTCAGGTTTGTAATGACGTTTTCTCGGGTAAAAGATGTGATCTAATCGTTACACCCCACGTAAAAGTTGGGATTTCGGAATTTTATTTTGTTTTTTTTGATATTTTTTGTTGCTATTATCAGTTATGCGAAAAACCTTTTTAAACTATACTGTAGATATCAAAAATCATTCCGTTTTCAAAGTTTTTTTAACGTGTTAAACTAATACACGTTATATAAAATACCGTAAAAAAAAGTTTTTGTTAGGCATAATAATAATACTGCAGGACTCATTTTAGATTTAGACAACTCGCTCTGCGGAATCGTTTTTTTTTTCTTTTATCCAATGCTTTCCGACAATACGGATAGTCCGCGCAACTTTGAAACCAGCCCAAAGCGCAGTCGCTCTACCGCTCCTTTGCCGTTTTTTTTCAAAAATCACACTTTAAAACCGGCCGAAAATAGATTCGCTTGCCATTTAATGACCATCGTAGTGACCATCGTCGGTTCATCGCGACACTATATCATTTTATTAAAATAACAACGACGACGACGACGTGTGTGTACAGTGGCGAGCGGGGGGAAAACGGCGAAAAAACGACGGGGCTGCGCGTGTATAAAACACGTATATAATAAAAGGTCGAACATCCCTGACCGCCGCCAGAGAGGAGAGAGAGAGATGACGACGTCTTCGGCGGCGCCGGCTGCCTCCTCCGCGTTTCGGTCACAAGGCCGCCGCCGCCGCCGGTCCATTCATGACGACGAAATCGTCCGTCCGAAACGCGCCGCGCCGTAGTGGGCGTACACGTAGAGGTCGCCACCGTCGCGTCTCGTTCGTACGCGCTGTAACGTGTTACGTACAGGGTGGGTTAAAAATCCGTACGGTCCGGAGGGGGCGGGGGGACGTTCGCGAACATTCTCGTTCACGGCGAAACCGTACGAAATTAAAAAATTTTCACACCGCTGCAGTTGTCGTCCTCCCAATCGAATTATTATTTATTTATTCTCCGACGATGTCGTTGCTACACATAATGTAACGTGGAATTTCCTTTTCGTTTTAACAAAAAAAATTTGGTCCTGTCGCACGAACTGACGCGCATCATGGGACACAAAAATGATGCCAATAATTTTTTCGCGCGATTAATACTCAAAATTTTTACTCGGGCGGTCAGCGTGTTACGGAACTCATTTTTCCGGTCTACGATCGTCGGCCACCCTCCCCCTCTTCCAGGGTGTTCCTCTCCCCTACCCGTCGCCACTGGCGGCATCGTGATCGTTGTCGTTTTGACGAATTCACTACGGCGTACCGAAAAAGCTACCCCCCAACGGAGTGTTTGGGGAAGAAATTCACGGGCGACAAACCACCGCGTGTTCTGCTGCGGTCGCGGACGACGATTTTCCACCGTGAAACATAAAAAAAATAACGTTCGGTAAAACGAACGGGTATAACGGTCCGTTTGTTTTTTTTTCTAATCCGGTCTTCCCCCCGCGCCTTCAAATCGATCCGAAAACACCGCTATACAAACAGTGTAATAGTCCTGACATTTATTTTACACGACCTAAACTGTACGGCGTTTTCGTTTCGTAACGAGAATTCGGCAACGAGTCCGGGGTGGCGATGTTGTATTTTTTTCTTTTCTTAACACGTCGAGCGGGGGGACGTGTCGGAAAACGCGTTAATTAGGATCGCCATCCGGGTTTTATGACGCTGCAAATATAGTATACTCGGCACGAGTTTCTTCTACGTCGGATTTCCGTGGAGTTTCAGAACACGTGCAAAAAAAAACGTTTTAGGCGGGACGATTTTTGAAAATTTCATACGTAACCGATAACAAACAGTGTATACGTATAGTATTGACATCATGACGACGTTCATCGTGAAAAAACATCGTCTACGCGCGGGTTCTCCTCCATCGTCTCCGACTCGACGCGTACGCGCGTCGTTGTTAAAAAAATCAGAATTTATCGGCACGACTCGAGATTTCGATGAAAGTACTAAACGAGCGGCCGTTTCTCGGTGTACACCGTTTTCGGCACAAACGTCGGAAAAAAAAACAACACGACACCCCCGTGGTTTGCGCGTCAGAGGCTGCAGTCCCCGAACGACGTTTCTTAAACGAATCATACGTTTACACTGGGCGATTTTTCTCACACCCTGTACATCGAAACGTGTAATAATGTATATGCGAGCGTTTCGCGCGTACGGCGCAGTCGCGTGTTACATTACGTGTTACATACCCTCGCGGCTGCATTCCACGCGACCGAGGAGGAGATACATACTTGCATACCACACAAGACTTTACAGTTAGATGACCCCCGGAGCGAGAAACCATTGATATCGCTCGTCTGTCTATACACAAGTATATAATAACGCGTGTATAAATCACGTCGCACAAACGTCAGGGTCACACACCGCCGCCGCCGCCGTACATAATAATAATATTATTATTACCAGCCGGCTCGTATGTAGAGAAAAAAATATATGTATACTCTTGGAGACGCTGGAAACATACCGGCTGCGGTGGCGTGTGTGCATCAGAAACTGCATAATAATACATATACATACATATTATTCAGAATATCTGACGATTGTACGAAAGATTGAATAACGCGTTTGAACCGCGATTTTTCCAAAACCAGGAGCGACAACTGATCGCGACAAACTTTCCACGCGCCCCAGAGATTGATCCCGGCTTTTTTTCACGAGTTCGTTTCGCACTTCGTAGCCGCACACACGTAAGCCGCCGACCGAAACAACGCCACATAATTCTTTGATTATTTATTTAATCTCTACCCAAAACGCGACCGAACGTTGTTTTTATCAATTCGTTTAATTGAAGAGAACTGCTGTTGCGTTGATTGCGACCATTTTTTTAATTTTATTGTGTTGGCCGACAAACGGCGGCGCAATAAGTTCCGACGAAAATGAATCGTCCACGTAATATTCGCGGCTTCTCCACAGCCTCGGATGACCACCATTACACGATATAAACTGGAAACACCGTCCTAATAACGTATTATAATAATAACAACTCGGTAATAAACCTATCAGAACATTAATTACGGTCTTGCAGCGTACGATAAGAAAACACGATTGAATTTTTCGATTTAGTCCGTTATTTTTTATTAAATTTCCCGGCGGCAAATGAGAACGTAAGAGCAGCACTTATGTAACGTACAAACGATTTTTGGAATTACTCGGTTTCAAAGTGTCTCGCAGACACTGCAGATTGTACAATAGCCATTTTAAAACGTTAGTAGAATAATGGATTAGTTAAAAAATTTCGAACCAATAGTGTACAATTTTGAAATCCTATAACTCGATGCTCGCTCAGAATCGTAATTTTCGTACAAACTAACCGTTTACCAACGGACACTACGTGTTGACATTCGTTCGTTCTTAAGAAAACGTGTGTTGGTCTGTTAGTTAGCGAATCGCACGTAAATAGTGCGAAAGAATCAAAAACGGTACTCGGTTTGGGTGAAACATGAAAGTTTTACCTGTATTTAATTTTTGAATAATTGAAAACAAACTGTAAAAAGTACCGACGGTTTTGCATGATCGAATCTAAATAAAATATACAGTGTCTAAATGTTTTTAAAATTACTACTATGCATTTTGTTTTTGGAGATTACGGGCAGTGCAGTGTTCTGATACATTTAAGAAATTTCGTATCGACACTTGGAGGGTTGATTTTACTTTTACTGCAGCGTTGGCGTGTGTGTTTCGATCATTGACAGTAAAATTCTAAAATAAAACGTAATTGCGAGAAAATAATAATATTATTACATTGGTCTGATACGAGAAACCCTATATGCATTATATATTTTATAGTAACTCGTACATAAAATACAATAAATCATAACATACTGTGCCGAAAAGGGATTTTTTCCAAGAACGTCTACAAAAACAACTAAATTTTTGGTCGATATTGAATTTCCGGTCGGACTTAAGCACTTATATTATATACTTGACCCACGTATATCAATATATGATAAATACACGTTATTATTACATCGCCAGCGCGGTTCAACCGATAATACGCCGAAACACGTGTGGGACGTTGTTTTTAAACGTCAAAATGACCGGATGTGTATATAGTATAGCAATCTCAGCTATATTAATTGTATTTATATCATATAATATCGAAACCTGAAGCACTATATTATAGAAACAACAAGGCCGATGTATGAATGGACCACGCGAACAATTTCAACAAAAAGCCACAAAATCACTCTAGATCGCGCGAGTAGATTGACACGGACTACGCTTTGGGTGAGCCACTGGTTTGGAAGTTGTGGTTTAAATGTATTTAATTAAATATCTGAAAACAACGATGAGTCGCCGACTTCAAAAATACAATTCTGGGCAAAATTTCAGCTCGATAGGACAACGGGATGATATAATGGGTTGAATGTTAACTTTAATATTTGTTAATGAAAAAAAAATGAAACGCAAAAGTTTTAAAATACCATGGGGAATCGAACCCGTAATTACAAGATTATTATAACATTGTGTGACGTCTAAAATAATTCCGTTTCATCGATAGTTATTTTATAGGCTTTTGAAAACTACTGGTCGGGATGTTTTTGAAGTTTGTTGGTAGCAAATATTGTTTTTTTACAAAACACATTAAATTTTCGAATTTTAAAAATTAAAATGAGATGGTTACAAAAATTGTTTAAAAAAAAAAAAATTACAAATTTTTGTCAAATTTCCAACTTGAAACGACAAAATAAAATTCTCAAGTGCAAATTTCAAAATGTTTTGGTCACATATTCAACTGCGCATTTCCAACCTTGTGTTAAAATTTCAAAGTTTTCACTTCAAAATTAAACTTTATATCGAAGAAAAACCGCAAAAAAAAAAAATGTAAACTTTTGAAAATTCAAAAGTTTTATACTTAGCTCAAAAACGTTTGAAATATTTTAAAATTGGCATCAAACCTGTATATTACCCAAACGATCATCGTGTTAAAGTTTCAGGTCTTAGAAATCATTGTTACGAAAGTTTTCAGAAAATGTATCGACCGTTAAGATCCAAGGCGCTATGTCACAGATACAAAAAAAAAACACACATCTTTGTAAAATCAATAGCTTCCTTGCTAACGCTTAGAATCCAAAAATCATAGGAAAACAATACCGTTTGCCAATAATAATAATAATAATAATGTATGTTTTGTTATTATAACTTATTATAGTTATTAGTTTTCCCGGAGTATAGACACTAAAAAACTTAAAATAGTAGGTAATTAGCGAAGTGTTTTCAATTTTTTTTTTTTTTTTTTAGGAATGCTTTCTAAACCGTTTTTCGCTTTTCTCCCAACTATTTGTCGTTTTTCACTTATCACGATCATTCACATCCCCTACACACATTAACAACCCTCGTATCTTTTTTTCAATTGTTTCCGTACACCTCTTTTTCTAATTATCAAAAATAACCGCTCTTACTGCTTCGGTTTTTTCTCTCCTCGTCACAATATTATGTCCAAACCGTCTCAGCAGTCCACTTTCCCACATCTTATCCGCCATAATATTATGACGCGACCCCAACAATACTATACTACACCTTACGTATTCGTTTCTATTATTCTGTCTATTCTCTTGTTTTACTCCACTCGTCCTTCTGAGCATTTTCGTTTCCGCCACACTCGCGTACCCCGTTTTCCTGCAGTCAACCGTCCAACAACACTGTCGATTACACCCGCATACTCCTGTAAAACTTATAACGCGCCTTTTTTTTTTATTCTGTAATCGGAATCTCATTTATCGCATTAAACAGCTGTACGTGGTCAAAAAATAGTTTAGACTTATTTTGTTTTTACTTGGAATTCGACTCCGGTATGATGTCGTTGACGACCACGTAGATCATCGCGCCCGCGGCGAACGCCAGCGCGTAGGGCAGCAACGGCTTGATGAACGACACCGCCAATATGCCCACGAGCCCGGCAATCGGTTCCACCATACCGCTCAGTTGTCCGTACCTGTGTGCACATAAATCGTTAAAGTACATCGCAACATTATCGGCAACAATATCAGTATTTGTATGTACAATATGCCGGGAATTTGACGTTTTAAACTCCGGTCAAATATTATATTCACCGCGCAGGATGATTTCAGTTTTAGCAGCTTCTAGCACACAAAATAATATTTGGCTTTGTGAAATCCGGCAAATCGCGTGTCGAGTGAAAAACCGCGTGAAATAATTATCAATTCAAGTCGACAAATGGACGTGTGTCAAGTGGAGAAGCTGCGCGTGTTAAATTGAATCAACAAACGCGCCGAAACAAATTTTAAATCAAATTCTGAGGTATACTCCATCACTCGAAATGGAGATCGGCTCCGTGCTAGTAATTATTATTATTATTATTATGTTAAAAAGTTAAAGTTACCCAATAGTATTATACAATACAATTAGTTCACACTTATCAGCTGTTAGATAAAAAGAAAAACCAATCTTGATAAATCCGTCAAAAATAAACGAAATATTATGTTATTTAACCAAACACGATAAGTATATATTCAGAACGAAGCGTGCTCTCTCTCTCTCAGTACTAACGATATATTCGTTGTCAAAATTCCCATAGAAAAGTGCCCGTTTTTTTTTTTTTTTTTATAAAAATCCGTTGAATAATAATTATTTACGCGATCGGTAACGATTTCGACTTTAAACAAGTGTCAAATGAGTTTAAAAAGTTCTTTTTAAGAAAAATCGTGCGAACAAATATGTTATTAATTCAAGTGTAAAATAACCTACATTCATCAACTAACAATCGTAATCAATCAACTATATATAGGTACCAAATGAAATGAATAAAAAAAAAAAAAAATAGTATCATTTAGTAAATATAGTTCGGTAATATATTGGTATCGAATAACATAATACAGCGAGAACGCAGTAAATTTCATCGACTGTTACGCCTATAATACTACAATGAATAAAAAACACTGATAGTTGGTTTTAATTCATAAATTCTCATAAGAATGTCTGTATATCATAATGTATAGGTGTAACTATAGATTATTTTTTATTAACCGATTATATAATCAACAAAACGCGTGTTTATTAGTGAAAAACATTGAGATAAAATACGTTCAACTATAATTTACTTACACCGCATATTAATAGTATAAATTACACACATACGTACAATATAGTATTATAGGTACGAAATATATAAATTAGAAGCTGCAAATCGGTATACTATAATACATACGCTATAATACAGTAATTATTTTGCTATTTTAACACGTAATAATAGGTGATTTTGATGAACGCAATCGTAGTATAAGAAACCCTCGTTAGTTATATGATAACAAAGATTAGTTGAAAGCAATTTTTTTAGCCATTATATACAATTTACGGTTCATCGGCTTGTTCCGATATATATATATTATATAGTAGCATTTACACGTTAGAGTCTATAAAAAGACGCTCAAAAACGGTTAGAACTCGACAAAAAGTTTGTGATTTTTGTACGCGTATAGAAACGTTTTAAAACTATACTACAGTCCGTCCGACTGTTATTTAACACTTTTAAATTTGCTCTATATATATATATATTATTTTGAGAATATTCTCTTTTTATACAAGCTTTTATGTACTCAGTTTCACTATACTGCTGTAAATTGTAATCGACACGTCTATATTATAATATGTCTGAGGCCTCGCGGCTAATGGATCGGTAAACGAAAAAAAAAAGTGTTAAAAAACTATTGGATGGGTAAAAATATTAAAGTATCATATTTTTTTCACCTTTTAACTAATATACTTTTGACTAATACTGTATTATTTAATAGGTTATCATAGTTGTTTTTTAATCGTACAAACTGGCAGTGTAAGTATGATATTATGTTTTACATATCTACAGTTTATTTTGCGAATTTGTTTGGTGTCTACTTATACATTATACATTGTCAAATGTTATACCGTATTTATTAAAATAGGTACCAGTTGTTATTCAATTAGTGTGTAGTGCGAATTGAGTTAACACTAAACATTCGGTTACTATACGGCACTTACCGCGAGAACTATTTTGAAAAATTTTATTTGAAAAAAAGAGTTTGCCTATAATTTACGAGTGTACATAATACCGCCAATTATCGTCAAATATTTGTATTGTAAGACCGATTGACAAATTTTTGCTTTTTTCGTTTTCAAGTTACTCGTATTACCTCGTTGTTACTATTAATAAAATACTTGTTGCATTTTTGCAGCCGCCGCGTCATTCATTCATTGAGAGAAAACCGCGGTCGCCGGCCGTTTTGATTTATGGCGTTTACGCGGAATTCCAGCGGCGGCGACGGACGGACGGACGGACAGAAATCCGGATTTCCGTAAACGCGAAACCCGTAGAATGTACGTTCCGTTTCCCGGCGGCGTGCCCCGTTTCCGTGTCGACAAAACGTGCTACAACTGTAGTTTGACGCAACGTTTCGAACAAAAATATAATAATAATAACACGGAAACGCTTTTCGAAACGTTGTCGGACAAACGTCGCATCGTTGTCAGCACGGCCTCGCGGTAATTTTCAAGGCTGGTACATACATATGTTACATACTCGTTAAAAAGTTAAGTCCGTTGTTACGTTGGTTGATTTTTTTTGTTAACTTGTAATAAGTCAATTCTTTATGAGTTTAACACTTTAAGTCAATCTGTGTCAATGATCAAAACTTTTTTTTTAAAAACTCTCTAAAAAAGTATCCGACAGAATCGATAGTTTCAAAAGGAAAAAAAAAACATATATTAAAGCGGAGGAGGAAATGTCATTCTATACAGGTGTGAATTAAAAATATTACCTTTATTTTAGGTTTTAGTTAAAAATGGTTGTTAACTTACCCAGCCTTGGTAATCTGTATTACAAATACTTTTTTAAATATATACTTTTATTTAATGTATAAGTATTTGAACAGTATATACACGTTGTGTTTTAAATATTATTTTTTTTGTTATTTAATATACTATTATTATTAATCGAATGCTTATAAGTACCTACGTTAACGATTTTTAAAATTTTTTTCTTATATTAAAATAAAAAATTATAATAGACCCCCCCCCCCAAATTTTAGGGGTTCGGAAATTTCAATTTTTTTCTCCGTCCGTCGCGTGCAAACTATTATTGTAATTTAAATGATTTTTATTTCTAACGTAACGCGGCGGCGTATTGATGAGATAAGAATTTACTTTTGTGCGGAACAATCGAACACACGTTTGTTGATTTTTAATTTTATTAATTAATCATTTTTTTTTTTTTTCAGGGGGAACTTCAAATACTCGTTTAGAGTAATCGAGTGTAAGTATTTCGAATGTTTCCAAGACAAAGCAATTGAGTAGCATATAATAATATGGTATTTACCAAAAGCTCTTCCACTTTGAACATCCGGCCGCTTGCAGGGGTAAGCTGACGGCCAACCCTTCCGGAAAATTCTGTATGCCGATTCCCATGGCTAAGTTTCTGAAACAAAAATGTCATAACGACAGTGTGAATACGATGTCTGCAGTGTG
Source organism: Hormaphis cornu (assembly GCA_017140985.1). Classification (NCBI taxonomy): domain Eukaryota; kingdom Metazoa; phylum Arthropoda; class Insecta; order Hemiptera; family Hormaphididae; genus Hormaphis; species Hormaphis cornu. Next base: position 30,761,549 of record CM029359.1, read on the forward strand.
CTGCGACGGCTACGATTTAAATATTTCATAATTTTCCAACACGAAAAAATCAATCGAGAATCAAACTGCTGTTTGTATATACAGAGAAAAATAATTCAAACTGTGTGTGTACACAAATTGTAAACGAGGTGACGTAATAGGCATTTTTTACCTTTTTTTTTAGATTTTGAGCGCAGCGAATACTAGGGCGTTTACTAGAATACTGGATAACTGAGTTCGCTCAGAATCGTTTTTCCGAAAGCAACGATATATCATTGCTTTCGGGTACTAAATTTGAACCACAACTTCCAAACCAGTGACACACCCAAAGCGTATAGTCGCTACTCCGTGTCAAACTACCCACTCGACACACTAGGGTGTTCTCGGCATTTTACTTTTTGTAGCATTTTAATTAGAAAATGTTCAATATTTATGTTTTGGATTTGCATGAATATAACGGAACTCTGCTCAATATTACAAAGTAGTATAACAAGCAGTAGGATAATTCATTATTTTTTACGGAACCAATATACGTTATGTGTGAACAAATATTAGGTTTTTGTCGCACGATTGGTTTGTAATAAATTATAGTGCGCGTTTCTCGGTTGTTGATTTCTAACGTGAGAACATTTTCTACTTCTATGTTACGCTGAATATTTGAATGACTAATTTTTTATGAAAAAAACGTCTTTTCGACAACTTATGCATAAATATACAACCGTCGTCTATATAAGCTGATATATTGACCGAATAACTTTAGAACCCCACCTCGCAGTCAATTTCAAGAAAACAGTAGTACTTAGTTGAAATATTTTTGAAAGTGCCAGATACATAATGATTAGGTGAAATATAGTATTGTAAAAGAAAGTTACAACCATTTAAAAAAAAAAAAAAGAGAAATCGTATGTTTAGCAGATGAAATATGGCGCACAGTTATTGATTTTCACAAGTTGGCACACTATTTCTAAAATTAATTTTAAAGAAACCAAAAATTATTATTATTATTCACCGTGTTAGTACATTTTACTATCGAAACTCCATAAAAACGTACTGCTTTTTTGCTATCTCACCCTCATTCATTACATA